>VXBU01004493.1:13061-141119 GCA_013400315.1 Bombycilla garrulus | reverse complement strand
CTCTGCTCTGCTGAGACCCACCTGGAGCACTGCAGCCAGAGCTGGGGTCCTGCACAGGAGGGACAGGGACCTGCTGGAGTGAGCCCAGAGGAGGCCAGCGGTGTGATAGAGCACAGCTCCTATGAAGAAAGGCTGAGAGAGTTGGGATTGTTCAGCAGGGAGAAGAGAAGGCTTAGGGATGACCAAGTTGTGGCCTTCCAGTACCTGAAGGGAGTCTGCAAGAATGTTGGAGAAGAAATATTTACTAGAGTATGGAATGACAGGACAAGAAGGTGGGGGGCCTTCAAACTGAAAGACAGTAGGTTTAAGTTAGACGTTAGGAAGAAATTCCTTATTGTGAGGTTGGTGAGGCACTGGCACAGATTGCCCAGAGAAATTGTGGATTCCCCCTTCCTGGCAGTGTTCAAGGCCAGGCTGGATGAGGCTCTGAGCAACCTGGTCTAGTGAAATGTGTCCCTGCCCATGAATGAGCTTTCCAAACCATATTTATGAGGTCTTTGAATATTTAAATTAATTAAACAAAATAATAATACCTTTGGCCTTCAGGGCTGGTTTCTTCCTTTAGAAGATCTTTGTGCTTGTTTGGCTGCTGCTGATTACAACATGCCCAAATCCCAAGTTTCTTCCACTTGTTTCTGTGCTGTCCTGCTCGGTACATATCACTCACAAGTGACATAAAAATTTACATGCAAGAGAACAGTGCTAAGTCATTCTTATTATTCATAAGCAAATTAACCAGATAAGCATAATGAAAACACTTCTCTTCAGCTGTTCATTTCCAAATACAAAATCATTATAAGTCCCTATCATGGCCTTCAGGCAGATATATATGTATGTGTTTTTTTCAATTTTTGTTAAACTTTTTTTAAAGCTGAATTGCTGTTTTTTTCCTACAGAAATGTTCACCTTGTCACTATGGGTCAAATTCTTTCCACTTTGGATGGAAACGGAGTGGGTTAATGCCTTTTCACATTGCAGCTTTTACTCAGAAGGATTTTTTTTCCCTGAAGCCTTCCTTGTTGCTGGGAAGGGCTCAAGAAGTGCATTCTTTAAAGATAGCTGTAGGATGGAAATCAACTTCGTTGGGATTACAGAAGTGCTTACACTTCTGCCAGCTGTAGTGATGTGGAAGTATTGTATTGTAAGTTACCAAGTGTATGAGGTGTGAGCTTGGAAGTTGACAGAAGACCAGGCTTCAAATCAAAAAGAAAAAAAAGAAAGAAGGTGTAAGAAATGAGTGCATGGAGATGGTAAGGATTGGACAGAATTGAGTTCTTTTGGGAGACAGATCTCTGGAAAGGTTATGTTAAGCAAGAGGCAGAAGGAGCACACTGATAGAAGGCTTTAAAGAATTGTAATGGAGCTGAGTTTTGATACTTGAAAAGAAAGGCAAAAGGACCTATTCCTTTAATGAATGCATTTGAAATCATAGATGTGATCTCCATTTGATGAAAGAGTTTGGATTGATTTTTATTTAGCTGAACCAGTCAGAACTAATATGAAATTTTATCTGAGGTGCTTTTCAGGGGGAGAAAAATAAAACAATGCATAATGTCCAGTAACTGGCAACTTGCCTCCTTCCTGTACCATGCTAAATCATTTTTCTCAGATGCTCAGCTTCATTGTTCTTTGTACCTTATTGAATTCCTAAGCTATTACACACTGAAATCTAGTATGTTTAACCATGTCTGTGTAGGCTACTTCTAAGAGTTCCTTAATATGCCCTGTTTATAAACAAGTCTTTCTGCTATTTTACCCTCTTCAATTTACGTACCTTTTTTTTCCCGTGTTTGGTTTTTTGTGTTTTTTGTTTTATCTGTTTTTGTTCTCTGTTTTGTTTCTAGTTTGTTCACCTGGGAAAACTGAACATGCTGTTAAGAGACAAACAGTGTTGGAGGGGATATTAACCTCACGTAGGTGACAGTGCAGTAACATCTACTGAAGCCATGCCCTGGAGTGCAGTCCAGACTTTTCTTTGGTAATCAGTGGAAGGAAGAAGGGTTTGACATAATTATTCTTTGAAGACTACCTTACGTGAAACTGGATGGACATCTTCTTGAGATGTTTAGAATTGAAATCCCTCTTTACACAGCTGTCTTTCAGGACAAAGTTATAAAATAGCCTCAAACTTTGAGCTATCATTCTGTTTTCTGTTTCTGATACACTTGAATGTGGACTAAGACAAGTAGAGTTTTTAACAAGTACCTGAAGGGAAAAATATGTCTATTTGGTAGAGCAGTTCAGGGAATAGCACTAGTTCAAACAGAGAAGAGTTAATATGTGAGAAAACACTGCGTTTTCAAAAATCCAGTACATGTGGGTCAGTTGTTCCATAAATGATGAGTGTGTTCCATTAAAGTATTATGCCAGGAAGCTTTAATTTCTATACCTAATTCTTTCACGATCTGAAGCCAATTTTTAAAATGTTCATGTCGTGTCTTCAAAAACAAAGCTTTGAAGGAGAAATTCCCTGGATTATTTCTGTAGTGATCTGTTCTAGTGATTTGCAGCATGCTGTGGAGAACTGAGGGGAATTCTTCCTGGAATTCCTTGAAGATGTGGGGTTTTTTTGTCATCTGTGTAACTAATCTGAAATTAAATGAGACTTGTAGCTCTTGTTATTGTAGTTTAGATTACCTGTCTCTTGGGATTGTCCTAGAGGTACTTACAGTTATTATTTAGAGCAATAGTCTGTGTGTTCGTTGAGCTTCAGGTTGTGCTGGTGGCTGGGCTCCTCCTCCACAGTGGCACTGAACTTTGAAAGTGAGATTCATGTCCTCACTGATGTTAGATCAGTGTGGTCACAGCACACAGTAAGTTATCCTCAGCTCAGTACCACACAGGGCATTCACTAAAACTGCATTCCCCAAGTTACAGCTAATTTACTTCCATGACTTTTATTTTCTTTCTATTGTGACTTTTTTCCTTCCTGTTGTCTTTGGTTGTGTCCCTTATAATTTTTTATCAAAAAGATAAGCTATTTGGCCCATAATTCACCTCTGTCTATACAAACTTACATTTATGAAGCTCTAGATTTGCCTTCAACATTCTGGCAAATACCCTCAGCTGATGGAAACTTTTCAATCATGGGCAATTTTGGCATCTTGTCTGTGGAACCTCTTCAGCATCAGGCAATATCTCAAGATCAGTGACCTTCAACTCCTGCAGGCTGGCAGGTGTCCTCCTTCGGGAAAGAGATGAACTCACATTCACTCTCACTCACATTCTCCCTCAGGCACCTTTCTAGCCCCCTGGAATGAGGAAATAGAGCAATGTGTTCAATCCTGTACTATGCTCTCTCTCTACTTATTTTTCTGCTTATCTTCACTGCTTACGCCTCTTTTGCTTGTGTTCATCATCTCTGGAGTTCCCTGCCTTCTGACCTCTCACAGTCACTGTCACTTGAGGAAGGACAGAAATGAAGCTGAACTCAGAGAAGGTCATGATCCCTTTGCAGCCTCCCCCTGGGGCGCCTGCATCTCTGACAGTGATGGGTCACTGTTGGTCTCACCTTTTCAAACCTAAAGGATTCCAGGACTCTGTGATTCCAGCTGTGGGGTCCTCAGGGCAAGAAAGATGTTAACCTGCTGGAACTGGGCCCAGAGGAGGGCCACAAATATGATCCAAGGGCTGGAACAACAACTACCAAAGACAGGCTGAGAGAGCTGGAAGTAAGAAACTCCAGGGAAACCTCACTGGTGCCATCCAATACTTAAAGGGGACTTAAAAAAGATGGAGAGTGCTTTTTTACATAAGCAGATTGTGACAGGACAAAGAGAGACAATTTGAAACTAAAAGAGGGTTGTTTAAATTAGATGGCATAAAAAAGAAGTATTTCTGCTATTGGTTAGTAGCAGCTTTTATTTCAAGCAATTTTGTTAAGGATAGCACTAGAAAAGTATTTGCATTCTGGTCATAATTCTGGTATTTTTTTCTTTGAATGAGAAAGTGCATTGAGATTATGTGAAATTCAGATTCACTGTTATTATAGGTTTTTTCTCCTTTTGTGTTAACTCTGTTTTTCCTTATATCAATAGTTGTGATGTGCTTCTGATTAATTAGTACTTAATCTATTACATTAATTAATAAATACCATGTAGACATTCAAGATGAAGATGCACTAAGTAATGTTGAATTAATTACTGTACTTTGACTGTTTTTTAAAAGAAAAATCTTGGTTTACATTTCAAAATAATCTAGATAAACCAGGTTCTCTGAATTTCTTTCAAAATCACTTGGGCGTAGACACAGATTAGCAGGTGCAATGAAAAATGCGAGGCATCCTTTCATAGCACAGTGTTCAAATGGAGATTTTTGATCAGAAGAAAGAGGGAGAAGCAGACAGAGGGACATCTGCCGGTAACACACAAGAGCAGTACCTAGTATTTGGGCTTCTGAGCCGAGCCTTTCCATCCTGATTAAAGCAGTTGATTTGACTTGGTGGTGCTCCTATCTCCCAGTGCGAGAAGCATAAAAAAATCCGTAAAAATTCATATGAAAATTAAAACATTCTTCACTCCAACACTGGATAACTTCTGTCACCCTTTCAAAATACCAAAAGAAAACCAGATTTTGTTACAGGTGTTTAATGTAGGAATATGTGAGTAATTTCAAAACAAAAGTGAGAACAGCCCTAAAGTTAAGGAATCATTTTCACAGTCATGCATATCAACACAGTTTTAATTATACCAAGAAACAAGCTGGAATCTCTTGCAGTCTTCGCAGCACAAACACAAAGCAGTGAATGGTTCAATGGTTCATAACACTTCACTGTTACAGCGAGTTTTAAGAAAAAGAATATGCCATTCATGAAAAAAAATGGGGGTTTTTGTGAATGTTAATGAGTAGCAGAAAAATGGAGGCTAGTAACTGAGTTAATGGGCTGTGTGGCTATGAAAAGGTAACGCTGTCATGGCTTGAAACTTATTTGCTTTGACTCAGGCTGAAAAGGAAGTTCTTCAGACAAGGTACAGATTTATTTTAAGGGATGGAACCTTGGTGCCAATCTGAGTCATGTTCAGTCAGTGGCTGGATACAGTCCCTCTTGTTATGAAAAAAAAACCTGTTTTTTCTCTTGATGAAATAATATTAATTTGGATTTCCCATTTTTACAGCAGAGGAAAACAAAACTTAAACTGACTAGTGGAGCACTCTGTCCAGGACCTTTAACATGCATTGAGTGTCAGCAACAATTGCTGGAAGAGATTTCTGCTCCCACCACTACTCCCTGTCCTATCTTACTTTCCTTTCACCTTAACTATTAAAGTCCAAATGGGAGATGCAGTATAACCTCTATGATGTGCACAGGAATTAAGACACACACTAACATGTCCCAGAGTCTTGCTTTATTAATTTACTCCATTATTTTCATTCTCTACCTACTTTCAATCACAATAATCTCAAGACAAGTCAAGACAGAATGCTAATCAAAGCATCACGCATGGTAGTCAAAATAGCCAGCATAGTTAAAAGTGCTTTTAAGGACACAGCTGAAGAAATGGAATAAAATCAATAAATCTGACCTGTAGCCATTCTCTTGGTCCCGAAGACTAAATTGGCAAGGCTTTGGCTTAGGAGAATTGCTATAAGGACGAGGAAAGAAGGACGCTCAATTCCCGTTTCTGCAGAGCTCTGGTTTAATTCAAAACTTCATCTCTAGGCAGAGCATGGGGGAAGGGAGGGAACATTTTGCCTGCCCAGGAGCAGAGAGAAAACAGACCCGAGTCACGTGTCCCTGGAAGTTTTATTCCCTAGGGGACAGGGGGACGCTGGAAAGAGGGGACCACCGGCCAATTGGGACAGAGGGGAGAAACTACATCCCAGGGGTAGGGGGAAAACGGGACCCACCACCAGAGATAGTGTGGGGAAGAGTACAACTAGAAACCTTAGTGCAAACATCCAGTGCATCCAAAAACCCAGTGTAAACATCAAATGTAGTCCACCACAACAATGATCTACAAAGAAAGACCTCTCCTTCTAGCATCTGTCTGGCTCGTACCCTTCCATTTAGTTGGTATGTAGAGTTTCAGGATCTGCACAAATATTCCCTGTTCTTATTATGGAATATGCTCAGGGTTCCAGCTGGTCTTACCTTTGCAGTTTACTGCCTCTAAAAATGTTTAATCTTTCTCCCTAAAATCCATTCTGCTCCCTCAGTAAGCAAGAGATAGTGTGACCAATAAACTAAAGGTGTCTTTCACTGTAACAAATGTTCTCTATTTGTATATTAGAAATTTGCATTGTGCAGTCGTTTAAAATGAACAATTATGAACTGTACTAACTCCCAAATCACAGGTCTTATTAACCAAAATCATAATACCTAAGCACCTCACCTCCTCAGTAAATTAAGTTTTATGCCCATGTACTATCACTTCCTTTCAAGGGAGAACTCTTGCTCACTGTAAAATCCCAGAAGCATCTAAAAGCCTGAAGTGCTTTTTAAATATGTGTGGAGGATATTGGTGCTTTATCTGCAGGATTCAAAGAAAATTAAGGTCTCTGAAGAAACGTATTTATTCTGCCACATGAACATTACAGAAAAATTTACACCTACACATCTGTTTTTTGGAAGAGTTGTTTCAAATACCAAAGATAAATTCTGTTGTCAAAATTTGGAAGAAAATGTTTTAACTCTTTCTGTTTTCCAAATTCAGTATATAAATGCTCCATTTTTTCTCACTGACATTATC
Source organism: Bombycilla garrulus (assembly GCA_013400315.1). Classification (NCBI taxonomy): domain Eukaryota; kingdom Metazoa; phylum Chordata; class Aves; order Passeriformes; family Bombycillidae; genus Bombycilla; species Bombycilla garrulus. The sequence continues at coordinate 134,430 of VXBU01004493.1, read as the reverse complement.
AATTTAAACAATTATTTGCGTATTAGATTTTGATTCATCTTTATCTATTTATCATTTTTCAAGGAACAGAGCATTTTCAGAGCATTAACTTGATAAGCCATTTCCTATTTCAATTGAGAGATAGCTTGTCAAAAGAGATAAACTTTGCAAGGATGGCCATGCTATCATGTCCGGGACAGAAAGCTGCAGTGGATTAGGAGGAATTTCTTCGCAGAAGGGATGATTATACACAGGAATGGGCTACCTAGGAAGGTGGTGGAGTCACCATCCCTGGAGGTGTTTAGGGAAAGACTGGGCATGCCATGGCCTCATTGAGATGGGGATGTTCAGTCACAGCTTCAACTCAATGAGCTCAGAAGTCTTTTCCAACCTCATTGATTTTGTGATTCTGCAAATACTTGTGATGAGAGTGTAAGAATAGCCTGCATAGACTGATCTTCCCTAAAGATTACTCTGTGCCTCTGAATTGTTGTGGCTTAGGATTTCCGGAGTTAAATACTGTATAAATGAAGCTCTCTGCTATATATATTTTTTCACACCTTAATCGACACAGTATTCTGACCTTCATAGAAAAGTCCCTTTCTCGGGGACTAGTGGAGGCTGAGTAGCCTGTAGCTCTCCTTATTGCCCTTCTTGAACACAGGAATGATTTTTTTTTACTTCAAAAACCTTCCCATATCAGCATGGCTTTTCAAAAACTGTTGAGAATCACCTTACAATCACATTGATCTGTTGAGAAACTCAGTGAAGTTGGAGAGGATTTCACCTGCCAGTGGCCTGTGGATGAGTAGCTGATGAATGTGCTCTGGCAGCAGAATGTTGAAATGTTGGAAAGTTTGTGTAATTCTGCGTACAATTCAAAAGCATGGCTGATACCAGTCCTTTGGAAAGCCCCCTGGGAAACATGGTTCAACTACCGCAATTACTGCCTCTATCTCCCTCCTAGCTTACCTCATTTTTTGCAACAAAAGACAGAGAAACTCTGTGGGTCAAATGGAAAGCTTTTCAGTGAGGAAAGGCATAACTGGAAATCAGGATGCTTAGGCATGGCCAGCCAACCATATAATTCCTTCTTGGAGGCTTTCCAGAAGTTATCAGGCTTTAGCTCACATACAATAACCAGCCATGTGAGCATTTCGAACAGAACTGAATCTGGTTCACTTGGTGATGGTGAGGACGAGGAGTGTTTACAGTTCTTTGTCTAAACATGAGAATTATGGGAGAATGGTATCTCAGGGCAGAGATGGTCTTCTACAACTGAACCACGTGTCTTACCAAGTACTGAGCCCTCATTCTCTCAGAATGTAATGTAAGAGATGCTGTTTCACAAGCTTTTGCACAATATTGTTAGAGTGACTGTAAATTCCTTTGCCATTCACCATGAAAGAAAAATGCCAGAAAAAGGAGGGAGAAGCTGCAGAAATCACAGCTGGGGGCTTTTTCTGTGGAGGTGGAAAACCTCTACTACTTGACAGCATTGTTCCATTGAGGGGTTTTGTTGCACAGTCACAAATTACAGCTGCACTGTGGGGATCTTCCCTGAAGGAATCTGTGATCTCTGACCAAAATTTACCCTTTCCACGCTGATTTGTGGCTCATTGTAAACTACAGCCTTACTGTGCAGTCACATGATCTTAATCCTTACACCTTTTATCTTTTTTCCTTCCTTCAATAGCTGCTGACTTGTTATGGTACACTGACTGTTTTTTGTTTTCATATTAATTGTAACATTTCTGATGTGAGGTTCCTGGCTTGCCCAGAGATGTACTGAGTAAACAAGCTCAATTTAATGTTGTATCTCTAGTTACATAGACATGTTCTGGAGCAAGACTTAATAACAGATGTTTTTTAAAGTCACTGGGGGCTGGTCTTCTACTTTTTTTTTAATGGCTTCAAGTTTAATTTTAAAAATAGAATTAATGAGTCTTAAAGCATGAATTTAACAAAACCCAAATTCAGATGAAAGGCATGTGCCTTTCAAAATTTCTTAGCTTGCAAACCAACCTAATTCAGTCTGAGACTGTGCACTGAAATAGATACACTACGGCCTTATTTTCTTCTTGGTAGTTTCCCTCTTACTCTTTTTGTCGTCTTCTATATAGGAGGAAGACAAAAATGAGGAGTTTATTGCATGGCAGCAGGGCAATCTAAGATTAGCCATCTAGCTTTTTGTGGTCTGGAGTTTCTTCATTAGCATCAGATGATGCTGGGTATGCTTTGGTTACTTACTAGAGAAGCAGCCATGCAAGACCCTGCGTCCCCGAACAGAAGCTCAGACATCAGAGCTGTATTTCCCACTTTCTCTGTTCTCTTGCAGATTAAAGAGCTACTGTGTTTTTTTAGTGCAGTCTGTGCAGTTGATTTATATTTATACAGCTCTGGTTCCAATAGTGTTATCACTTTAATAGTCAGTTAATTTTTCTGTGTACATATACTATATGGGACAAGATTGATTTATTCATGTTAATCTAAGAGTAAACCATGACCCATTTTATTTGCAGCGTGGTTAACTGTGGTATTCATGGCAGCTCCTCTGAATATTTTTGATGAGGTCTTTAAGTATGTGTAATACCGAAAACACGTTCCCATTCAGTAGGTCTCATGTAAGACGTTAAAGCCCAGCAGGGCAAACAGCTCCTAGAAAAATTCCATAAACATTAAGCATATTTTTATCACAGCATTAAGCTTGGTCAATTTGAACCTTACTGTATTGTGGTATAAGAGGCATCTTGTTTGCTTTTATTTACCTTCTCACTAGTAAATGTATTTTGGTTAACCACAATGGCAGACCTAGGCAAGACATTTTTGTCAACAGATCCTTCTTCTCAACAAAGTAACATTCTTAGTTTCTAGGGCAGCAGACTGGATTCTGAGTAATAAGGTCTTTATAAGTCTTGTTATAAATCTGAAACCATAAACATGTCTACTTTTCTATTAAACCTGCTGCTGTGTTTGAGGCACAATAAGTTCTCTTTTAAATTTGATGGCAGCAAGCATGTTGGTTTTCCAGTTTTGATTGCTGTTGATTTAACATTTGCCAGCACCTCCTGCCAAGCTGTTGACCTAAGTCACGGTCCCTGGTGATGTCATTAACAGTGCCGAGAATTTAGTAGTTGATGCTACCTGCTGGTAAGCAGAAAAATGTTTTATACGTTCCCTGTTTTGTTGCAGGAATGTTTGGGAACAGTAGCAAGGAACTGTTTCTTTCCACAGCTGACCTCTACCTGTTTGGTTTTTTTGATAATAGGTTCAAGAAAGATTTGTGCCTAGTGAAGTTTTAATTGGGACATTTATTTGATTTTTATAATACAGGGTTTTAAATACAACTTGAACACCACTAACAACGAAAATGATTTCTAGAACATCTCTTGCATTCTTCAGTTACTGCAGGGTACTTCCCTCCTACTGAGAACAATGGAGTTGTTTCCATGAGCAAAGTCTATTCACATTGGCAAAATCAACAGGCCCAGTGCCCTTGCTATATTCTTTTGCTTTGGGATGTATTAGGAGTTGTATGGTGAATTATTTGTTCTGATTGCTTAAAATAGCTGTGCCTCATTTATTGAGCTGTGGAGAATGATACAAGATCACACCCTTTACTGTTTGGTGTGTCCCTGTCAGTTTCATGAGTTTCTGGAGGCTGCAGGAATCTGCTCAGGCGGAAACAGTGCTTAGGATCCAGGTCTTGTATTGAAATGAATGTCATATATGCACTTTCATATTCAAAGTTCACTGCAACAGTTAAATTAGAAACAGGAAGGAAGCATAATATTGCCCATGTTCCTCTATTATTTCTACCCTCGCCTCAATGCCAACAGTTAGGATCCAAATTAGTGCATTTATTTAAAGGCACTGTCACATGACACAGCAAACAGAATTTTGCTATTTCAACGTGTCTAAATGAAGGTTGGAATTTATCCAAGTTCCCTAATCTCTGTGGACAGCTGCAACTGCAAAACCAAAAATTAGTGTGTCCTAGGGAGGCCTCACATTTTCTTGAGTATTTTTCTAAAACTAAATCAAGGGGTAAAACATTCCATCTAAACCATGGTTAAGTGCCTCCATGGTGCTTGGAAAATATGCCTACACTCCCAAACTCCTGGATAGTTTTCCAGTTTCTGTATAATCAGTTTGTATACTATTTCTCATGCATCAGGTTTCAGAGTTTCCCTAGACAGTCTGAATATGGTTATGTGACAATTTTAAGGTCTCACTTTTACACAAGACATCTTAAAAACAGTTGCTGAAAACAGTAGAAGCCAAACTGGAAGAAATTATCCTTTGAAAAAAGCAGGACAAAACATGAAGAGAAGAATTCTGATTGAATGTACCATCTTCTTTAGTTTTAAACTATGCTCTTAATAAATATGAATACTCAAAAAGTTTAATAAATTTACATTGTGCATTCGTATGCAGATATGAATGTGTATACGTATGCATAAATGTATACTATGTGTATATCTCATCTCCTGTTCTTTGAAATGTTTTTGAATCTTAAGATAAACTTGAGCTCTTTGTGGAGATCAGTTCCAAATGGTTACTTCAGTTTGATGGGTTCCACAAGGGAAACTTCCCAGCAAAGTACAGGAAAGGAGCAAATTCTTGGTGAAATTTGTCTACTTCTGACCATTTGGCAGGAATTGCAGGAACTGGAGCTTTTTGGGTCAGCTGGGAAAGGTACCTTGTTTGAAGGACACATGAATTCCAGGCCTTTGACCTGAAGTTTAAAACAGGACTTAACAATAAAGCTTTGTGCTATAACACCTGTCTCACACCATGATCTTCTAGATCAGGAACCTGTGTGTTTTTGCTAAAGTGAAATCCTTTGGGACCAGACAGAGTTTTTCTGACAAAATCTAATTCAAACCTGTTCCAAAATACAACATTTGTGTGAAAAGGACTTGTATCAGTCATATCTGAGCTAATCCTGTAGAACCAAGGTCAGGAAACTTATCTGGATGGTCCTTCCTGCCTGCTTATAAGTGAAGGACAGAGTGCTCATCCCCCCCAGCACTGGCAGATGGGACTGCAAGGTCTTCTCTCCTTTCAGATTTGGGGAGACAGCATTTCAAAGATAGGAAGGACAAACCACAGATGCTAAAATACATTAACAAAGAAACATTAAAATCATATGAAAAACAGAATAAAGGAGTTTTTGCAGTTGAAACTAATGCCTGTTCTCCCTCTTTAGCTATCTTTGTACTTTTCTTCTCCACTGTAGTGGAGAAGACTTAAAAGTACCAAGGCACCCTTCTAAGGGCACTTTTCCTTCAAGGGTATGTGCATTTGTGGGCCTTAGGGCTTTTTAGGTGGCAAACTGTGACAACTGGAGGGCTTGGACCAGTAGATATGGGACTCCAGTAAAATGCTACATGGGAAGGAAAACAAAGGAAATGCATGAAGAGAGGCTGAATGGAAAAAATAATTTTAATAATCTTGGTAAATAAGCGTAACACTAACAAAGGGACATGCTGAAGCATGAAGCTGATTAAAGACAATAGGATAAGAGCAGAAAACACAGCAAAATCAGGAAGACAAATTATCTCACAAAATTCTGACTGAATAGAAAGCACTCTTAAATTAACTTGTCAAACATGATAAAAAATTGAATGGGTATTTGGGCTGGTATTTTACCTAAGGCAGCAAAATGCCAGGAGCAATTCTGAGTCATGTGTTTATGAGCCAGTTCTTCATCAGATAGCTGCTAGAACAAGAACTATATAACATGAAAATGTAGTATTGTGCTGATCTAAACAAATTGAAAACATTTTCATTTGTTTTTCATGAGCAACACAGATGTTGTTTGGCAACTTCCATACAAAACACCACAGATAAAAACCGTAACAGCACAGCGGAAATGGATGAAGTCTATTTTTTTAGCAGAGTCAAAGATCTCCAAAGTTTTTATACACTTTTTGCCAGGGAATGAAGGAGATTAAATGAGTTTGGGGTCTCTGTGTTTGTGTAGTTTCATGCATCTCACATGGAAACAAAAAAAAAAAAATTAAAAAGATGGAGGTTTCTCCCTCATGCTGGAAAATCCAGTAGGCAGGATATTACATTCTTTTAAATCCACTGAGCGGTTTAAATTTTTTAAGTTGTACTGCATATGTACTTTCTGCAGAGGTAAACCAGTAACAGAAAGGCTAATATTGGAGTTTGCAATGAATTTGTAACCTGCACAGAAACTTCCAATTTTTGATAGCTAGATGCTGTAGTCCTCATACAAACATTTTGTTTCTACAAGGATTTGGAGAGTTTACATTTATAAATCATGCTGCTTGTCCACCCATAGTGTAAACTGCATGTCACTAGCCACAAATTAATTTTTTAGTGAAATTGCCTTCAGTGCCTGACTTTCTGCTCCCTGGCCTACATACATGTACTCTCAATAAATCTGCAGCACATAACATGGCAGTAAGACCAAAGACTATTGCTGCATTACATGGTTGAGGGCCAGCCCTTCCTCAAGCACTATCACTGGAGACTGTTTCTTTAACCATAACTACATCCTCTTAATATCTCACCAAATAATTCACACAATTTTTCAGCCTCTTTGGCATTTAAGATTTTGAATACTGTACTAATAGATAATGAATGTCTCCCTTTAGATATCTCATAGCCAAGTTATGTGTATATTTAGCCGTTTTATCTTTCCTCATAAATCCAGTCATTTAATAATTGTTTTGTTGTCATCTGAGTCTGTTCCAGTTTGGCACAATCACCCTTATAGTAAGTTGCTCAAAACCAAAGGTATTTTTAGCTATGGTCTCACCAGAACCCTACAGACAAGCTTATACAACCTCCCTTCCCCATGACCTAATGCCCTGTAACTTGTAAGTTTTGCTTGCTACCATATTGTACTGAAAAGTCATATTAAATATCTTACATCTGTCTCTTGCAGGATCTTTCTTCCATGCTAACTCTCTTTCTGTCTTCCTACATGTTTCTTCTTTTGTCCTCATTTGGCAGTAAGTAATTTCCCAGAATTGCTTGCACTGTACATTTCTGGTTGTAATAGCAGAATGATGGCTTATGATACTAGTAAAAAATTTGAGAATTCTGTGTTTACTTTCCAGCTCTGTGGAAAATGAGGCAATATAACTCTTTGTGACTAAACGGTGCTGTGAGCCTACATGCATTTCACTTCTGCAAAACACCTACTTGTGCTGATATTGAGGTGCTATAAAAAAGTCTTGCTTTGTTGTTATGTTTTCAATTTCAGTAAATATTTGTGTAGTATTTTCTGTCCTTTGCAGTATTTGCTGCTCCCTGTTTATCTGGGATTGCATAAAATCTACTTGCACGTACTGGTCAAATAGATGCCTAAGTTTAGCCAGACTCTAGATAGGTTGATACATGAAACAAAAGGTGTGTTGACAAAGAGAAGAAATCCCCAAATGTCTATATAGTGTCTGAATTTCTGAGCAATTTTTTCTCCAAATAAATGTTTCTGAGAAGCACAGGCTCACTAGCAAATGGTGCTGGTCTTGTGCAAAGCAGTACATTACTCGCACTGTCCTGGAGCTTTTGTACTTGGAGCTGGAACTGTTACCCTTAAAAATGGCATGATGGGTGAACTAGCAATTCCCAGCAACAATTGCCAAAGCATTCATGCTGGCTTCTATCAAAGTGGGAAACTTTTCTGCTATTTATTAAGGTACACTCCTGTCCACGTCAATAAGCTGGTATGTGCAGTGTGTGTGCATCTCTGGCAGAGGAAACTTGGTTACCAAGGATATGGAGAAGGCTGAGGTATTCAACAACTCTTTTACCTCAGTCTCCAGCAAAAACTACAGCTAGACTGCCTGAGAAGGCAAAGGCAGGGACCGGGAGAATGAAGAACTATCTGCTTTGACAGAAGATTGGGTACAAGAACATCTAAGGAATCTGAAGCTGCACAAGTCCATGGGGCCTAATCAGGCATCCATGGGTCCTGAGGGAACTGATGGATTAAGTGGCTGTCCTTTGTATTTTAGAAGGCATGGAAGACCCCCCCTGTGTGGGAAAGAGGAATCATAACCTCAATTTTTGAAAAGGAGGAAAACTTGGGGAACTGCAAGCAGGTTAGTTTCTGCTCAGTGACTGGAAACATCGTAGTGCAGGTCCTCCTGGAGACTCTGCTAAGGCACATGGAAAACAGAGAATTGACTAGTGACATCCAGAAAGGCTTCACTGAGAGCAAACTGTGATCTTCTACAACAGGGATAAAGCCCTGGTGGAAAAGGGAAGAGTAACTGACACCTTGAGTTGTGCAAAGCATTTAACACTGCTCCCCCCAGCATCCTTGTCTCATATCTGGAGAGACATGGATCTGGTGGATGGACCATTTGGTGGGTAAGGAACGGGCAGGATCAATATCCAAATGGAGACCAGTGACAAGTGGTGTCGCTCAGGGGTCAGTGCTGGGAGCAGCACTGTTCAACATCTTTGTTGGTGGCAGGGACAGGGGGATCGAGGGCACCCTCAGCAAGTTCACTGATGACACTGAGCTGTGTGGTGTGGTCACCTCTCTGGAGGGAAGGGAGCCATCCAGAGGAACTGGACAGGCTGGAGAGATGTGTCTGTGAGAGCCTCATGAAGTTCAACAAGGTCAAGTGCCAGGTTCTGCACCTGGGTTGGGGAAATGCCAAGCACAAGTACAGACTGAGTAGAGAATTAATTGACCCAGAGCAGCCCTGCCCAGGAGGACTTGGGGTGCTGATGGGTGAGAGGCTGGACATGGCCCGGCCATGGCACTGACAGCCCAGAGAGCCACACGTGTCCTGGGCTGCATCCAGAGCCTGTGGGCAGCAGGGGAGGGAGGGGATTCTGCCCCTCTGCTCTGCTCTGCTGAGACCCACCTGGAGCACTGCATCCAGAGCTGGGGTCCTGCACAGGAGGGACAGGGACCTGCTGGAGCCAGCCCAGAGGAGAGACCCAAAGATGGTCATAGAACTGGAACACCTCTCCTATGAAGACAGGATGAGAAAACTCGGGTTGTTCAGCCTGGAGGAGGGAAGGCTCCCAGGTGACCTTACAGTATCTCCTAGCACCTAAAAGGACTACAAGAGAGCTTTAGTCCTTTATATAATAGGTGTGTAGTGATAGAACAAAGGGAAATGACTTCAAACCAAAAGAGGGCAGGTTTAGATTAGATATTAGGAAGAAATTCTTTGCTGTGAAGGTGGTAAGGTACTGGAACAGGTTGCCCAGAGAAGCTGTGGATGCCCCATCTCTGGAAGTTTCCAACTAAAAAGCATTCTATAACTCTGGGACCTTTTAAGAAAAAATTAAATCATGCATTAGTTATACTAAAATTATGGAAAGAAAGAATCTTGATCTCTAGTAAGTCTTTCCTTTCCCAGTATTAAATGTTAGTCCTTTCCAAGGTGAATTTTCTACTACATGAAATGAAACCTGCAGATACACACAGATATTCTCAGGAAAAACAGCCTTTCTCTGCACTGAGGAAGGACCATGGGCATTTTTGCCCATTCTAGCACCAGTTTTTCACCACAGAAGATTTTTCACTGATGTCTTCAGTAAATAACTCTTATTCTGTAAACCCAGAAGTTTCATGATCAGCATGTCAAATACTTGCTGCAATGGTTGGTTATTCAGATATGAGATGCTTTTCCTGCTGTCAGGCTGGACAGTTCAACCACAAACAAGCTGATGTGGGAGACCCAAGTGGCATATTTGAATATAAAATATCCCTGGTTTTGTTTATGTCACCACAGTCAGCATCAGTTACTGTTTCTGCATTTGAACATAAATGTTTTCTTTATCTATGTTTATGTTAGTAAAACAATGTTCATGAGTGCAATGATTTATGTGCATTTTAATTTTCCCCCTCTCCCAGCAAGCAGGCTCTGGGGAACTGTAGGTAAATGTGAGAAAATGTGAGTAAAAATTTATCTTAAGCCTAGGAGCAAAATGTATGGGCACATGGACAGCTAAGTGTACTTGTGCCCCTAATCTAGTGAACCATTGAATTACTATTTTAACCCTCAAAATGGATCCTATTACATGACTTTCATGGTGACTGCTCAAAAATGCTGGACTTAATACATACCTCCCATCCAAAAAAGCCATAAAACAAGCCTCACTAATCTCTTCAGGATGTTGTGATACTTAACTTCTGCTCATGTGTGTGTTAAAGGAATGCCCTGAGGTCTCAAATAATGAGATGAGTAATAATCTGTCTTTTTGTTGAAAATCAGGGGAAAAATCCCGATTGTATTCTTAGGAAATTTTTCTTTCATTATCTGTGGGCTTGCACTGAGAATGTCTCTGTAGGATCTTCTGTCAAACTAAGGCTCACTGGCACAATGGCACAAGGTTTTAATTTGCTCAGAAGTTAAGCTGGCAACTGTCAAAGGAAGACACTCTTACCTGTCTGAACCAATCCCTGTTTTTGACATATGGCATGGGCTGTTGCTTCATTTGGAAATACCACAAATGCTGTGTTTTGTAACTGACAGCCTAATTACTGTCTAGTGATTAGTGTTTGGCATAATAGACTGCCTCTTGGATCACTTTAGCTGGTAATGCTTTGCATGACAATTTCATAACTTACGATCATAAAATGCAAAGCTAAATTAATTCACAGGCATGAATGGACCTGAAAGGTTTTACCTTGGCCACTTTTTTCCAGCTAGGAACTCTCTTGTTAGAGCACATGCACATACTTTAGAAAACAAAAGTTATATCACCATTACCACTAAGACTTAAATGTGTGTGCCTACAGTGCATGGCAAGTCTTAGGTAGGCAAAAGCCTTATCCTCCCCACTTAGCCTTAAAAATGCTTTTTCCTTTCAAATTGTGTAACTCCTTCAGAGATGCCAAGAGCCCGGCTTTGGCTGGGGTGGGTTTTCTTTGTATCAGTTTCAGGGGCCCTGCCAGTGCCTTGGCTCCGCTGACTGCTGGGGGCTCCTGCTCCCCGAAGGCAGCAGCTCCTCTCTCTCGGCTGCTGGTGCTGTCCCTCCAGCTGTGCTCACAGCCTCGGATGGACAGGCCTCATGCTTCCAGCTGCTCCCACACCTCAGCACCGCTGGCTCCTGCAGGAGCAGATGCTGGCTGAGGAGGGGAGCAGCCAGTGAGGGAGTGAGTGGTGGCTGTGAGAAGAGCCAGACTGTCAGACATCCCAGTGAATGCATGCTGCCAGACACCGTGGAGAGTTCAGAGCTGAAAGGAAAGACAAGGGGGTGCAATAAAGAGAAGAGGACTACAAGGTTAGATAACAAGTTCTGTGGTGTTTTTTCATGGGATGACTGGTTTTGCCACGAAGAGCAATGATTTGTTGTCAGCTCTTCCAGATAGTGGTGTTCTGGAGAAAGCCATGTCAAAAATCACTGTGCAGCTGATATTCTCAACCTCAGCACTTGTCCACAAAATATTTTATCTCTAGGCTGTCCCAGCATACTCAACAAGCTACATTTTCTTCAGGGTATCAACCCAGAAGCACAAGATTGAAGAGCAAACGGGACAGAATGACTGCTCAGAGGTGCTCATGAAGAAAGATCCCATGAGATTATGTCTGCAGTAATTACTGTTCTGCATTTCAGAAGTGAAAGCAAAGAATGTGTTAGAAACATTTTCTCCTGTCTTCAGAATGCTGTGGTGATTCAAGTCTCCAGAAGCTGGAACCCTAGTCTAATGACTGTCTCCTGGGTAAATTCCTTACAACTCCATTATAATACCATCAAACCGAAAGAGAAACCATTGGCCTAGAAGACATTCTTATCTTTCCAAATTAATTAACATCACAATATTAGTCAGACTGGACACACCTATTTCATGGATGTGAAGAGCTCTTTGCACCTGTGCAACCATTACCCATCCAAACAATGCTGTTTTGACAGTATTTACCCATCTAGGCATTACAATTCCAGGGTAGCCTGATCAGGACAGCTGATCCCACCAAATGGACAAAACAGGCCCAGAGCTGAGACATTAGCTTTGTATGAGGTTGATGTGTGTGCAAAATAAATTCTTTTTCAAACTTGCATTATTGAACTTTCAGGAAAAAAAAAAAAAAGAGGGGCCACTTCTAACCTAAGACTCCTGTTCCCTGTGAAAGTTTTGCCATAAGAACTCCAGTTATAGGAAATTATCCCAAATTCCTGCAAAATCATGAAGGAATCCTTGAGTCTTTTTGCTACAGGAATTTCAGGTGAAAAGGTGAAAACCTTTTCACACAGCTCCAAGGACCTGCCAGCCTGAACATCCAAAGCAGATGAAAGAACCGAACAAGTAAACAGATCTCTACTGCTCTGTTGAGATTTTGCCATTCTCAGATATTGCAAAACAGAAGCACCAACAAACAACTATCAGAACCTGAACCTTTACCCCAGTTTTTTTGTAGGCTGGATCGTTCTGAGATCTGCCTCTAGGGACTGTTTGTTTGTGGTGTGTAAATGTCCCGGGCTGTCAACAGATCAAAAAGCATACAGAGCAATAAAAGTTGGGCTATTTTTGTTTGTGTTGTTCCCCCTGCTTCATAAAGAGGGAACTAGCTGGCTAATGAAATTATTTAAACTTATTATGTGAATCCCTACATAAATACAGAATCCAGGTTCAGTTCGCAGAGTGACTTGTAGAGAATTACAGCATTATTGGATTGTGATCATGATTATTTGGACAACTTTCCTCTCTTTCAGAGAATACAAATAAATCATAGAGGAGTTGTGGATTCTAGCACAAGTGATTAATGATGGCAGAAATCTGATCTCTCATCTTCCAAGGTTTTTCTTCAAGTTTGGGAAAAAGAATACTCTGTGCAAAATATTCCTGTCCTGTATTTCTTGTAATCTAATGGGCAATAATTGGGCCACCCAAGGCTGCCTGGGTTCCACAGCACTGAATTGGGATTCACTGGGATTCAAAACTGGAGTGGGTTTGTGGAAGTATAGAGAAGGTTTTAGATGCTGACTGGACAAGGAAACACATCACTCACCTATCGGAGGAAGGGAAAGAGTCATAAGATGCACCCAGAGGTCTGACCACAGTAGTGAAACCATGCACTGCCCCTCTTTCCAGGCTAAATTTCCTTCCTGTTTCCTAACACAAGATTCAGACAACCAAACAGAAAACTAAAAAGAAAGATCTACAGAGAATACTCTAAAATTTGTTTAGTGAAGCCCTTGTTAATCCTTTGAAAAATAATGGGTGCATTCAAAAGAAATGAGAATCTGTTTCTGATGGGTCCCACAGACTGGTATCTTGGCAATTTTTGTACACAAGATGCAGTGCAACTGAAGGTAACTAACACAGAACATAGGTACACCTCTCTACTACAATCCCAGTGTTTGAAATCCCACTTGACATGTTCCTAGGACATAGAAAAGATGTGCCAGTCGTTTTCAAACAAACCAGCTGATGCAAACATTAAAAAAGATTCTTGTACCCTATGGGAGACCACTTAATCCAAGTACATGAGAGCTGCTGGGAAGCAGCCAGTGGCTCTTTCCTAAAAGGCTGGGTATCCATCACTCCCTCTGTATATCTAGATACCATGGAGGTGAGAAAATCATATTCAGCCTGGATCCAGCAGGCAAATAAGATCATTAAGGGCATCATCTTCTTCGTCATCCTTCAGGGTTAAGGTATGGAAAGGGAAAGGCTCTGAATTGCAAGCTCCTGGTTTAGCTTGTATCAGGCAAAGAGCACTGCAGCCAGCCATGCAGGAGACTGAACAACTAATCAGCGTCTTCTAGAGCACAAAACCAAACTCTGCTGTAGCAGAGATTGCTGTAGAGATTGCTGGTAGCACTAATTATCAGGTTTACTGGAAATTTGTTAAAACATCAAGAATTAGAGAAATGTTCTTGCGCAGGGTTCTGAGCTTGGTGACAGCAGTGTGAATTACATGAAAGCATAAATCTGTGCTTCCAGCAGATCTGAATATCTGTACATTTAAAGTAGCCATCATTTATATTGGTTTCTTACTCTTATGGCTTTTGATCACAAAAATGAATCAGCCACACTGATTTGAGGAAACTTTTACTCTCTCCATACTTGTTATGTAGGTAAATATTGTGGTTCAAGTGCTAAAATGCACACAGCTGAAAAATAATTATCTATAATGTTAGCCAAGAAAAACTTGGCAAGCATTCGGATGCCATAGAAATGGAAAGAGCCATAAAGCACCTTTAATTTTTTCAATAAGTAGGATTAGATAAAATATGTCAGTAAAAGAAACAATTTCAATAAAAAATAGGTTAAATTATCTCCTTTTTGTTCCTAAAAGAATGAACATTTTCTTTGAATTATGAACTGAATTAAACAATCATATTTCTTTTGTTTCTTCTGACTTTTCTCTCAAGGAATCATATTTTAAGGAGTAATAACTAAGAACACCTAGGAAAAAAAATAAAAAGGAGGATATTGATTCCTGTATATGCTGAATCAAGAATTGGACCATAACTGTTACTTTCTTGTTGCATTTAAATAGAAGCAAACTCAGATTTAAAGGGTTTATAGATATTTATTATGGTTATTTAAAAACAGGATAAGCATTTGATCACTTTGATGTTAGTGTTAAATACTTACTATGTTGTGGTGAACTATATCCAATGTTTACATGGGGTTTTTTAGTTGCACTGAATTTATATAATGGTTGCACTAAGTAGCTGTATTCTTTCCCCACACTACCCGTGGTGGTGGGTCCCCCTCCCCCCCTATCCCTGGAATGTAGTCCCTTCCTCACTGTCCCATTGGCCGGTGGTCTCTTCTTGGTGTCCCCCTGCTCCCCAGGGACAAAATTCCCATGAGACAAGTGGCTCACTCTCTTTTCTTTCTGCTGCTATGCGAGCAAGCTGGTCCCTTCAGTTCCCCCACGCTCTGCCTAGGAATGAACTTGGATTAAACAGAATTCAGCAGAAAGTTTAGAGCGTCCTTTTGTTCCCCTTCCTTGTAACGACTCTTCTAAGCCGAGGGCTTGCTGGATTTAGCCCCCGAGACTTATCAGGGACAGTTACATTACTATACTGCCCTCATTGAAACATTCCCCTGGATTCAAAAACTTTTTGAATTAGAATAGATTCACAAATTTGGAATGATTTTCAACGGATGCATTCCTGGAAATAGCAGTCTGTGATTAACAAACTGTAAAATAGAAAATAAAATCATAAAATTCAGCTAGTGATTTGTTCACTGCAATTCTTTCTCCTTCATTCTAATAACTAGAATTCAAACATTTTACTCTAAGTATTAAATGACCACTTGTTTTAAAACGACACAGCAATTTATTGAGATGTAAATATTAAAGTTGTAAACCATTTTACATTAAAACCATCCAGCATTTGCCTTTCTGCCTTGATAGCATTGTTAAAAGTAATTTAGAGATTTCCCAACATCACACACAAAAATTTTACATAGAATTTTCTTTACTGTACCTTAATGAAGGGTTTTGTTCCTTGTACACTGTAAGACAAATAGGATTAATTCCTAAACAAGCTAACCAAATAAATACATTTTTGTACTTTATGGAAGAAAGGGCTTACTTTATCACTATCAAAAGCAAAGTGTCTCCAGTTTGTTATCAGTGCTCAGTGAATGTTTGCCTTAAGATGAACTTAATATCAGGAATCTCACAAATGAGGAAATAAAAACCAGACACGGATAAAAATGTGCTGAAAGTGTTCCTTTTGTCAAACACAATGAAGGTGCACCGTGCCTCATGCTCTGCTTCGCTCTAGGGCTGGACAGGATTACTCCATTGACAGTTTGTTGTATTTTAACTTCCTGGGACACACTGGAGGCCTGGGAAGACTCAGAAGTTCTGGTGACAGATGCTGGAGGTCTGTTATCTTTAAATGAAGAGTTTTTGGGCCATTCCAACATGAATTTCTGTCTTTTGGTTAAGCTCAGAAGAGATCCATCTGGTGTTCTGGCAGCACAAATCTGCTATTATTGCCTCCTCCATGTGGTGCAACACTGGTTTAGATAGTGCACCTGTAGGATAGAGAGGGAATTTCCCCCATCCCACATCAGCCCTCTCATTTGCTTTCAAGCTTGACCTATCTTGTTCTATTGGGATTGCCAATAAAAGGCTTAAGTCATGGTAGTGGTATTTTTTATCTTTGTGCATCTCAGAATAAACCTGAAGCTACTAATTAGTTCTATATGCAGCCTGGAACAGTCACTGAATTTTGACAGGCTTTGTCCCTTCCAATTAAACTCAGTGATCTAAAGCCAAACAGTTATATTTCTCAATACTAATTCCATCATCCCAGGAAAAGTAGTTTTCTCCAGCTGTTTTACTGAGAAATGATAAAACACAGTGGAAAAAACAAGAAAATATGGATTTTTTTTTCCTTTCAATTTAAACTGAATGCTTTGAAAGAGTTAAACCAAAATATGGCATTAGATGTTTTTAACCAGCTTCTCAATTCTGTATGCTTGCTCTGGAAATTTCAGGGATTTCTACTGACCAGCAGCTGCCTAGGCTGAATGGATCATAAATGCCACACTCTCCCTACATCCTAATGCTGTCTTTATACTCTCCTCTATTTTAATACAGTTGGAACATAATTTCCTGGACATTCTTCTAAAAAGTTCCAGCAAGCAAAACAATAATTTAAACTCTCAAGGACTCTTCAGTTTTGTGCTGAATTTAGGGTAGTTCATAATACAAAGCTTCAAAATTCAATTAAATTTAATTAAAATAAAACTATTTAAAAAGCCCCGCAACCCAAAGCCTTTCTCATGAGAAGAAGTATTGTGCTGCCCTAATCTTGATAGTAACAGACAAATAATTAGAAAGTATGTTATTGATCCATGTGACCAGAGAGTCAGCTCTCTCCCTGCAGATAATGAAGAGAAGCAGACCCGCAAAGACCAAAGTAAAAGCCAAGGAAAAGCCCAAGGAAAAGGTTAATCCCTTTTTTTCCCAAAAGGGAAAGCCCCTTTTCAACAAGGAAAAGTCCTTCTGAGATGCAGGTTGCTGACAGATGCCAGCAGAGCATGCAAGGATGTGCAGGGAGTACAGGGATGTGCAGGGATGTGCAGGGATGATGCGGCCAACTTCTGACTGCCATCTCTCCAAAGTCTGTCCTGTCCCATATGGATTGACCATGCTGATGTGGTTCTGTCTCATGAGCAATGGGCCTCTTTGGCGGCCTTCTCGGCAACTTGGTTTCACATTCACTGGACATCTTGAACTCTCAGAAACCTTTTTAAAATCATACATATAATCAGAATGCCAGGAAATATAGACTATTTTAAAAATAGTTAAGCTCTGTGAATCTTTTTTCATGGTGGAGAAATGTCACTCCCTTGCTCTGGTGCCTATCAGATGACATGACCCTACACCTACATCTGTCATTTGATGCAGCCAGGAAGAACAGGGTCATTCAGAGGGTTGCTTTCCTGGGGCAGAGTCTCCAGCTTTGAAAATAAACATCTCAGCCTTTTCTTGACATTTTGTTTTGATAGTGATTTGAATGCACTTTGGCATTTGTCTAGTAACAGGAGATAATTGCACCAGGGTGGGATGGTCTCAGAGGGCCCTTCTGTTACACTTCTGGAGTTCCTATTGGGATCAATTGCTGCCNAGCCATTCTGTGAAATATCAAGCAGTACAACAGATGCAAACAATCTACATTCACCAAAAGAACTCAATTGGAATAATATTTTCTTTTTGAAATTTGTTCTATCCATAAATCTTTTATACATAATCTTTAAAAAAGGAAAAGAACGATCAACAACTAATAACCAAGTAAAGCTAATATGACATCTTAAATGACCTTTTATTTTATTTCAAACTATACATCCTACTGCTACAATACAAAAGTAAGCAAACTTCCAAAAACACATCAAGCTAAGTCTATAGTTTCTGTATACGCTCATGGTTTTTTGCATCATCAAATATGGCATAGAGACTTTAAACAAAACTCTAAATCTGAATTAATCATGCTGTTTGTCAGAGCAGCAGCCTTATTATATGACTATTTTTTTAAAGGATGGGTTGCTGGTCTATCACTCAACTCCTACCGTGTAAACAGCTTTTTTGTCTGGATTTAGGTCTTTAATCTCTCAAACTATATGGATTTCCAGGCATTTATACACTCACTGTTCTAAGTTTTAATGGATTTCAGAACTTGCTTGCCATTCCAATACATTAAGGAAGTGTCTCCAGGGAAAATGCTGTGTTTGTGTTGTACTGTACTAGCTCTTGAAGACTTCCCTATCCTGTCTTACTATGACTATGTGGTTATGACCAGACCATCACGTAACCTCCACTTTGTTCTTCATTTCCTCTGTTTGGAAATTCACTCCATATGGGAGTGAGAAGAGAGAAAAAGTCTGAATTCACTTCAGTGTCTGGCTATTCCTGGGTCAGGTTAAAAAGGCACATGTGCTATGTTTAGTTCTTTTCCTTTTCCTTCCATGGGATCATAGCAAGACTCCTTGATGCCAACACTGCGAGGAAATCTTGGCTCCCTCCTGATTTTGCTGATATGCTTTAAAAATAAGAAATGGAATGAAAGAATATACACTCTTAAGTGGGTGTGTATAACACTGCACTGACAGCGTGATCTTTATTAACAGCTTGCTGCCTGGTTTAACATAACAAGGGTGCCGTGTGAGGTAGAGGTGTTCACAACTTTGGTAGGAGGATTGGCACTGGTTTTTTGGAACCTGCGGGGGTGTAATGAGACATCTCCAAAGGCTTTATACTTTGGTTGGGTTTCCATACGGATTTAAAACATATTCAAATATCTTGAATAAACTGAGAGCAGCCTTCCTTGAGACATTTGGGACTTTAGATGCAATTAGAAACCAAAAGTGGAAAAGATTTGTTGAAGTGGTTTTAAACTTCAAAAAACAGTGCACTTTGGAGGTAGTTGTAGGAATGGGGAAGGTTCAAGAATTACAGTAAATATAAAAAAATTTCTGCATGTTACCATCCAGTTCAAATCTCTGTACACCAAATCCTTTTACCACTTTTGCTAGCTTTATCTTACTTCATGCAGAACACTCAGAAGAGTTAGAAAACCAAGTTTTATTCATCTTGTCCTTTTCTTAATGTCAGAATTAGGTTTAGATGAACCAGAAGACATTTATCTGCCAAAAACTTGAGTCCAGAGTTCTGGATTTCTTCTGCAACAGCAGATAATTTTGCTCACACTTTAAGCATATTCTCTATTTTAGATATTAGTTTTTCATGCAGTAGAAATTCAGAGACATGTAGCTAGGTTTTGACAATATAAGCAACGATGTTGACTTGCAGACATTTGATCTTAAAATGCAAGTATTCTAAACTTGCTCCTGTGTTTCCCACTGTCAAATCCCAAATTAATTTACTGGATACCCTGTCTTTAGGGAAGGGGGGATGTGGATTTAAACTGTGTGTCTCAAGACTGTTCCTGGAGTTAAATGGAATGTGCAAGTCTATCCATATTGGACTGAATCTGATCTCACACTGGGGCAGGTCAGAGGTAACTGTACTGCAGTTAGTGGAACAGACCCCAGCCTTGTAACTTCTGCAAGACTGAATTTCACTTCAACATAGCTGATTTTGATATGCATTGATTGAATGAGCCTCATATTAAAGACCTCCTGTTAAATTCATTGTTTTTCTTTTGACTTTAGAAAAAATTCCAATATGGCAATACAGTAATGTGATGGGATTTTTTCTGCTTAAAGTGCTGGTTAAATTTCTTTAAAATAAGCACATGAAAACTTTTGTATTGTCTTTATAAAGAAATACATGCTGCTAGCTAAGAGAGAGGAGAAATATTTTACAGCATTAAATAATTTTTTACAGTTCAATATTCTGGAAGATTTCCATATGTCATATTTACACTCACTTCCTATTTAATCCAATACAGATATTTATATGCATCAACCTTGAAAGAAAATACCATATGGAGTAACCAATGTAGTTATTTGTTTAAATGAAATTGCATGCTTTTGTTTTATAAAAGAATTTTAAGGGGGAGAGTGCAAGACCCCTGAAACATGACTGTGTTCATTAAATGAACTATTTTTTGCATTTCTACTGCCCAGCTCAAGCTGTGACGCAGGCTGAGAAAATGTAAAGGTTTCATGTGTTCCATCCAAATCAAAGATTTATCAATTCAGGAATCACAATGAATCAACATGCAGTAGAATCATATAAAGGTTGGCAAAGACCTTTAGGTTCTCTGAATCCAACCACTAGTCCAGCACAGCCAAGCCTGTCACTAAACCATGTCCCTGACTGCCACATGCAGTCTTTTAAAAACCTCCAGGGATGGTGACTCCACAACTTCCATGGGCAGCCTGTTCCAATGTCTGACCACCCTTTCAGTGAAGAAAATTTTCCAAATATCCAACCTAAACTTTCTCCTGGCACAGTCTGAGATTGCTTCTCTTGTCCTTTTACTTGTCGCTTGAAAGAAGAATCTGCCCCCACCTGACTATGCCCTCCTGTCATTGTAGAGAGTGATAAGATTCTCCTTTGAGCCTCCTTTTCTCCAGGATAAACACCTCCAGCTCCCTCAATCACTCCTCATCAGACTTGTGTTCCAGACCCTTCCCCAGCTCCATTATCCTTCTCTAGACATGCTCCAGCACCTCAATATCATTCTCATAGTGATGGGACCAAAACTGGACATAGGATGCAGCCTCACCAGAGCTAAGTACAGTTGTGTTTGAAAACTTGATATTCAAGCTTGATCTTTAATGAGATGCTCTTTAATGGGCTTTGTGCTGACCTTAAAAATGCAAGACACATAAATTCCAGTGAAAAATTCTTCCTGATCATTAACTGCTACTTCTGTAACCTAGAATCTATAAATGTTGGCTTTCTGAGCGTGGTTGAGTCAAGCCATCTTGATGGTAAAAATGTGCAGCAGCAGATTTTTCTGTTGAGGAAAAGAGATTTATTTTAATGATTGTAGGAAGTGACAAAACAATGAATTTCTGAGCTTCTAAAAAAGCTGTTGGAACCATATTCCACTCTAGTTGGACCATAAAATTCTACTGGATTGTATAAATCAAGATTTAGCCTATAGACTTCTGTCTACTTTATATTTAGGCACTTTGAGCTGATGGAACTATTGTGGACCCACATGATTAGAAATTTAAAAATGTAAGGAATGAAATATAGCTATGTTTGTAAAATGGAATGTTACAAACAAATTAGGTCTGTAAGTCTAACACCACATTCAGATCTGCTGGAAAAAAGTGCAGCTCCAATGAAAACACCTGAGTGACACTCAGCATGGCTCACAGGAAGAAAGCAGGGCAGAAAAACAGTCCTCCATTTTCTGTCCTAAGGAAAGCCTGCATTTCTAGTCCTGGATCCCCCAGCTCTAGTGGGGGCTGTCTGGAGATACACCAGTAGCCTTTCAAGATGGTTCACTACCAAAAAGATTGACAAAATAACAGTCAAATGTCTGTGTTTTCTGGGGGGTTGGAGAGTGGGGGAAATGGTGAGATTTTTGTGTTCAGAACCCTGTCTCTGTTCACATTAATCACTTCATCATCAAAAAAGGGTCCTTTATTTGCTGCTGATTATTTAGGCAAGAAGACTGATTTTTACAAATGAGAGAGTTATGAAAGATCCCACCAATGCCCTGTTTCTAGACTGGAACAGCACTTAGCTGCAAGTAAAATATGCTGAAATGCTTAAATGTGAGAATAACTAATCATGAAAGAAGACTGTGATTCCATCAGACTTTGGGGAATGATATCTCCCAGTGTTTGCTGTTGGATTTGCCATCCTGGACAAAGGCCAAACTAGAGGGAGCATAGAAACAAGCTTCAAACACATTTCTGTACTTTATGTAGCAAAGCAAACACATTTGCACTCCACTTACTCTCCCTTAAATAATAAAGAAAATGTTTCTGTGTTGTTTGATTAGTGTTGAATAAAAGATCAGTGCTAAGTAAAAGACCAATTGCTGGGTCATCGTTACTATTGGCACATATAATTCATGGCTCAGAGGAAAGCTTTGTGCCTGTGCCCTCATAACCCTCAGGGCCAGGACAGACACCTACACTAACCTGGGGGAAAGACAGATGGCATCTGGGAGGAAGCAAACAGTGTGGTCCGGGCCCCATACCTGCTTCACACCTTGCAAGGATTGACAAGAACCAAGCTGATTGATATGCCTGGATTTGCACTGTGTTAAGCTGCACTACGTGAGTTTTTTGTCTCAGGTTCCAAACACATAGTAATTTCCTAAACTTCCTTTTGTTGTGTGGTGTAAGTACAACCTAGGTAGAATGCTAGTCTTGCATGTTTACTGCATTCAGTAGAAGGCATTTCTCCTCCTAGAGGACTTCCCACATCCTTAATTTTTAAATCTTTCTTCAAGGAAAAATCTTCTTCAAGCTTATTGACTTGATTGTGGTTTTGCATCAAAATGCTTTTGAGCTGAGTCAGCAAGTCACTGACAGTAAACCAGCCCAAGCTGACTTGAAACTTTTCGAAGTACACTTCCTGATTTGAGTAAACCTGGCCTCAGTTAAAAGTTTGCAATGAAGTGCAAGGTAATTTGAAGTCCAAGGATTTGCTACCAAATGTTTTGTGTGAAGCCTAAGATTCCATATCTGCTTCCTTAACAACCAACTAACAACTATTTATTGTTTGCATGGTTGTACCAGTGAAGGCGTACTAAAGCACGAACACAAACTTTATTTATCTGCACGCTGCTATCTGCTACCTATGTCAGTATCACTGCAGATTATGAGCACTCATTTGGCACTGCCTGCTCCTGTTGATAGGATGTGGTCTTTGCTCCAATCTCCATATTCTGCATGCAAGCAGCTAATCAGTCTGACCATTTGCTGAGTGACTTGACAACTGCAAGAACCAGATGTTAAGTTTTAGAATTTATTTTTCCAGTAGGGTCATTTAGGTCTTTGATTTGTTTCCTAGCTAGCTCTTCTTTTATCTGCCTTCTTGGCTGATTTCCATAGAAACAATAAAGCATTTATAAGTCCACATAACCATCATCTCCAACTGGAATTCCAAGAAGTCCCCTGTGTAATGATGTGAAGATTTCATTTTCCTTGTGAAGGCTGTGAATGAGGTACAGATTTTGTTATGTCAGATGCAGTATTCATATCTTGTTTATAACTGCTCAAAAGAACATATTGTGAAGCTTCATTCACAGAATTGACATTTCAAATTTATCAGAACAGGACTTACACTCTGATGTTGGTACAACTACAGAAGTTATCTCTGATGGGTGGAGGAACAAGTTTGTTTTGAGTGGAGTGAATCCATCCAAGTCTCCACAGGGAGCAAAGAAAGGACAAGAAAACCTGGGATAGCCTTTGCAATCATACTGATAACAAACAGTCACCCTGAAAACACTTGGGAAAAATAAATTAAACACTACACATTTTCCTGGTAAGAGTTCTTATCCTTTGCTTACTTGCACTCAGAGATTAATATTAAATCAAACAAATGTGCAATATATATATATATATATATTTATATATATATAAATACACTATTTATATATATGTATATAAATATTTTTGAGAGGGCACAGTTTTTTGAACTCCATATATTTTGGTTTTGCATGAAGGAAAGTATGACAAAAAGAAAATACTATCTGATATGTCAACTTTCATTAACCAATATCTAACAAAACAACACTTGCACCTCTAAATTACTGCTTCCTCTTTAGCAGATGTGCTCCTCTCAAGATTTGGACTAGAATTCTCTCACTCTTTTGCAGTTCTGCTATGAAGGAGTACCTGGTTTCAACAATCACCTAAATCACTTTAATTACTTCTCAACCCTTATTCACATTATGATACCATCCTAATGTACAAGCAGTACCCAAAAATATATTACTGGTTCTTCCAGCCAATCAGACATTCGATGAATTTGCTGGTTCAAATGCAAGTCCTGGCTCAGAAAGACCATTTGCAGAATGCCAGCAGACAGGGTGTACTATAGAAGAACCTTGTTAACAAGGTTAACCTCCTTCAAAACTCTTCCCTTGGCTTCATGTTACTGGTTACTGTCAGAGATGAGCTACTGGATAGAGGGTACTCTGATCTGAATCACTCCACTGACACTCATGTCAAATGTTTTTGCTTTGCAATGCTACTCTGCCAACTGACTGCCATTTGCTGGGTTGACAAACCCAGATTTGGCAACAATATACAAACCCAAATCATCCACTGACAGCAATGTCCAAAATTAATAGTTGGGCCATCCTCAAGCAGTCAAAGGTGTAAACAAATGGTTGTACAAAGCTCAGAAGGCACTGTCATTACTACTCCAGTGAAATTAAATCCAAGGAGTTGAATCTTTCTCCTTTTAGTCATGGTAAGTGGAATTTCTTCTCTATTCTAATTGAGGACTTAGGTGCCACTTCACTTGAGTAATCACTGGACCACAGAATCATAGAGTCGGGTTTATACAGTGATGCTGGTAGTGACATGTAGTATAATTTTCTAAAAAAGCTACTTTCAGAGGCCAGGGTGCATTTCTTCCATTACTAGCATAAGCTAACCCCTTCTGTTGGCACAAATTCATGAGCATCATGGTTTTTCAAGCCTTGTTAGAGATTCTTATTTTTACACATTCACAGCTACTGTAAATGTGCTATTTGAGCAGTGTTGTTGGCACAACTAATTAATGTCTTTGAAGAGGTTGTCCTTTCTCTATGGATGAAAAGATTAAAATAGTTTGAAGGGGAGAAAGCAAATAACAGTGATGAAGTATTTGAGTTCCAAGTAACAAATTCAAAATTACAATTTCAGCCACCTGACTCTGAAATACATCACATTAATTGATTAATAGTATCTCTTAATGCAAGGAGGTACTGTGAAAACAAACACAAGAAAGACTCTGAATGATTCTGGCACAGTTCTAGTAATGTTCAGTCACTTGTCTAGTATTTAAAAGAATTCTCAAACTTCTGTTTGTCTCACTCTTGCCAGCTGTGACTGTCAAAGTGGCCCCCAGTGCCATCAGCCAGATGATGAGGTTTTCAAAACTCAGTTTGAATTCTCCCCAGCAAATTATTTCCCTCTGTTGTGTTTGGACAGGATGGCTTCCAGGGAATTGATTCCTTGAGCTTCAGACAATTTTCATCTCTTTGTTTTTCTCTGTTTATTCCCTCTAGATAAAGAATGAGTTACTACATTTAAAACACTGGGGTTTAAGATCCCACCATTTCACATGACAGATGGATCATATGTATAAAATCTGCATGACTTTTCTTACTGTGTATATCTTCAACATTTCTCCTTTTAGTGATGCCAGCATCTTTCTGTCCTTAGTGCTACAACACAAAGAACATGGCTTTACCTGCATCCTTTTCTGACATGCAAGTGTTAAGGCAGCTTCATGATCCTCTGTGCTGTTGTTTGGTAGTGTACAGCATGTGTTGGTGGGCCAGCAAAAAAAGCAGTGCTCCTCTAATGCCTGTCCTTCCCAAACATGCTGTGTCTTTCCCTTACAGGAAAGGGAATGTGGGTGTGTCTTTGTAAGGAATTTTTTAACCCAGTAAGGGAAAACAAACATCTATCCTCCATGCTGAACATCTGATAGAATATTCAGACAGATCCTCATTTCCTATGGGTTGGCCATGGGAACTCTGATGACAGTGAGCTGACTGAAGGCTCTCTCCGTCTCTTGCCTGTTCTGGGCCCTGCTTAAATTAGCACCTTATGTGAAACAGAAAATGCCTGGCTCAACCTTCTGGATTTCATTTCAGTAGTATGCATGTCTGCCCCTACTGGGTCTAGGTTTCCTCTAGGCCTGGAGAAGGTCTTGTAGCAGAGGTGTGAACTGTGCTGGCAGGTTTCTGTCACAGCAGACTTACTGGGAAACACTGTACTGGAAGTTGCTGAAATTTGCTTGTGTGACTCTGGTTGCATCTCTGCTTGGGACTGTGCTGGCATATTTTTCTGTTTCCAGTTGACAAGGCATTCCAAACTGAGGCATTCAGACACCAGGTTGAATTTTCCCCAGCAGATAGTTTCGTTTTGCAGCCAGCTCAATACGCTAGCAAAACTTTGAAGTTTAGATGATACGTTAACTTTAATGTAGGCTTATTTTATTTTTTAGTATATCATAAATATAATACCATCAATCATTCTTTAAAAACAATTCCTTCCTTTTTTTAGCCATCCAGAAGGTCAAATCCAATGCAACTTTCACTCTAACTGAAGAAGCCATCAGGAGCCTTACTTCTTTGATTTTGCTGTTTTAAAAACCAGCCCTTGAAGACTAAACAGCTTTCCACATGCTTGTAGTAGCTAGTAGTAAAATAGTATGGAAAAATTCTTAGTATACCAGATAACTTGATGCTGATGGATATGTCATATACTCACTTTTGGTTAATAAAACAATCTATTTAGAAATCAAATAATTTTATAAAAGTTTTAAGGCAAATCCAGGCCCATACAAGATCATGACTCCAAGAGTCAAAGGTCTTGACTTCACTGAGAATGAGATCAATCTCTTAGTTCAATAAGCTTTCAGAAAAAAAATATATTGTAAATGCTTTCTTTTAAAAAGTATTTATTAATAGTATTTTACAGTATCAAAAAATATATAAATCTCACTATTACCATTGAATCAGTCTTGTTTTATCTAGAATCTTATTTTTTGTATTTGCAAAACTTGACAAAGAGGAACCATGACTGAATTTGTCCTGTTCAGCCCTGGCGACAAGTCAAGAAGTATTTCCAAAGTTCTGCAGAGTAAGAAGGAGACAGAGAGAGCATTTATTATGACTTTTATTTCAGAGTGGTAGCTCCTGGTATAGTTCTGAAGATCAAAGTAAGTACGTCTTAATTTTTAATGGATTGATCAATCTTCACCACCCATTGCTGCCTCTTAGCAATCAAGTTGGTAAGCATGAGCAGGCCCGTGACTGATGCTCCTCTTGGCCAGCAGGACTTCCCAGAGGAAAGGGAAAAGGTTTGCCATCTCTGTTCATCTTACCTTCAAAAAGAGGGTTCTGTATGAATGCATCAACTTAAATATGGTAGAT
The DNA here is from genome assembly GCA_013400315.1 of Bombycilla garrulus. Classification (NCBI taxonomy): domain Eukaryota; kingdom Metazoa; phylum Chordata; class Aves; order Passeriformes; family Bombycillidae; genus Bombycilla; species Bombycilla garrulus. The sequence goes on along the minus strand of VXBU01004493.1, from coordinate 107,481 downwards.
ATGCATGACATGGAAAGATTAGGGCGGATTTATTTTTTAATAAGTTAGTGGCCTGTTTGCATTTTGAGGTATAGTCACCTTTCGTAAGAGCTGTTTCTCTCTGCTCCTGAACTGGATTATGCACAAATATCTGCCTTCTCCTTTTCCAAAGTGGCCTATATGCAAATGCCAATTGTTAGCCAGTGTAAAAGTCACACTTTAAATTACAAAAAATTACCAACTGTCTCAGAGATTTTGCTCTGTGCATCTAACATGCGCTCTGTTCTACTCCCTGATTTCACTGGCATTGTGTGAGGAGGGACAGCTTCTACATTACAAATGTGGCCAACCCACTATTCTGTGACCAAGTTCAACTGCTGGGGGGCAATTCAAAGAATTATGGTCAAATTCAGCTCTGGAGCTGATAAAAAATTGTATGTGCCTTTCTAAAGTATGTTAAAGAAGGACCTATTGTAAATCTGTAAAACAGCCACAAATCTTGTAGGAAAGCTTTTTTTATCTGCAAGATGTCCAGTAATTGTTCCTGGGTGGTTATATTTGTGCATGAAGAACCACCATGCATAAAGAACTGCCATATGCTTTCAATTAATGTTATTTTGATTTTAGATTAAAACAACAAAATAAGAAATAATGCAAAGTTTCTGTGAAGAACCACAGTATCTGTGTTTCTTTATCTTTAGTGAACTCTGCAGGAAAGTGGGTGCCTCTGCCTCTTCCTTGCTTAAATAAGAAAAATAATAGAAACAATCCAAAAGCTTAAATCTTTGCTTGACTTTGCAATTTAAGTGAGAAGAAATTTCAGACTACAGCTATCCACCTCCTGAAATCATTCATTCCACCTCACTCAAAATCTGTACTGCAAATCTTAAAAACAGAAAAGAAATTAGTTTTTGGGAAGTTGTGACAGCTATTTCTTCCAGTGTTTAAAGGTAAAGACGTCATGTTATATATGTAAATAGTTATGTCTATACCTTTGTCAGAATGCTAGCAAGAATTTATATCCTTTATTCTGCCTAAATGGGAATGATTACAATTAGAATGTTTTCACTTTCTGTCTTTGCCAGGTGTGGATGTTGTAGGAAGAAAATTACATGAGACTGGTGTTATTTTATGCCCTGAGTATGCCACTTTACATGACAGATTTTAGAACTGTTTACAGAAAGCAAAACTCTTCTTGTCAGAGAATAGACAATTACAGGAGCTGATTAAAGGATCAAACTGCTTTCTTAAAATATATGAGGCACTTCACATGATATGAGGCACCAAAACATGATTTTCAGAAGAATGTGAAGAGTTGCTACTTGAAATGCCAAGTAAACCACCAAAAGCTTCTCATCCTGTTATAATATTCTTCCAAATTGAAGTTGATGATCCACTGGGGAATAATGTTCATTATTTATGAACAGCAAGATGTGATTAACAGCCACAGTGGTATCCATTTATGTAGAAAGCTGCTTTGTTTGAACCAACAGGAACCACAAAATAAATACATTTTCTTCAAGGGTTGTTGTTGTTGTACATCTATTGCAGACATTGCTCTGCTGCCCTAGCTTGCATTTTATAAAGAATTGCAGTACTCTCACCCAAAGAAAAAAAATGATAGCTTTGAATGTTAACAGCCAATTTTGACAATGCAAATAACATACAGCCCTTACTAACCAGAACGTCAGAACAGCAATATCCCAGAATAATTATCCTAATTATCTGATCTAGGAAGAGGTTCTGCTTGGTTTTTTTTTTATCCTTCTTCATCCACTATGCTGTGGTGGATGATGGACCTCAGCCATGCTTTTAGACAAAGACAGTAAATTTTTTAAGAGCAACTTCTACAAGTAGAAGCAGCAGAATTCAATGCTTTGGGCATGCAGTTGGGTTTTGCCTTACTACAAGAGTTGTTATGTCCATTAAGGATTTGAGCCAAAGCCCAAAGTGAAGTTGAAGGACACTGTTTTAAGTCAAATTAATGTTTGAGAATTGCATCAAGCTTGAAGTGATCTAAATTAAATGTAGTATTTTTGAAAAAAATATTGTACTTGCTTGCTAAATTCCTATCAGGAGACCATCTGAATTTGTCTTTGTAACCTGTTTAACTATCTCAGATAATTTAATAATTTTCCATTTATCACTGGCCTTTAAAACTTCCAGAAAACATAGTAATTTTAGCCAGTAACAGCGTAAGTTATTTGCTTTCTTTGGTTATTTTCATATGACTCTCCTAACTCTAAGCTCTTTCATAATTTAAAATTCATAGCTAAAGTTACAAAGCTTCTTTTATTCACNCTATTAAAAGCAATAAAACTAATACTGCAGACCTTAAGACTCCATTTTCACTATGCTCTTGCCTGTATTCAGTTATGAGCCCATACTTCTCCCAAAAACACTTTAAAAATTACAGCTTATCATATGCAGTTGTACACACTAAATTTGAGAGGACTGAGTCCTCACTGAAATAAGCAGGAGGAGTTTGCACTATAACTTTTTATGCACACCTAAAAAACTTCTAAACTACCTCAAACCTAATGACTGATCCATGTGCTTAAGAATAGCTGTAGTATAAAAAGATTACATTAATGGATGAACCAGAATGGATTCTTTTTCATGTTTGTTGTGAAGGTCTTCTTGTCCATAGATGATTCTACATTATGAAAGGTGAACCTCTGTCTACTTTATTATTTTTTTCTGTGGCTGTGAAAAAAGGCATAAATTGAGAGATTATTCCTACACATGTATAAAAGGAAGACTATGCCACTTAAATCATGGCAGACAAGTGACTGACGTGTGCATTTTTGATTTCTTCTTTCTTCTGCTTTGTGAGTTTGAGAAAGGTATCATATCCCTCTGTACTTCAAGTCTCCTAAAAACTAGGAACTTAGGAAATAGGTATATTGATAGTAATAAGAGCTTAGATACCAATCTCACACATAAATGCCTATATTTAGACATCTAAATACTACCAGTTTATTGTAAAGGATCCTTTCTATATTCAAATTCAATCCTATGCAGGAAAAGAAATTTCTGAATTCCAAGCAGAAAAAGCAGTGGAATTATTTTATGGAAGATGCAAGCACTCTGCAAGTGATCACAAGAGACTGTCTAAGCTAACATACCTTCACTAAAGTTTAAGACAGTATCAGTAAGGTAGGTAGGTAGGAATGTAGAGGGTTAGTTTGTGTTGTTTGTGTTAGTTTGATGCTGCTTTATAGGCAGCATCAGAATGTGATTTAAAGTTTTCTACTGAGAATTAAATGCTACTGTGGCCCCCAACCTCCCCAGATAAATAATCAAGCCTAAAAGAAAATGCATTTTCCGGCATGGCAAGTAGTAACTATAGAACTGTTAGTCATGCTGTGCTGTTAATTCTCCCATGAAAGTGGAAAACTGTTGTCCCACCTTCTGTTCTATGTCTGCTGCTTGACATAATTCAGGCTTGCAAATTTAAGTCCTACGGGCATCCTTTGAAAATAAAATTACACCCTTTACAATATGAGTAATAATTCTGAATAATTCTGCTGTCATACCTAAGACTGAACACAGCAATAGCTAAAGAGAAAATAATATTGAGACACTGTGAGAAAATGTGCATCAACAGTACAAAGAGCTTTGAAAACTATGGCAAAAACTGACTTGGATGTGATATATTTTTTCAGGAAAGCCTTTGGATTTATATTTTATAACTTCAAGGTGCTCAGTCACACTGAACAAAGGTATGCTTAATAGAGAGTTAATCTCTTTCCAGTTATATATTAGTTAATATATAAGGTTTCTTTGTTCTTCAGTAGATTTCAATCACAAATAAACTAATTAAGAATAAAAATATTTTTTTAAAGAAAAATAAATAATCAAGCTATATGATCCCTGGGCCAGCTACAAAATCAGTAAATATTGTTTTCTATAAACAAAAAGATAGAGTAGACCTGTTTATTAGGATAAATACTCTGAGCAAACAATAATTACAAGCATATGAGGGCAATATTCTTCTGATTTAGACAAATCTAATCCCATAGAGTACAGCTGAGCTCATTCCATGAGGACAATCATGTGCTCACTAGGAAGTTGGAGTTCATAACCCAGATTTACTGACTCCCAACAGTTTTAAAACATGAGGGATACTGGTTTTGATTTTTATGAGGCATTATCAGTTCAATGCACACTTCCTGAAGGATTGCTATGTGTAACAGCATACTCTGATTTTTCAGTTTTTGTTACAGATTGCTGTGAATGTCAAAGAATGTCAAGATGGAGAATTTCACCTCATGAGACTGAGGCATTTCCAGAACTGTGAAGTTAGAACTGGAGTCAAGCCTGTTCAGTGCAAGCATTTAAAAAAATCAATTTGATGATGGGCTGTGGACATTATGAGAGCTGGCAGAAAGGCAGAGGCAGACTTAGGAACAGTAGTATCTGTGCAGAACTTTTGGCAATAAGCCCACACCCAGAGTCAGGCACTGGGGATACTCCAGAGGGGACGATTACATGGAAGAGCTGAGAAGCCATGCAAAGGAAAGCATGGCATGGGTATCCATAAAAAAGCCAGAGCAACCATTTCTGATATCTCAGATAGAATATCTGTCCAAACATAATCTTTCCACTGAGCAAGGTACACATCAGCCAGTTATCCAGGTTTTCTTGGCAGATGATGGAGAGAAAAGGACAGTTTACTGCTGAAGCTGCCTGCAAGAAGGTGTCCATGCAAGCTGGACAGCCAGCTCTCCTGAGTGCCAGTTTCTGGGTGCTGGATAAGAATGGAACACCGACAGCCAGCTCAGATCACAGAACTTTCACTGGAGATTCATAGAGTTGGATGTAGTGGAGTTTTACTTAGCATCTGATAAAGCTGGGCTGGTTTCAAAGGGATGCAGATGATGTTCAGGGTGTGTTGTGGTCACAGCGTGGGAAGCAGCAGCAATGCCAGTATCTGTCCCTGTGTACCAGGGAACAAATGCAGAACAGTCTAGACTTCGAGGGAATGAGAGAAATTAAATGGCTTCTTGAAGGAATATTTGCACTTAATTTTTCTCAAATTTCCAGAAACGTATTAACTTTTCTAGAAAGAGGGAAATAAAAGACACTGTCACTGGCCAGTCTGTGAGCACCCAGTGTTTCTGAGTCTGGGCAGTCTGTGACCTGGTAGTGCAACCCCCCTGAGTTTAGGAAGCTGCACACTTTTACTCCATACCATTTGTCTTTTCTATTAGTTGCTGAAGGCTGAAAGGGATGACCGATTGCATGCAGCCACTGTTCCTATGGTAGTTATCTTAACACTCACGTGCATAACACATTAGGATATTTTCTTCTCATTTAGCCTTCTAATTCAGAAGACAGTGCCTTTTGTTGCTAGTGGGATGCTATACAAATGCAGCATAAAAGACTGTAAACTTCTTTAATATTCAATGCATCAGCCTTCTGCTCTGCCTCATACTACTTTCTGAAACGCACTGACAGCCTGGGTTTTTTGGTCTATAACTCTGCTGCACCTAAGGAGTTTGCATCCTTCTACTTGGATTTTTGTGGTTTATCTAGATACACAGTGATCCCACAGAATAAGTGCAGCATTTTCTTTTATCTGTGCTCTCTCTGCCATGAGAAACCTTCACATCTTTTTAAAAGATTAAACTCAGGCCCCTAACCATTTCACACAGTCCTCACTGCCCACAGTGGGAAGATCTGTCACGTCCACACTCTGCAGTTACTGATACCAATAATTGTCAGGTTGAACTAGAAAAAGTAGTAAATGTTTGTATTTGTTTGTTTTGGCCATGTCACTGTAGAAAACGCCCTCTAATCCTTACAGAGTTTTTCCTGACCACAGAAATTCATTGCTTCTGATACACTGAAAAATATACATCAATTCCCACTGCTCAGTGTAGAGTTACATTTGGAAACTATTATTGTTTCTACAGTTTTCCTGTCAGATGTACATACAGTAGAAGTTTTCTATAGGGAGTATCAATAAATTGTCTGGAAATTTTATTTGTAAACTTATTTAGACTACACATTCATAAGGTATTTGGGTTAACATTTCTCTTTCTTTTGATCACAAGTCATTCCTAAATAAATCAAAATCTCTACAAATGTATTAGGTATTCACAGAATGTCCACAAAAGGGAGGATGAAAGAGAGGATGTCTCTTCTTATAACACAGTATTGATTGTCCTTTATAATTCAAAAATTAATGATAAATTAGAGATGACAAAATGCAGGTTCAGTTTTAGAGTGTCCTCTAAAAAAGCCTACAATGCCAGAATAGCTTTATTGAAAAAGCTTGAGAAAAAAAATGTTATTTTTAAATATAAAGAACAATTACCACTTCTTTCGCTGATGTGTTATCACTACTATTATACAGAGATTCCCAAATTACATTAAAATTAAGCAATCCAGACTGTGCAGTCTATATTTCACAGTGTAAAATTCCACAGACTTGGCTCTTTAGAGCTGACAGTTTTCATTAGACAATAAAAAGCATCCTTACAAGGATTAATTTTTTCCTAACAGTGTCACACTGTAGCAATTTGATCCCACTGAACACAAACTGACTGCTGGAAAAAGGTTTTAGGAACCTTAATCCTCCTTCCTGGGCTCCTGTTGCAGTGCAGACACCTGTCCAGCTGCACTCAGCAACTCAGCTTGCCATACACCTTTTCGTGTAGCATAGCAAACATTTTGTCAATTTCTTTAATTCAAACAATGTAATCAGGAGGTGTCCTTTGATATATGGGCAAAAAGTTGTTTACAAATTCTTAATGGATATTTACCCAAATACTGTTATTTGTACACGTCTATGAAGAAAAAGCCTGACCTTGACAAAGGGAAAGAGATGATTAACAAATTAATGTAGTATCTCTGATTAGGCTACCTAGGGTAGGTGGAAAAAAAACAAAACAGGCATACTCATGGGCATAGCAGTCATTCTTAAGGTTTTGGGGAGAAAGGTGACAGCCTATTTTTGTAATTATTTTAACACTTATTTCTATGACTCAGGATTTCACCTTCCCTTTGCTTTGTACTGAGTCTGCAAATCTTGTGTTTATGAAGACATAAGCACCATGAAACACATTGACACCCTCTGTTTCCTTCATCTGAAGCAGCAGCATTATCTAAAATAAACGGGCTGCCTGGCCAAGGAAGGAGACACAATGAGTGCTGCTGCCTGTGTTTCTGCCAGGGACTCCAAGGAGAGAGCAAGAGGGGAAGTGAGGCAGGGCCTGCTGTGGATGCTGCTGGAAAAGCCAGTGTCCAGAGAGATACAGCTGCCTAAATTTGACAAACATTAAGGAGAGACAAAGGGGTGATGGCAAAACTGTGTTTGTGCCAGTAGAGATTAAAAAAAAAAATTAACTGCTTGGCGCAACTTGTGCTGAGCCTGCGGGTCATAGCTTGTGTGACGAAGAAGCATGTGCATTCTCACATGGTTTTTGTACTCCTTTGAGATACAGGGTGACTGCACTTAGGGATAAGTACACGATGTACCCTGAACGTTGTCCTTTCCACAAGACAAATGTTTGTGTTCCCCTCTGAGGAGCGAGTTTTAGTCCACACTCACAAATTCTTCCATAACATTAAACTCTTGATTAAAAAGTTTACTAGGAGATTTTCATTAAATCTGAATTTGGAAGTTCAGTCGTCTCCTGGCATATCCTTCATTCTTACCAAATTTCTATTTTTAGAGCCTGTAAATAGTGCATTACTATGACCACTTATCTACCAGTACTCTAGGGAGAAAGAGCAGCAGTAATGACCCACTACAGAAAAGGGGAAACTGAGGCACAGAGTATTGGTTAGACTGCCCAGCATTTTGTCTTTTCACTTCATCCTCATGCAGCTCTTCCCTTCCTGTTAGTAAGATCCCCTCCTCCCTAGTAAAGGCAAAACTCTTGCTTTCTTTTCTATGGAACACCATAACAGAGTTCTACTTAAAGCTTGCCAGTTAGTTTGCCCCATATGGGCTGCAGAAAGAGGTTCTGGAGCTCTTACACTTCGGTCAGCCTAAAAAACTGAAATGGACTGGTTGTTCTCTATCCTTAGCCTCACAGAACCAAACAGTTCTTCTATTTTCCTTTTGTTTTCTACCACTAACACTACTCATTCCCATACAACCACAAGAGTTATTAACCTTTTTGGCTTTTCTTTGGAAATTTTATCAATGTCCTTCTCCAAAATAATAAATTTTTACTGATTTTCTTCACACAAAATTAAGTTCATGAGCCTTACTTACAACCCTGACATGTAAAGCCAGTCTCAACAATAGATATAAAATGGCTTCCTAGATTTCTTGCAAAAACATCAGTTCAGGTCAGTTTTCAGCAGTTGCTACTGCAGCAAAAACAACAGCAACAACCAGCAGGCAAAGTAAATGTAGTCTTACCTCAGTGTGGCCCTGTTTCCTCCTCACTGCTGGTCCCATCATTCTCCTTAGTCATCACTGAGGTTCCATTTAATGCACAGACCTCTGGACTAGTAACTTTATCTGCTGGTTTCTAGTGCAAAAACAGAAATAAAAAAAAAATTTTGTCAGACCTGTGTACAGTGTTTCCAAATTCTTCTGCTGTATTCTAAAAGTGAATGTCAAGTGATCCAAGTGAAACAGATATCTAACTTGCTTCCCCTCTCATGCTTCTGTCCATGTGTAAAGCTGGAGCTAAGAGACAGATATTTAGGTCCTTGCATGCACAGTTATCTAATAAGAGAGGATTCTCTTTGGTGCTGAATGTTTAGTTTTCCACACTTGCTTTTAGCTTCTTTTAGCAGACTGATTTTCAAGTGTGCAAAAAGCAGACTTTTGGGCCAAGCAGTATAGACACTGTAAATATTTTAATAATCATCTGTGCCCTTTTTAGTATTTGGGCCCCATCAGCTAATATATTTGAGTTCTTTAGCTGAGCTGTTGTACTCACTGTACTCACTGTATTATGGCTTTAAGGAGAGAAAATTTCAAAGTAAAAGCAGTGAGATCAGCCATCATCCATCAAACAGGTAGCTAAATTTTTGCTGAATATAGATATTTGAAATGCAAAAATAAAATTAATGCAGCATCAGGATGCATATAACCATAACCATACAAGAATATTAAAGCCAGAATTTATCAAAAAGAAAAATTATAAACCATACAACAACACAGAAAAATAAAAAACAAACACAGTAAATAGTGTAGAAACTACAGCTCTCCTTTATCTTCATTTCTCTTTCTCTTTTTTCTCTTTATCTCCTTTATCTTTCCTTTATCTTCTTTAGGTGTTTCTGTCCTATCCCACTCCACCAGTGAATCTGTGCTTGGCTTTCTTCCACACAGTGTTTTCAAGCCTGCCTTGATTCAGGATAGTCCTTTACAAACAACCACAGAAAATGTGTGAGAGTATTACATTCATTCTTAAGTACTCCTCCTCCCTCCCCTGTAGCATTAAAACTAGAGAAATCAACAGAACGCTGGTAACTGAGTAAACACTGATAAAACAAACCACTACTGCTTCAAGTGGACGTTAGGAGTATCAGAAATACCTTGCACAGCAGCTCACCACTGAGTGGATGTGTGGGTTTGACTGCAGTTTGTCTCCACTCCTACAATTTCTTACAGCCCCCTGACACATCCTCTCTTAATAAACCCTGTAAGTTCTCTCATGGGGCAGGGAACATACCTTCCCCCCCTGCTGGTAATTTTATGTTTGTTCTGTGCCCTGTTTCATCCTTCCCTTTCTAACTAGAACTAAAGGCGTGAAGATATTTCCTGTACCCAACTCTGTGCCAGTGCTAGCTTGACTTTGAATTGGTTGTAGTTTGTTATTGGCAAACAAATATCAAAACTAAAGCTAACCTCAAGCAAGTGAAGCATCTGCATTCCACTGGCACACGTGCACACCTTGGTTCTGGAATACTGCAAATCAGATCTGCCTCAGGCTATGGGAGGACAAGGCACACTGATCTCTAGATAAATTAGCTCTGCTGGGCCGTGCTCCCTGCAGCTACAGTGCTGCTGCTAGTTCTGCCCTATGCTGCAAACAAGTAAAAACTTACCTAAAGGCCAGAAAGGGTTATCCATCAGATCTTCCAGAAAGCAGGAGCCATGGAATTAAAGAGTAATTTCTGTTCTAAGGCTGGAAGAAACCTCAGGAGGTCATCTTCTGCAACCCGCTATTCAAAGTGAGTCCGGTTTAGATTAAGTTGCACAGGAATTCAAGAATTAATTCCATGTCAGTGGAAATTAATTGACTTCAAAAAAGTTTTGGGAATTGAGAATCCACTATGAATCTACAACTCTTGCTGTAACCAGTTGCCACTAGTGATGTTTGTATTGTTGCTTTTAGTTTGGTTTGTTTTTTTCCCCAAAGACTCATATTTAGCCTTTTTTCCTTTTTTTGACTAGCTTTAGCATCCTCTCTTTTAAGTCTGATTTCTGATTTTGATGCTGCTTGGCAGAGGCTGTCATTGTATAACCCTTTGAATCACACTGAGCTTCATAAATTTGTTACTGTATTATGTTTTTCTTGTTCCAATTGCTTTTGCAACCCTGCTCTGAGCTTTCTCTAATTTATCAACACACAGAAAACAAGACCAGCTGTCCAGTCTTGGGCAAGAGCTGGACAGAATTTTCATAGTTGCAGCATCAAATACAGAACTAAGGTATGCCTTTTTTATCTATGGTAATTTTTCCCCTTTATATTTATCCAAGGATTACAATAGCAGTTTTGGAAATGGCACACTGATGGTAGTTCATATCCAAGTTAGTTATCTGCCATGAATCCCAGTTTCCTCTTCCCCAGGAAGGCCATCCACATGCTACAAGAACATTGCCATGTATAAGACTGCCCATTTAGAGATATTGATCCAGTGGTTCCATGGATTTTTTGTGACTTCCTTGTGAAATTATTCAATTATACTAAGCAGTTCATTCATTACAATACTTATATATTTTTGTGGCATATGCAAAACTGGTCAGAAGAGATTTCATGTTTTTCTCAGACCATCTATAAAATTTGGTAATTATCTCAGCACCAGAAAAGGGCTTTTGGTATATTACTAAAGAATAGATTGTTGATGATTCTCAATTTGCATCTATATTTCAAGAAATAATATTTGCTGTTATTTTATTTAGTATGTGCAATATTGGTATTTTAATTTTTATCTTTCCTTAATCAAAATGGCAGATACCAGATGAAATATTTTAAAAACTCTGAACTGTATTGAACTACTATTAATTTGGTGGTCACATGTAAATGTCAGAGTTGGGGCTACACATATGACAGAACTGTCTCTCCACAAACTACCAGTGTGAACTTTCCTTTGAAAACCTGATAAGAAGAGAGTTTTGTCCCTGAGAATTTTTCAGTTGCTCAGGATAGAAGACTTTACCATGATGTGTTATTCTCCAGTTACGACTTACAACTTACCGCATGGACTGCTTTCTTGCACAAATATTAAAAGCTGCACATNATGTTTTCCTTAAAAGTTTATCTTAAGTGAAGGAAGGGAAATATTTACAATTGCAATGGAACAATGGCCTGGAACTAAGGAAGGGAAAGTTTAGGTTAGGCTGTAGTGAGAAGTTCTTAACTCAAATAGCCTTAGACCCCAAAAGAAGTTTTTTGAGACAGCATCATGGAAGATTTCCATTAATTGTGCAGGTGAGACACTCTGGAGAAATACTTTATAAAGAACACAGTCTGGTGAAAGTTGAATACTAGATAATCATTACCTTTTAATATAATCTTTCTTCCTTTATAAATCTTTCTCTATAGTTTTATAGTCTCTATTAGTGAGACAAAGGAGATTTAAATTTGAAGCAAATTTTAAAATCCAACATACTTAAGAGACATATCTGCCATAGCACAGATCCTATTGAGAATGGCAGCTCAGTGAAAAAATACAGATCCAGTTTTTCATTCGTTATGTTTACAACTGAAGAGGAATAATCAGGTGCTGGATCATTGAAAATCTCAACTGTGCAGTACAACTCTTCCAGATTGCCCTAAGGATATATTGGCCTCTAGAACTGCCAGAACACCAAAGATTAAACAAAAGTATGGGGGAAGATTAAGGTGAGACTTTCTGTTATTTTTGAAAAAGACAAGAGGCAGTTTACTCTTTCTAATTCTCTGAACAAAACATCTAAGTGAGAAAAAGTTTAATTCACTTTGGTACTTAATTCTATTCACCCATTCAAAGAAATAAGAGAAGTTTATTTAACAAATTAATCAAGTTTCCTTTTAAACCAGAGTTTAAATATGCTCTGTTGCATGAAACTCAGTTTTCCTAGTTGTATCATATAAAATAAGCTGGGGGCTGGATAGCACTTGTTCTGAAGCAAGTCCATTTTATGTAGTGAAAATGCTGCAGAGATTTATGCTAGCAGAAAAGTATTCTATATGTTCTGCTTAATGATATCTGAAATTATCAATTTCAGTATTATGAACATTCATTTTTTCTTTCCTGTCACATTCATATTTAACAATTACAGTTCTCTGCCAGAGAAACCTCTGTCTGAACTGAAGGGGAAAAAAAATTATATGTCAGTTAATTTTGGGGTATTAAGTTACTTTTTTTTATTTTAGAAGAAAAAGAATAATAATATTTGGTTTGCTACATGCAGGATCCACTACTAGCAGTGCCAAAAGGACTTATTGCTTGAAGCTGCACTGTCTTCTTTGACTGTGATATATGTCCAGGATTGAAGAAAGAATAAAACTTGTCCCCCTAGTGTACTGTTCTTGTAAAATATTTAGCTCTCTAACCTTCTGGAGTTTGTCTAAGGGTTCATTGTGACTTCTTCTGTATCTTCTGTGTGTTTTTACTGAAACTGAGCACAATCCCTGGTAAAGGACATTTTTCTTGAACAATTTTCTTTTGACTCTAGGCTTCTGGGCTTGAACAGATTTCACCTGGTAATACAGTTCCTATAGAATGCAAGATAAGAACTAGATAATATTTTGTTTCTGTTTACCAAAGCTTATAAGAACTATCTTGGCATTTATTCATGCTACTGCCATCTGTATTTCTGTTGTAGAATTTAAATCTGTGTATATACAACAGTTTTCATTATGTATTTCTGAATAGCATTTCCATTGTTTTGGAATATTAGTTAAAACAAAGGTCAGGTAAGATAGGCAATGATTATTGAAATGATTCATTAATCAATATTTTCTTCTGGGAGATGACTCCAAAACAGCTTATAGTCAATATTAATCTGGTATTATTATAGTATTGAAGATATATTGTCTAAATTATATTTATAATAAATTATTATGTTTTTCCCAGAGCATGAAAAACAATTTAGTTGTTTTATGTAAATGCATTTAACACAATGCTTAAAAATATTCTTGACTATTCATTGAAAAGCCTCACTAAACCTCAAAGAAGTGCTGTGAAGAACGTGTAAATGAGTGAGTATCAAATCAGATGCAAATTTAGAAATTTACAATAGGATATTTAGCAAAAGAAGTTTGACTAGAATGGCCACATGCAACATTAGTATTGCACAAAATATTGAGCATTTATTTGGAACACAGTCTGTCTGGGAGTTGTTTGTATAGGGGACTGTGGAAGAATCTATGCTGAGAAACAGATCCTTATGAATGTAAAGGGAAGGCAGAAGGTTTTTGTTGCCTTTCTGGCTGAGGTTGGTGTTTGGCTTAGGAAGGGAGTGATAAGGGGAATTGGAGTATGTGCACAGTGGTGTGACAGCCAAATCCTCACCCCTGCTGGCAGCCACCTCAGAGCACCCTGCTGCACCCAGCCATAGGAGTTTTTTCCTGTAAAGTAGGCAGAAAAAGGTTTAAGCCTAGGCCATCAAATTAAGGGCTGTCAACAGGTCTCATACTCCCAAGCAGTCCATCTGCTAAGCTTAGGAATAATTGGGTTGGGGAAACACCACCTTCAAGTATAATTTGAAAAAAAATAGCTTTTTTGGATAGATTTTGGATGAGACCAGTTTTGACAGGCTCACCCTCAGAACACCTTCCGACTGGTTCTCGGGCAAGGGGGTTGAAGAACATCTCACTGGTAAAGCCCAGGAGGGTGAAGTAATAAGTTAAACAGGAGCTTTTCAAAACTGCCATACACAAGAGGACAAAGATACTTTCAGAAATTTCTTCTGCAAGTCAGAACTTCCAACAGACTTTGCAATCTTCCACATGCTGTAATAAATTGGAATTTTGTGGTTTGCCATTTAGGCATCTAATCCTGTCACTTAAAGTCCTGTTAAAAATTTAACACAATACTTAAGTAAGTACCACTTGCTTGCTGTTGCCATGAAGAATCTCCACTGCTTTTTACACACTGAGTTACAATCAGTGTATATCATCATGTGTATCAGGATTAGGCAATGGAATTTAAGAACAGTTAAAAATAAAGAATATGATGGAGCAGAGATGTGTGTCCTGCCTAGAAAGGACATCTGCAGACACAACTTTGAAAACATGTAATTTGCAGTCCTCTGCTTATTATCTGCTAATTTTAGCTTCATAGTAGTATTTATTCAAGCATACCTTATGACAAATATTAAAAATATCTAAATAAACTGTCCATTTTCAGGATGTTCTCTGTATATTTGGAGCACTGGTACGGGCAAAAATCTATACATGTAGACTTGATATTGTGGCATATGAAAGATATTTTCTCTAGGTCAGTTATAGAAAGCTTATTAAATAAACAGCTTGAAAAATCCTAATGCTACTTATGTTTGTTTTCTCAAAATTAATTTGTTCAGATTAGGGCAATTTATTCCCAGTAATTTATTTGTAGATATAGGATATTAGCCTCAGTTTTTTAGAGCATAGTGGCAATAAATATCAAGGTTGTGGGTTCTATCTGCTTATGGGCCATTCACTTAAGAGTTGGATTCGATGATCCTTTTGGGTCCCTTCCAGTTCAGAATATCCTGTGAAATCCTGTGAAAACCCTGAGAAAATGCCATGTCCTTCCCGGAAGATAGGGAAGATTTGGATTTAGGTCTCACAGCAACTCATTCTACCTGCTTGTCCCTGTTAGATTATAAATGGGAATTCCAACTACCTCAAATGGTTCTTACAAGAATATTTTGCCTCAAAACCCTTTCAAATATACTTGCACCACGTGCCATTTCTACAAAGAACATTTATCCCTAAGCCACTTGAAATTCCTGTCTTCACACACAGAAAATGGCACAGGAAGGATTTGGCTCAGTCAACTTTAGAATAGAAGGTGCCTGCTCATTTTGCCCTCTAAATTCACCCTGGGTAGCACAGATCAGTTCACTCTGCATGTGTACAGAGTCTGAGCTCCATCTTGGATGTGTTTCAGATGAACTCACATGGAATCTCAAGCAATCTTTCTGGCATAAGATTTTCCAGTGAAGAATCAAATCCATCATATAAGGGGAGGACATTTTCAAAGCTGAGGGTACATTTCAATAAACAAGGCTGTCAGCCTTGCCCTCAAGGTCGAGCCTTAATTTTTCAGCCTAGTGATAGGAATTGTTTGATTTAAAAGAAACTCTGCATGCCAGTTCCTCAGAGAAGAGTAACTGAAATTTCCTTGCTTCATATGTTACCTAACAATCCTTTGCATCAAATGGTGCTACACTGTCTGCTCTGATACTGTGCCAGATCCTTGGCTATAATAAATCATTATTATCAAATGAATCTATTTTTGTCATCTGAGGTTCTGACTCTTCTGACTTATGCTCTGCTCCTATTTAAGGTTAAGAAAAAAAAAAATCTCTCCAAGCTGTATAACCCAAAATTTAAGTCTTTTGAAAACATGGCTGATAAACTCCCCTTGTTAGGTCAACAAGGCAATGGCTGGAAAAGAAATATAAGTATTTTTAAAGAATTATTAAACGCAACTCAGGGTAGTTGGTTTACTTTTCTCTTAACCAGTTTCATGAGTAGCTGAATAAAAACTTGTTTATACTTAGAGGAAAGCAGGACATATTGAAAGAAACATTCAACCTAAGCATGGTATAGATCATATCAGGAGAGAGTGAGCAACGAACTCCTTAGAGAATTCTTCTCAGCTGGTGTTTGTGGCTAAACTGAAATGAATGTGATGCAGAAGTGTAATACAAAGAGTAACTGTGTGAAAATAGAGAAGCATGTGTGACAGATTGCGCATAACCCTGTAAAAATAGACACAGATTGAATTTAATTTTTAATCACTTCCCTGTGAACCTGCTGAACCCACTAGGGTTGCCTGGGGATAAGTGAAATACAAACCTGATCCATTTGGTTTGCTACAGCCTCTGGCAGTCTAAATGTAATTTCAACCAAACCAGAACAGCAGCAGTTTATCCTTAGCCGGCACAGATGCAAGAGATGACTTAAGAAGAAATGAACCAGTAACACATTTTGGAGCAAGAGAATATCTCTTGCTGTTTTTGAATCCCAAAACAAAAAGGAATGCAATTTGCTCCCCATTTTGTAGCAGCTGAGGGTTGTTTTCCATGTGAAAACAGTAGCCGTAAAAGGGACACCTTGCTGCATTATGCATTTCCTTTTTTTTGCTACAGCAGTCACTGATATGGCCCTTAAAATTGCAAATTCAAGTTCCAGTTTCTTGAGATCTTCTACTCTTCTGTTGGAGCTGAAGAGCAGCCTCGATGCCTATTCACTGGTCATGGAATTCCTTTAACTGGCAGACAGGTTCTGCTCTGAAGAAGCAACTGGGACAAACACCGGATTGTACGCTTGCACATGCTGGGCCTCTGCTCTCTGTGGCCACAAGACAGAAACACAAAGGACCAAGAGGAAGAAGCAAAAAGGGCCTGGGGAATCCTTTCAGCTAGATCTACCAGCTCCCACACTTCATTTGCTTCTAACCAGCAGGTATACATTTTCACATGTTGACGACAGCGCATCAGAAATTAAGCAATCTGGAATCAGTGCTGGTTTTAGACCAAAATGGTTGCTATGGATATATCAAGAAAAACTGCAGAACTACTGCCAGTTTGTGTGCTCTTGTGCCCTATGCTGAATTTACCTGGTTGGCAGACATGCAGGGAAAGAAACGTGTTACTGCTTATCAAGAAGCTGAGAGCATTGCTACTGCAGGTGTTAAGGCAAGAGGACAGAAACACAGCAAGATTTAAAATGCAGCTGCTGAGCTTAAAGAACAGAAATGGTTGCCTAAAAGTAACTCAGTGGACTAGTTGGTCTATTGTTTAAAGTGACAGAAAGTACTGTTCAGACAGGATTCAGAAATATTTCTTCCTGTTTTCTAGGGGAGGCACAATAATTGCTTTAGTTCTCAGTTTGGAAGAAATGGCTAATTCTTTGGAAGAAGCATATGATGTATGTCATATCTGATTTTTAGTTCAATCCAGTGGGAATAAATCAATTCCAAAATGTCAGTATTGGATCTCCTTCCACATATTTTATTAATAAAATAGAATAACTCCAAAAGAGAGATTCCTTGAAAGATGGGATTTTTTTTTTTTGAGGGAAATAATTTAATGTTAATGGAAATATCTGAGTTTCTCCAGAACTTGAAATATCTTTTAAAAACAGTGTGGAAATCTACTTATTACATTTTCCAGAATTTTTCTCTCACTTGGCTTCTTCCCAGACATTTTTTTTTTAAATTAGCAGGTATTTGACTAGTAATCAAAGTGGAAGGGCAGTGCCTAACATGACTCCCACTTGTATTATCACAGACTGTAATGTAAAATTGCATATTACAGAGATGAAATAAGGGCTGGGGCTTAGAAAGAGAAGCTAAAAGATTTTTAGAAGGAGGTAATAAACAAATTTGGTGCTCTTTATTTGCTTTTGAATCTCGGAAAATAAAAAGCAAATTTCTTCCCAGGTTTCGTATGACATCCATCATGTAGGTTTGGGTTCATTCCTCTGATTTTTGGAGTATTCATAACATGCCTAAGCTACCAGTTCATTTGCTCCAGATTCTATCTATATTTAATAGACAGGTAGATGACTGGAAAAAAAAAAACCAAACATTTTCAAAGGTGATTCTGGCTTAAAGTTACCTGACTAATTTAGAGTGCCTTTCCCTCCACTGATCAGAAAACATACTGGGGAAAACGATGTCTTTAGTAGTGGCCCTCTCAAATAAGCACTTACAGTTAAGTGGAATCAAGCCAGGCTTACAAGGTTTTATTTTACCACTGATCCTATCTCCCTCATGCTTCTTTTCTGTATACCACTCCCATTTGAAACTAAACTTAGTAAAGATACATGTTTTAGGACTGCCTGACTTAAATTTCACTGCTAATTTAATCAAATATAGTTTTTGGTTTTCTCAGTGTTTCTTCAGGCAGTGACACTTAAACTGAAAATGCACATTTTCAACAGGCTGCTTAAAATTTGTACATGTTTTATAAACGAAACTATATATGTAAATCATATTTCCTCACTAAATTTCAACATTTTATTGAAACTTAGATCTGTCCAAGGTACATATGTAAATCTGAGTTCCCCTTATAAACCATATTACTTGTTCCAACAAATATTTATTTAAAAAAAAGAAAGCTGTAAAAGAAATTTTGGAGTGGACTATGTCCACTTAATAGCCTTAGAGCAATTTTTTTCTGAATGCATTCCTAATAATTCTTCCTGTTTGGTCCAGGACAATAAAGCATGTGTTAATGGGTGGAACATAAAAAGTAAACCATGATTCTTCCATTCTCCTCCCTAGTGTCTCATAAAATTTCTGTCATCTGAAGCAAATGACTTCAAAATGTGTTAGACTTGTATAGGTGAACTCTATAAATTAATCTTTTACAACTCAATTTTCATAAAAAGGGGCCAAGAAAGAGATGTCATTGCACATCGTCAGAGGAGATCTTGAGCTTTACTATATTCCTTCAAACAAACCACCCCATTCTGGTGTTCTGAGGACCTAAGCTTTGTCTTAGGTCCCCACCTGTTCCCTCCCTACATATTTCCACAACTGTAGCTTAATATTTCAGCTGATTTTCAGGAAAAAATTGTCCTTTCCTTCTTCTTGGGCTATGCTTTTGCACTGAGCACTAACTCCTCATTATTCTGCAAATCTAATCTGCGGCTCTGGGTGCCTTTGAACAGGACTGTACAGTCACCAAGCAGCTTTCTAAACAGAAGGGCATTCTTCTCTAAACAGAAAGCTGAAATATGATACCAAGCAAAGTTCTATTTTACCCTAAAACCTTTCTAATCCTTGGAGGGGAGTAGGGCCTGCCTAGTTTAGACAAGTTTTGTAGGGCAGCCTGATCATTTGGCCTCCCACATCTCTGGAATTTGAGGTGGGGAGGAAGACAAAGGCAGAAGTACACATTTAAGGGCTTACCAGGTTTGAATGAAGGCAAATTTTGATGCAACCACAGTCTTTCACCTTGGCTAAATAGGTGGAAACAAAACTCTTTCCACCCTTTGGTTCTCCCCTACATAAATATTCAAAATATTTGATTTTCCAGGAGTCCTTTATTCCAAATTTACAGATTTTGACTTTTCTTAATTGAAAATAGGGACACATCTGGATGCAAAATCATAATAAGTTAGTAGTTTTAGTATCATTCTCACTCTTAAATGTTAGCTGATATTTGGCTCTCTCCTCCTTGTCTGCATCAGTCCCACACACCTGAGTAACTGACACATTCCACAATGCCAGGAAAATACAGCAACTCGATATACATCATAGCTTCAGATTCCTGTTTATCATTACTCTACACTCGGTCCTTAAAAAATAAAAAGGAAAACATCCTGTCTCAAAGAGTTTTGCAACATAAAAATATCAGGAAGGGTCCAAGAGCAGATGGCAGAGGATGCAGAGTACAAAGGAGGAAATCAGAATTCTAGTGCATGCTACAGATGGTAACATTCAGGGTCAGACTGGACAGGGTTTTCAGTATTCTGATCCAGCTAAAGATGTCACTGCTTGTTGCAGGAGAGCCGGACGAGATGACCCTGCAGGTCCCTTCCAATCCAAAGTGCTCTGTGATTCTGTGCCCTTGTGAACCGGTTTGCATGAGCACAGACTGGGGCACTATAGCAGCGCTAGGAAAGAGAAGCAGGGTAAAAAGGTGAAAGCAAACAGCCTTGCACTGAGGTCAGCTGAGTAAAGCACATTCCTGGGGATCACACAGCAGGACTTGCTGAAGGCTTTTTAGAGTTCCACGCATTTTTCAGCTGGGCTTTTTCCTAACGGTGTGACGCACTTTGAAAAACACCTGTCATTGATAGAAGCATTTTTTTTTCTTACTGCAAGTATACGAAACAGAAGATTTCTTTGTTACAGAGGGGCTCTGTTGAGAAGAGAAAACAAATCAGAGTCAAGGGATGCAGTCCAAACCAAAGGTTCCCATCCCTTCGCTCACCATCTGTGTAGTCAAAGATAGCAAAGGCTTCCTTGCCATTGAATAATGCAAACTTGGGGACTTCCTTGACGTCATTGTGAAGGGTGGGTGGTCTGTGTGAGACAGCTGGCAGCATGCCAGTGATCAAACATGTTAGAAGATCTTTACTGGTAAAGCATAAAAGGTAGTTCATGAAGAAACTCTGCAAGTCTTTAAGCAAACATGTACGGTCCTTACTTCTTTAAAGAATATTTTAGTCAGATTTACTGCTTTTCTAATAAATGAACTCCCAAATGCCACTGTGTAAAGCTGTGCAGAAAATGTTTTAAATGCCAAACAGGCATCCAGAGAATAAGAGTTAGAATGTCATATAGATAGGTATAAAAAAGATCAATTTCTGAGTTTCTTTGAGCTATCAAATCTGCTAAAACAATGATGGAAATGTTGGAAGAATTGCAGCTCTCTTCCTGTTCTAATTCCAGGCATAAATTCTGTGAGGAAGAATGATATTTTATAAAACATTTCCTGCCCCTTTGTAGAAACAATGCAAGTACTTGGAAGTTCAATATTTCCTAAAGCCTGAAGTGACCTCTGAGAATGAGTTTAGAAAAATGACTTCTTTTTTTTTTCTAAGCTAGTGAGCACCAAGATGACACTGAAGGCAAAATCAACAGGTACTAACTGAGACATCTTTTCAGGGTTATCCTGGTTTTATGTGGCAGGTGATTCAACACTTTTAGAAGTCAGGGTAAAGGTTTTCCATAATGTGGGGAAAGAAGAGATTTTTCCATTAGGTTCACCCGCTGACAGAGTCTCCTTTCTTTACTCTGGTGCTGGACAGTCCTAAATCAATCCTCATTCATGCCAACAGTTTCAAGGAATATATTTATCCTTTCTCTTCCTTCAATTGCTTTTAGATTTCACCTGATAAAAACAAGGAGTTTAGGCTAAAATGGACACAGAGCAAAAGCAGAAATGGTAGGGAGGAAAAGAGAATGAGATTCTTGTGGTGCAGCCCTTTCCTTTACAAAAGGAACCCACTAATTAACGAAATGCAGGGATCCATCACCTTTGGTGTTAACTTGACGAAGGAATGACCCTAGATCTACAGCCTTGAGGCTGTGAGGCGCCAGCTGTTCCTTGAAGAAGTTTGTGAAAATGGCTCAGAGGCTTTACTGGTAGTGACTAAAGAATTCAGTAATAAAGGAGAATCAATTTTTACCTCAGTAAGAAAATGCAGATGTCTATTAATAGAATTTATAAACATACATATATAGGTATGTCCTAAATGTAACAAATAAGGCAGAATGCCTATAAATATGGTTACCATGTGGTGATTCTGAGTATCTGAAGTGCATGCTAAGGATGGTTTCCAAAACCGTGAAAGTTACTTCCGGCAGCTGGTATCAGCACTAATAATCTCTATGCATTTGCAACTCTCTTTACTGTCAGCTTGCAAGTTCATCCCTGAACACTTGTAAGCAGTGATATCCTTGTCATCCTTTTTCCCTGCTCACCTGAAGCTGATCTGAATGTGAATGTCATGGCAAATGCAGGACACTGTTTCTGCTCTTACAACCATTTGCCAAATCAGCCTTCAGATCTGGGCAGATCAAAGCTGTCATAAGCCATCCATGAACACATTGGTGTGATTTGTGACTGCACACAGCCTGTTCCTCAATCCCCTCAAGGCCCAAACTTGAGATTCAGTAACAGCATCTTCACCTTTGCTGCTCTTCAGATCATTTGCATCTCCAAAAGGTCAGGTCTTGAGCAGAAGACATTACTATCTAATACACTGAGTTTTCTGAAATTGTAGCAACTCTGGCTAAAATTATGCAATGAAAAATGTCAGACATAAGTGGATTTCAGAAGGAAGAAGATGTTAATATGCACGAAGAAACAGAAAGGAGTGAAATAATATTCCTTAAATTCTAATGAGTAACTCAGATATCGGCATCTTTACAGGAATGTGACATATTACAATCCAAGTATCATTTAAAATAGTTTGTGGCGTACAGAAATATGTTTAGAACACATCTTAGAAACATACTGTTCAAAGATGTAGAATGATATATAAATCCCTTGGTATATTTTTTATTCATCCCAACCTTACAGCTTCATGTTTCAGGACTAAAAATCCTACTCTTCATCTTTCAGTGACAATGAGTGTCACCAAAGAAGTCATAATTCACCATGTCCTAGGATTTGTCCTCTGCTTTTGCCAGCCTTAATGGAAGAAAAAATGGAGAAAAAGACATTTATGCTTTATCAGACCACAACCTGCTTTCCAAGAACTGCTGTGAGACATACATCTCCCTTGACATCACTGCTATATTTATCTTAACAATAAAACTAAATAGCAATGCAGTAATATTTCATACCTCTGTGGTGCTTTTTAGAGATTGAGACCAAATGCTTCACAGTTAGACAGTACTTGCAATAGCAGTAGCTTAAAATAATGAAAACCATGGATTTAATATTGGCAGTGCAAAGAGATCATGTGTTGGGTGCAAGTAGTGATTTATTTGCACTTTGAAACAGCTGGAATGGCAGAACACTTATTTTCACCAGAACTTATCAGATGTTAAAGTGACTCACTCTGGACAGAAGAGCAGAAGATGGTCCTGAAAAAGCTAGCAACCATGTAAAGACAGATTTTACTGTGGATTCTGTGTGTGGGGAAAAACCCCAGACTTCAAGACCTCAAGCAGTGTTTTGGAAAGTCACTTCCAATTTAGTGTGGGAAGTATGAAATTATACATGCATGACAGGAAAAAAATGTATTCTATAAATAACCATCAACAAAAAGAAGATGGGAGAAGAAAAATTACATTATTTCTACTTCACATTTAGAAGATTAGAGAGATTAAGGATCTTACTCAGCAAACTAAACCCTGGATCCCAGCCAACAGTCTTGAATGAACAACATTCTATTCCCTTGTCTCTGTTAATGTTCTTGTATTTGATGTACCACCAAGAAACTCAGAAACTGGTGGAGTTTTCCACATGGAAATTGATAGGTCTGCAGTATTGCATTTTCTGAGCTCCAAGACTGAAGGGTAGAGGTTAAAAAGTTTGTCCTAGATCACATAGCAAAACTGTGGCATTCTAATTATTAATGTCCTGTGCTAACTATGAGCCCTTAGGACATCAAGCCTGGCTGCTACATCATGTCATGTCCAGAGCTGGTACTGAGTCAGGACAGTGAACATCACGTGTAATTCAGATGGTTATAGAGTGCGATTCATCATCTCATAAAAGAATACGCAATATTAAAATAAGACAGAACTAAACCAAACAGATTAAAAAATTGGTCTAAAAAATTAAGGGTGAAAACCATCAAATTTTACGTATGTAAAAATAAACAGACAAAACTTTCAATTTCTTACTGCAAATGCTTTCTGAAAGTCTTAGGGAACTTAATCCTGTCAAAAGTATCTGGTTTGCACATGAAACTGAACACCATTTTGAATGTCAGTATTCCTCTAAAATTTAAGACTTTCTAGTAACCCTCACACTGTTTTCTGCCTGTTCTTTATTGTCCTTCATGTCCTGAGAAAGTGACCATGTATTGAGCTAAACCTTGTAAAGATAATGACTGCAGTGCACAGGTCCCTTTCAGCAAATCTGTAAGGATGAATTATGCTTTTCTGCTGAATGAATACTACAGCAGTAAAAGACATCCACATAAAACACAAACGCAGCAAACACAAACAGCAACTCAATGGAATTGACTACAAACCAACTCAAAAAATTCCCTCAAGAACCCAACACCAAACGTAACAAGAAACTATAAATCAAGTTTGGGGACTTAGAGGTGGCTGGCATGGGGCTCACTACAGTAAAGAAACTATTGTCTCATCTCCCATTCATGAAAACATTTTTTGCAAATAAAAGCACTTGAATCTATCATCCAATTCTCCTTGTAACTGGAAGAGCTTACAGCACTCTGCTGAACTTTTAGGGCAGAAAGCAGAAAACAAAGCCGAAAGATAGAATTCCTTTACTGCAAAGGGGCCAAGGCAGGAGGGGAGGAGAGTGAGCCCATGGTTTTAATGTTTAACTTTAGAGCAGGCAATTTTTCACTCATGACTGGACCAGCAGCTCCTCTTCCATATCTGCTAAGCCTGCTGTGGCACAGACTTGCCCATAGGGTCTAGACTAGGTAAAATAGTAAAACACTCTCATAAAGACACCAGGAATTCTTCTAGACATTCCTCGAGAAAAGCCACAACAAAAATGGGACTAAGCGCATTTAGATTTCTTGTGAGCTCCCTTTTTTAAAACCAGTTTGCACAGTACAGCTAACTTTAGCAGAATTCTCAATGTTTTAGTGTACATTAAATACATTAATACATCTAAATAAATTATGTATGCTTGTATTAATTCTAATAGAATAGGCATAGGCTTTGGAAATTCTATCAAAATTATGTTATATATCAAAAGTTATACAATACTAAGGCACAGACAAGAGACATGGAATCCAGAGGGAAAATGCAAATTCACAGCTAAGTTATAAAGACTGAATCCAATTTTGATTTTTTCATTCTGCTATATCTGAACCTTCTGATTACTCACAAGCCTAACATGTCCCAAATCAGGCTCAGCTTTATAACTGGAAATTCCCAGTTGTTTTTGGGTTTTTTGTTAGTTAGTTAGTTAGTTAGTNCAAGCTCTCTAACACATAAATGCTGTTCAAGGTTTTTGGGAAGAGCTTAAGTCTCTGACCAATTTCAGACTTCTTCGTAAGATATAGTCCATGGTTGCTCTATCTATTTCTATCATGGAATAATGAAGGGAAAAAGAAAAAAAACCCAAAAGTCTGGCTGATTTTTTTAAGATTAAACAACCACTTACTTTTTCTATTGCTATTTTCTTGTGCCTTTCTTAGAAAGGGGGAATGCCAGATCATGGGATGAATGTCACAGATTTCAGCAAAGTTAATCCTCCATATACCAAGACTGATCCCATAAATCACATGTTCACTTTCTTTAAAGGGAATGCATTTACAGAAACAGCAGTTTCAATCCCCTGTAAGTGAGGCATGCAGAGCCTAAGTGTCACTATCCTTTCCCTGACTGATGACCAGACCTTCTGAACAAGAACAGATCGCTGTGTAGAAGACCCAACACAGCTTACTTATCATGTGTGTGCTCAGAATGCATGCACACAGGCAAACCTCCTGAGGAGGCTGCAAAAAATCAGATTATTACACCTGGGGCATGGGGTATAGGCCAGAAGATTCTCTCTAATGGCCTGAATTCAGTGTGGGGGTATTGCCTCAGCATACATTCATAGATTATGTACTGCATAATGGAATAATATACCTTTGGGGACGTGAAAATTTATGAAGCTCCTGAAATAAAAAAAAACTTGGTGTACTTGTAAAATCTTTGCCATGTTGCCGCTCTTGTCTGTTCACTGTTATGACAACAGGAGGTTTGGGTAGACCTTGGGCAAGATGGCTGTTCTGTGCTTTTGAACAGATGAAAATGAAATACCACTATGAGTTAAGTTACAGTACATCAGCTCTTAACAAATATTAACCTGTATGGGTATCTTTGAACAAAATTTCCATTTCCTAGCCTTATAAAATTTTGGTTGTTCTGTAAACTTAAGTATTGTGATTTGAGAAAAAAATATTTGGGTGTATGTGAAATCCTGATCTCAACCAACTACTTGTGAGGCAAACCTAGCATCTTACAAGCAGAAGTCCTAACCACTTCTCTGTGAGTTCTTCTTTGAAAAAGGTTGAGCTGAAAATTCAGTACCATTTAAAAAAATAGAAGTTCTGCTATTCATACAATAGATGTGGCTTCCACATTGGTTCTTAGTTTAACAAAGTAATCTTTAAGAGTTGGCATTTAACAAATGTCATGGTGAAGTGAGGGATTGATGTGGCCCTCTGGAACCCAGCTAGCTCTGACCCACGACACTATGGTCCTGAAGGGCCAAGCCAAGTGTGGGGAACTGTCACTGCAGGTGTTGTGTCAGTGATAAAACCTTAGAGCTTTGGCTCTATGGAGGCAGACCGCTGTCAAGGGAGAGACAATGGGGGCAGAGGAGTCTCTTCTGCTCCCGGGTGCCAATGACAGAACGCAAACCCACTGAAAAAAGGATAACAAGAGCCCCGAGCACTGCTGTGCAAGGGGTTTTATAGGGTTACAAATTAAGGGGTGGGCGTGAACGGTAAACCAATCAGGGAACCGTAGGGGAGGATCATAGGATGGGCTTTACAGAACACAATCCAATGGGGACAAGGGGAGGAGAAAAGGGGTCACATGGGCCAACGGGGCGTTGAGGTTTAGGGGATTTCCAAGGGGGTGGATATTTCAGGGATTGGCCCGTGTGGGGATTGACAAGTGAAGGTCTGGAAGGACGGGCAGGGTTTGGGTGATGGACGGGGAAGGTACTGGAATAAGGGGAGGAGACACATTGAAGGACAGTTTAGGGGAGGGTACAATTGAGGAAGAAACCATTGGGACAAGGAAATGGGGGGGAAACATAGGAACAAGCTACAATAATGCAATTAACAATGAAATTGGGAAAAAACATGCGCCGCAACATGAGATGTAGCTGAAAAGATATGTTTGAATAGAAAAAGTGTGCTAAATGCTCATCCTCCACAATATATCTTCATTCTTAAGAAGATGTCATGAGGAAACACAAACACCTACACTTTTCAGAATAAACTAGTAAAGGTGCTTAGGTAACCAGCCTGAGCTGAAGCTTGGGTAGCACTCCCTCACAAATACAGCACCAACTGGCTGATCTTTCATGGCATTTTTGTATCATACAGCAATATTTTCATTGGGAATATGATCATCATTTTTAATGTGAAAGAGGTTAGATTTCTTTTACATGCGTAAATTAATTTGTCTAATATGACGTGCAGCCACTGAAAAAATACTCAGGGACGTTATAGTAGGAGCCTAAAGGACTTGGGTATTGAATACAAAGTTCTTTAGCAGATGAAGCTCAAAAAATCCCAGTCTGACTCTTTTCAAAGGATTAACTCTGTTCAGCATGTCTGAAACTCTATGCATGCTACACAGAAAGCTTAACTTTCTGAGATACAGGTAAAAGATATGAACTGAAACAATTAGTAGTTGTTTATGTCTTGCTCTGGGCAGAATGGCAGAGCCAGAACTCAGGTTTCCCAAGCCAACTGATAACACAACCTTCCCATGACAGTTCTAAGGCTGAAGATACGTCAGCATGGAATCACTGAGGTCACTTCTCTCCTTTGTTATTCCCCTTTTTGGCTCTCTCCTAATTTCAAAATTGTTTTAAAGCTAACAGGATTTACAATCATGTAAATAAAGGACATTATATTAGCTTGCATATCAGATACGCTTGTTTATTCTGTCCAAGGAAGAGCTAGCAATAGCATTTTCATGACATCAGAGGCGAAGCAAAGGAAGCCATTCCAACTAATTAATCTCAGTATTGTTTATAAAGAAATATAGACAACTGATCTGTGTAATTGTTCCAAGGAGTCACAGTTTGCACACTATGTTTAAACAACGTATGACTGTTAAGGGCAGCTTTGAGGATGGATTTTTAATTCATCAGTACAAGGTACTTTTCAGAGTTTGTCAGAAATGTGAAGTCCACAATGGAGGAGATACTGAAAATTTTCAGACTCGTCTGTAATTAAAGCGCAGGTGAGTTTGTGGAAGGAATGACAAACCTTGTCTAATACCAGTAATTTGTGACTTGCTTAGCAGAGAGTTAACAAGGATTAAAATTATTAAGAAACTAGACTTCCACTAATATTACAAAATTTTGAGTAGAGACAGAAAAACTTAAATAATAATTCTGAAATACAGTTCTCATTTTCTTCTACCTGATTTTCACCTGTATATTTGCAGCTTCTAAAGGGATTTGATGAAACTGCAATACACAGTATGTATATAATCAATGAAAGCATCACTGGTTAAAATGTGAGTTAAATGTGGGAATTTAGCGATGTAGCACTGCTTCATGAACACCAAGTGTTCAAAAATCACCTTTTTTTTCTGTGTGAGATTGAGTTTTATTTGGGAGCAAACTATTTAAGTTAAAATTAATTTAAACAGTCTTCTAAGATATTGCATGTCAAAGTTTTGTTTTGATTATTTAATAAATATGTTTAGAAATACTTCATACTTTACTTTAATGTTTGAAATATACCAAAAGTAATTCAGAAGAATCACACTTTGCTAGTCAGCAGCTGCCAGCATTTAAAATGGCACTACTCATTGACCTCAGCCAGGCCCCTAACAAGCACACATCAAAAATCACTGTTGATACATTAAATTAATCTACTTTTTAGGCTGTTCAGCTGAGCTTAAGGGGGATGGTACTTCCGCAGTGTCCACTGGCTTCTCAGGTTAAAATTTAGCCTTGAATTCAGCCACCCACAGAGCTCCTGAAGGGGTCCTCCAAACATTGCCAGCCCAGCCTCAGTGTCCCCCTCTCATCCATAACATCTTCCAGCTCTCACTCTTTGCTGTCTCCTCCCTTGTTCTCCTGTGCTTCACTCCACTTGCTCTTCTCAAGTGCTGTGGGGAGACAGGGCAGTCATTTTGTTGTCTCCTAAACCACTGGTACTAAGGGGAAGTGGTAGACATCTTGTTTACTGAATGATTCAGGTAGTGAAAGCTTTCCTCTAGGTCTCCATGAAAATTGTTTTTAAAAATCACTAAATCCACAGAGGAATAGTAAATTCTTATAACACTGGCTGTGTTGTGACTTTTCAGAGAATTTCTTTCAGCTGCCAGCTGAGCTAGTTCAGAAACCTGCTCTCAGTGACCCATGGCCAGCACAGGGCCACTGGACCTGTCACCCAGCCAGTCTGTCCTTGCAAAACCTGATGAGGATAAGGAGCGGGGATGACAGTGGAATTCCTGTGTTTACATAGGATCTATTTAATCGAAATAAAGTTTTGTTGTCATACCTTCCTGTTTTCAGAAGTTATCCAGCTGTGAGCTTCCTAATCAAAAGAGATGTGGCAGCATGCCATGGAACAGCCTCCCTTCCAGCATGTAGCCCAAAGTATTTCCAAACCCCAGAATGTGCCTAGAAACACATGCCTTGGGTGAAAATCTGACTTTTATGCTATGTGCACCAGAAAATACATTCATTTAAAAGAAAATGCAGAAATAGCAGGCCAAGACCACAGGCCACTTTGGAGAAAACCCCAATATGGAGAGAAGACAATAAAAAACCCCAGGCTTCACTTGCTTTTCAACAGATAGATATCTGTCAAGGAGGAACATATCTCACCAAGTTGCACACTTGAATCTTCATGTATTTAAATTAATGTCTGAATTTGCTTTCAGCACACTATAAATTCAAAGGCCTCATGCATATAGCATTATAAATCCCTACTTTACTGTATGCAGTAAAAATAAGTAACAGGTCCTCTGGGTCCTTTGGTTGGTGGCATGAGTGATCATAGTCCTTTCATGCTTCACCTAAGGACAACATGAAGCAAAATTCCAAGTACACTGGAAATCTGACTGCCTGGCATTACTTCCAAAAGGAATTTTTGTTCCTATATATTTTAGTTTAGGATTAATAATAAATAATCATAATACAATGTCCAGGGGTCATGTCAGCAATCTAAAGGCATACTTTATTAATTTCAAGGATCCAAGAGTAATATTCCTGACTTGGGGCTAAGTGGAGATTTCTTAGCAGCATAGTATATTGCTTTTTTCTGCATAGTGGGTGACATGTTCCTGACTTGGATCAAGCTGCTGACATTGTGGAAGAGGGAAGTAGGCAGAAGGTTTGAGGCTCTTGTCACAAAAAGGAGAAGGTACAGAGTAGCTGTCATTGCTTAGAGGTGCAGTGGTTCCCACAGCCACAGCCGCTGTCCCATGAGCTCTGGCACTCACCTCTGGCAGCAGGGATGCTTAAAGGTTCCTACAGCATAGAAACAGAAACTGTGGGGTTGTGGTCATCTGTTCACACCAACAATCCACTGCCTTGACTGCCTCCAGATGATGCTAGGGCTGTCCTGGCCCAAATTCAGCAAACTATACTTGAAAATAAAGCTCTCTTCATCAGTGAGGGTATTTACATTAAAATTTTGCAACAAAAAAACAGTAAACCTTTTATTGTAGTTGGTATAAGTATATCAACTCACTGAACTCACTGGTACTTTTGTTTTAATGCTCCTATAAATCAGATGATCACAACCTCACTATCCTGTGTTATCAAGGTGTCAGGATTGAGGCTCACAGGAATCCTTTCCTTGACATCAGTGAATCTACAATTCAACTCATAATTTGTTATATTTAAATACCATACAAGTGCGGATTTTAATTCATCTCAGGTAAAATCTCTAGATACAACAGAGTTTTAATGTGTATGTGAGCCCCATGCCCCGACATACCCTAGAAACTGCAGCTGAGCAGAGTCACAGGCAGAGTGCTGAGACTGGAAAGCACTTAATCCCTTCTGCCTTGCATTCAGCATGAGCCTTGGATTCCCATGGTGCACCTCCCAAAAGTTTGCTCAACGTGATTCTTAAGGAAATTTCAGGCTGCAAAGTTTCCACCCATGTCAACTACCTAAAAGCCTAAATTCAAAATCCCTCTGTGAGACACTTTATTTTGTATAGAGGCAAACTGAAAATGGAAGAAATGGTCATGTGAAATCTTTTATCAAACCATCAAGATTTACTTACTCTGAAATCGAGCATGATCCATTTCTCAAAAGCCAGTATGACCTTGATATTGAGATTATATCTGGAAATTGTTTCCACCTTATGAAAATGTTTTCCTCATAGCTAAAGATGAACAGTGCATGCTTTTTCACTTTCTTTCCTGACACACATCTGGACATTTACATTTGCCAGCCTGGGCATTGCTGTTTTAATAAAAAATATAAGTGTGATTTCTGGGGCCTTGTCACACTTTCATTGTGTTGTAACAAATCTCCATAAACAGAAGTTGTGGGTTATTATTGCAAGAGATATCAGTGATGTGGAATCTGCGTCGGAGCTGCTCCAAATAATCTTATCTCTGTAGTTGTTTTTGCCCTTGAAGAAAATGATATGGACACATTAACCTAAACATGAATGAACTGCTTCTTGAAAAAGTTTCTTAAAAAATAGACTTCATCTGGACATACTAAAGCTAAACTACCTGTATTTGCTGTCTGTCACATCTTTCCACAGATAACTCAGATTGAACATCAACAGCACAACAGTTTTCAAAAATTAAAAGCAAATTTAAATATTTGTAAATCTAAAAATAGGGAGAAACAGAATCTTAGTGGTGAACTAAACCTTATCTCCTACTCTAACTGTATGAAGTTGTAGTCTGTGATATTTATAGGACCCTTTGAAGTACAAAGACTAAGAAATATTTATTCTTTCCATGTTAATGAGGAGTCTGTATCTCCTCTGGGCATTCAAGTGAAATTGAACAGAAAGCCTGGCCTAGCCAATTGAAAAACCAACTACTTACACAGAGCTATATGCAAATATCTAGAATTTAATTTTTCACACTTGATTGGTGAGCATAATTTCATGCATTTTCAAAAGCCTACGAACCTGAGCTCCAGTTTGGGAAGTGTTTACACACATAAATTGGACAAGTAACTTCATATTAAATGCTGAGAGAAATTTTTACCTGGTTTGGCAATAGTTTGGCAGTTGGAAACTTCCATCAGTATCCATGGGCATGCCTACGTCTGACTATTTACCACATTTACTCCTTCTGCAGTTTTTCTTTCCGAATTTACTTGCCAGAGGTGTGACCTTTTGTGACATACTATCCTATACTGTAAAATATTCCAGAAGGTCTGTATTCTATCTCCATCTTCATGAACTGTTGAAACCAGGAGGGGCAGTGTTTTCCTTGCCTCCTCCCCCGGACCATCTCCTGTTAATGGGCCATTAACACCTTGCCCCATGATTCATAGATAACTCCCTCCGGGAGCCATTTCCTGTTTAATGGGCAATCAAGGAGCCACCACATGACTCATAGAATGACATCAGCCCATTGTGAGATGCTCTGCCCAGAGGGAGGAGCCAAGCATTCCCACCTGGATATAATGTGGGGACTGGGATAGAACAAGCAGTCCTTACCCTCTGGTTCCCAGAGAACAAGAGTTACCAGACCTTTTGTCTTGGTTTTGAAAGACAGGTGCCTGCCAAGGAAGGCAGGAGCTTCTCTTGGAATAGAAAAATACAAACCCCCTCCCTCCAAATTATTTAAAGGGGCTCTCAGGCAAAGATATGAGGATAAGAATAACAGTTCTTTAATATGTGTAAACAAAATAAGATAAACCAAAAACCAACAAACTACAACCTAATAGGAAAATTAGAACAAGATGCAGTATTAAACAAAAAAACAAAACCTGACAGTTAGAATACAACCTGACACCCTGTCAGTCAGGGTGTTGGTAGCAGTCCAGTTTGAATGGTGGCTCCAGTAGTGCTCCTGGAGTGACAGATGGTTCTGCTGAAGCAGAGATCCTGTAGAAGGGCAGAGTTTTCCTCCAATGGTCCAGTGGTGATGTTGAAGGGTCTGGTCCTTCCTCTGGGAATCCAGTGGGAGAGAAGGCTGCTCCTCTGGGAATCCAGTAGAAGGCAGATGCCTGTTCTGTCCAAATGCCCAGATTATATCCAGGTGGGAATGCTTGGCTCCTCCCCCTGGGCGGAGCATCTCACAATGGGCTGATGTCATTCTATGAGTCATGTGGTGGGTCCTTAATTGCCCATTAAACAGGAAATGGCTCCCGGAGGGAGTTATCTATGACTCATGGGGCAAGGTGTTAATGGCCCATTAACAGGAGATGGTCCGGGGGAGGAGGCAAGGAAAACACTGCCCCTCCTGATTTTAACAGTTCATGAAGATGGAGATAGAATACAGACCTTCTGGAATATTTTTACATTATAACCTAGGACACCTTTCTGCAGGATCGCCACTTCAGCAAAACCACCTCATCTGGACTGCTACCACCGCCCTACCTAGCAGGGTGTCAGGTTGTATTCTGACTCTGTCAGTTGTTTTTCTTTTGTATGTATCTTACTTCTTCCTATTAAATTGTATTTCTGACTTGGCGTCTCATTAGTTTTGCTTTCAAACCAGCACAGATACTGAGAAAGGTTCCAGTTCCTTGTGTTTTGCTGACTGTTATTTGCTGACTAATCTTTGCATGCGTGTATCCATCTTCCAGAGGTTTTCCATTCACTGCTGCCTTCCTGGCTGGTACTCTGTACATCCCTGTGATTCTCCTACTCTTCAATTTTCCATCATCCAGGACTGTGGAGGACAGTGATGAAGCGACTAACAAGGTATAGCCTAGTTCTAATGATAAGCAGCTCCTCTTGAAAGCCAGGACTTCTTGTTGACATTGACACTGTAACTCCCCCAAATGCTTAGGACATCTGTGTAGAAACCTGAGGGTGATGAGTGTGATCTTTAGCCTTCTGAAGAACAAGAGGGATGCTGTCTTTCAGTGCACAAGACAGACAGGCAAAACTGTACAGCAAGGACACACAAACAGGCAATTCTCTTCCAGCACAATTTTGGAGTTTACTCAGTTCATCATTCTTGCACATTTCTTCAGTCCTCCTTGTACTGTGAAGAGTCTTTTCTAATAACATTAAATCTGAATACTAATACCCAAAACTGTAAGGGCTGCCTGTAGACATGTAGGTGTAATTACAGATTTGTTCCCACCCAATCCATTCTGCCCTTGCCTTATACTTAGGGCTGCTTCATGATTTGAACACTAAATGTGTCCCACTTCACACTGTAAAGCCAGATGCTGTTGCCAATTGGTCCAGACCATTACTTCACACAACCAGTAACAGTATTTGGTTCATAGTAGAAAAATTCATAATTTGGCCTGGAGAAAATGCAGCCTAAGCAAGGAAACATTAACACCCAGAGACAGAGCCTTTCCTTCTTTCAACCATTTTCTACAACCAATACAAACAAACTGCTGAGAGACCCAAGGTGAGCTATATTAATAGCTCCTAACTACAGGACTAGTGAGATGGAAAAAAGCCAGAAATCTATCAAAATCACAGAAGAAAGTGAAAACAGATGATATCTTATTCAGGAGGAAAGAAAGAAAGTTAAGAATCTATGTGACGGCTTTGGGCAGCAGAACTCTTATATGAGAGAGCATTTACCTGCACTACAATAGTGCCCACAGGGCAGAGGCAATCAGAAGAAGCCCTTGAAGCTGATGAAGAGGCAAATGATTTTGCACAAGTGCACTTTTTACTGCTGCTTTCACAGAAATCACAGCAGTCTCAGGCAATGAAACTATCCAGTCATAAACATGAGTTGTTGAGAATGCTGCCTGGTCAGAGGGGATATTTTCTATGCAGCACCTTCTTCTGTGTATCTACAGCTCCCTTAATGGCAGACTGAGCTTCTGGGGATAGCACATGACCTGCTTGAGAGCTTTGTGTATGCTGCTGAACTCATCAAGAAACAAATAGAAAGTTGGACCCTCCCCAGTCTTTACTCTTTTTCAGTGGTTATAGAGTTTATATGTCCACTGATGAAATTTTTGATTGATAAGAACATTGTTAACATCTGCTTTGATTCTTGGAAGGCAAAGTACCTGAGGCTGAAGGTACAGTGAGTGGCTGATAAAACCATTCATCCTCACACACAACAGCAAATTAAAGTACTGTGAAGTACAGTGGTCTCCACTGCCAAAGCAATATACTTAACCTATGCTGTTCTGTGAAAAGTTATTCTATTTTCCATAAAAGCATAATTCCCATGGATATAATGCCTATGATGAATAATTTCACTTTATTTTGAGTTCCATGTAGGAACCCAAATGGTCTCTGAATTTGTTGTCATTTGTGGTTGCTATCTGGAATACCTCTTGTTCTTTGTCTCCATGAAATACTGTCTCCTTTTTCCTCATCAGTCTGGAGCAAGCAAGCAGGCACTTACAAGGGAGGTAGTGTTCACAATCAGCCACTTAAGCACTCTCTTTTCCTACTCCCACTCTTAAATATACTGTCACCACTGTCAATCTGTAGTTTCCCAGGAAAAACTAATACATCTTTCTGTGCAGGACTCTTGCTTAAGGGCAGGGGGAATGGTAGGTCTTTTTTTTCCAAAACAGTAGCAACTATTTAAACACTATGAGTATCCCCTGTAGATTTTTAAGCAATGTCTCTTTTCTGTTTAGTAGATACATGGGTTTTTTACTTGGTGCTGGAGAAGCCACCGTATGGAGCAAGCAGGACATCAAAACCTAAAGAGCAACTTCTGTTTAACCACATTTCTTTAGAATGTTTCATCTTGGTGCAGCAAAGTACAGGCACATGAGTGCTATTAAGACATTAATAGCACATGGGAACAGGCAGTAATACCACCAGGAATCTCCCATGCATTCTATGTTTTATGGTCCATGCTGCTGTGCTGTTGCCATTCCTCTAAGATTGGCATGGCAGAGATCCCAAGAAGAGAAATTGTAACAGTTCCTGTATTGTTATTGTCCCCGCTAAGCATTACAGATCTGCAGTTCCCCAGCACACTCAATCTTTTACCTGTGCTAAGAAATTGAATTTATTTCAGAAACTGTTTGTTCCTGCTTAGTATTCCCACCTTCCTCCCGGTGCCATCACCTTATTTGAGCTGCTGTATGACCTGTCAGAATCCTGTGTGCTTTCCACACACAAATCCATTCAGTATGGAGATCTCAACTCTTTTGTTTGAGAGGCTCCTAGGGCTGTGGCAGAATGAACAGTTCCCTGATGGCAACTTGAAAACGCTTTGGTTCACCAAAAGAAGACGAATCAGTGCAAATGTGTAATTTGACCATAAGTCCTGCAGTTCTGGCTGATTCCAGCTGGCTCTGCAGTCCAGTCACAACACATTGCAAGAGAGGATCCAGAACACAAACAGCTAGCTCACCATCTGGAAAAAACAGCACAGGATTCCTGCCCAGAATAGGCCCCTGCTGTCTTTATGCCATTGTTAGAGAAATTAAGTAGGAAACAGCTGGCCATGTGGACACAGTTATTGCAGAATATCACTTCTGCAATGGGGTAGCAAGAAAGGTCACTGGAAATGTCCATGTGAAATGAGATTTTCATATGCACATGACTTGGTCAGTTTGCAACATCTGTTTTAGAGGTGGAGCTTGACTTCTTTTGCTGCTGTCCTTTGCCTTCCGACTAGGTTAAACCTCAGTAGTAATGCCAAGAAAGAATTTTTCACTCATCACAGGGATAATAATACAAGATAATGATAAAATGTTAAAGTTTTTTATTATTGTGCATTCAAATAGCATTGCAGACAACAGTTGCTTAGGACAACCTACTTCTTCCTGTCTGAGAGCTACAAGACACAGAAATTAAAAAAAGTTAGTTATCTTGTCCTTGTAAAGTAAGTCTTTTAAAACCCCTCTTTTTGACTAGTGGACACTTTGAAAAAAGTTTAGGGAAGAGCTTGTTTCAACCTCGTGTTTTGAAGGAAAATTCAAAGTACAGTAGGAAGAAGACAATGCTGAAGAGTAACTTAACCCAAAAGAATGCTTAAGCATGAGGAAACTGAAACAGGCAAATATATACAGACAGCTTATTCTGTGTCTGGGTTTGGAGATCACTTGTGCTACCAGAAGTAAAGATTAATAGATTTGGATCTTTTTCAAGGCCTGTGCCTGTCTGCTTCCACTATTGTGCATCCATGAATACATGAAATCTAAGTCAGATTGCCCATGAAATGGAACTCAATGAAAGGTTATGCTCAGGCACAGGGGAGCCTGTGGCTGCTGTACTAATCACAGTGTCTAAAGTCAGGGACCACAGCCTTCCAGCTCTCAGAAATGGGTTATTAAGCAACAAAATCAGAGGAAAGAACAGAATAAGCATTTTACTATTCTCAGCAGCGTCAGGAATGTGTAAAAGTGGTGGCTTGATGATTTTCTTGAGCACAGACACTTTGCAGAAGTCCCATTTTATACACACATAAACCCATTCAATTTTTCTCTTCAGATTTTTTAATGAAAAAGGATGCTTGCAAATATGCAAATGTATTGTCAGGTTTGCATTACCTGAGCAGGGAGTTTTTGCTTCACAATAGGGTAATAGCTTTTGATCAGTACTCTGTAAATCCCTGTATGAGAAACAGGTGGTATTTTTTTTAATAATTTGGTTTAGGGTTGATTTAGATCAGTATGCCTACAGACAGACAGGTCTGCCTAATTGCTATAGATTGCATTTGAAGTATTCATGGATGAATACACAGCAGGTCTGATAAACAACTTATGCATTGAAGTCTGTGAACCATAACTGGTGGCTGGATGATTTGTGTATAGTTCCACTAAGTATGAAAGGAACTCATATGTACTCCATGCATATGACATACTCTTGGATATTTATACATGGAGTGAAACTAGCCTTAAACTCTGCATAAGGCAGAATTAGAGGAGATGAGAAAGAGGGGAAATACTGAGGAAAATAAATGAAGTGAGATTAGAAAGAATGACAAAATGCTTTAAGGTAAATATGAGAGAGCAAAGAGTGATTTTGTGAAAGGGTCAGGGAGTCAGGGTTATTAAAAGGGTAGCATAGCATAATGCACAGGGCAACCAGCATGTGTTAGTTTTTCCATTCATGGAATGTTTTTTTTTCTTTCTTTTTTTTTTTTTTTTTAAGCTGAAAGCAACATGTTTGGATTAACTTCTGTATTTTCTGCTATCTGATAGCAAATGTTCTGTGTTGCGTTTATACAAAGCTAGCCTTCTATACAACATAAGGTTTTTCAATTACAGCAATATACCAGCTCTCTATTAGTGCTGTGGGAATACATCCAGCAGACAGGAAATAATTTCTATGAGAAATGATTTGCACTTCAGCTTGATTAAGGGCAGCACCATCATGGTCAGCTTTCTGTTGCAGGGCTTGCTGTCCTGACTTTTTCCTTCTACTTGCATGAAAGTGAGAAATATTTTAAAACTGTAAAATTATGTGAGAAATAATCACTTCCAAAATTCCCCCTGGAATGGCTAGACAGATTTTTTTTTTTTTTTTTTTTTTTTAAGACACAAGGCACTGGCAAAAATCAAGATGCATTTCCCAATGTCCATGTACTCTTGTGAAAGCTCCAAATCTGGCTGCAGAGCTACCCTGGGCAGAGTTACTGTTGTGGCTTCTTGCTGTGGTTGTTGCAGTGTTCAAGGGCAACTCTCAGAAAGCTATAAAATATTTGTACAGCCTGCCAACTTCCCTTTAGTTACTCTTCATGTTAGGTGTGCACTGCACCATGCAACTTTCACCTAAACCCACTGTGCTGTTTCAGCATAGAAAAAAATGCCCAGAAACCCATTTTTAGTTGTGTCACATCCCATTTTCATGGATTCCCTGTATAATGGGGTTTAATTTACTTTTTTACCCAAAGCACAGAAATACTTGACAGAAATATTCTGGAAACTCATCATAGAAAATACTGTCTTTTCACAGACAGGTAACTGCATGAATTCAAATAGGAATTTTAGCCTATGTTTATGTATGAATCCTTTTCTTCAGGACAAAAAATAATCACTAACTTATACAGACTGGGAGAAATTCCTCTTCTGGGAAGGCTTTGCATGATGAGATTTTTCTCAGCTTTCTTTAAACCATCCAACCACTGCAGAACAGAGGGTAAATGCAATGAAATTAAAGATCCCTTGGAAAATCTGAGCTCTTTCTCATTATTATTATTCTCCTGAGTAATGCATACATTTCTCACTATCAAAAAATCAAAATGTTCCTCATCAGGAAGAATCAGCCTCCCTGGTTTCTTTTCCCAGCTACAGCAATAGAATTTCTATATCAATCCAATATCCAAATCCAGGCTTAAAAATGAAACCTTGTTGCAAGTGAATTGAGTGACTTCATCAACTTCACTTAATTACTCTACAGTCTTTTAAAAGGGAATAACCCAAACAAATTTATGTTCTTTTGTTTTGTTTTTTGGCTGGCATGTTTTCTTTACCTTTAAAAATGCTAACTATCATCCTCTTTAAAGGTTTCTACTGCCTCCATCTCAAGATTTCCTCAAACTCATTGCTGGAGTGAATTCTCTTACCATTGCAAAGAAGAAAACAACTAAACAAAGGTCTTTCTGTAGGTCACAAAGTATTCAACAGAGAAATCCCACAAGAGACAAGATTCAGCAACTGTCCAGAACAGCTGCAGAAAATTGAGGAAGCAACTGAATTTTGCAGGCCAGGTTACGTTCTGCACATCAGCAACATAAATCCTAAGAATTGTTTCAACTGGTAATACTTAGAGGTCTCAAAAGCTCTATCCCTTCTAGAAGTGCTGAGTTCTTTTAGCTTGCACTCCTTGGGACAGGAAGGCCCATGGGGCACTTGCTTCTCCTGAGACTGCAGTAGTACTGTTTCTGAAACTAATGATTATTCCTGATTCCTGTTGGGCGCTTTTCAAATCTTCTCTTGCATCACTGTATCAGCCCAGCTACATTGAAAATGAAAGATTTTATTTGAGAATTCCATAAAGATGCTTCTCCGCTTCTCCTTTACTTTAACATAGGTTTTGAAACTTTTCAGACCAGAAAAGAAGATCAGAAAATGCCTCTTGTAAACAAGAAGTGGTGAAGTATTTTGCTTGGAGACAGAGTTCCTATGTTTTTGGGAACAATGTTCCTTGAAACATTTGTTATCATTTCCTCTTTTAAACAGTTAAATAAAGAGACCTTAAACCAAGGGTTCACAACGATATTAGCAAAACATTAAGATAATATTTGGAGATTATTTTTTCATCAATGATTTCCAAGGGGAAAAGCAGCATAATTTAATTTTAGTTGCTGCTCCCATTTCCACAGAATGGTGCATATTGATAAAACAAATGTAATCACACTGTCTCTGGACACTCTTATTCACCGTGGATGTGAGCATGGTAAATTAACCAGAACTGAATAGGAGGAAGTATGGGTTACATGAAAACACTTTAAACTAGTATGTAAATACTTTGTCAGAAATGTGCTTTGTATAATGCTGTTTGAATCATTTGGCAGCCAGTCCTCCAGAGGTTGATTCCACAGTTGCTTGTGGTCCCAGTGAGACAGAGCTCCAGGTGTGCTGGAACTCTGCAGGGCAGCAAAAGGATCAGCTGCATCAGTAAATCACCATCTCCTCTCACCTTGGGCAGGGACAGAGGTGCACTGCAGGGTTTTGCTTTCTCGTTGCAATAGCCCAAGTGATTGCTAGAGTACAGCAAACCTGAACACTAACCACATCCTTAAACTTTTCCAAAGTGTCCTCTTTCTGCTGTGAAATACATCTTACACTGAATGAAAGCCCCATCTCTGTGCTGAAGGAACCTGCTGGAAGGGTGGGGGAAATCATTTGCAATTTACTCCTAGTATTCAGCAATCAAGACTTGATGAATCTTTCAGAAAAACAATTGTACCTGTGGCTTTATTAGTACAAAGAAAAGGTCCCCCAGGATAGAGAAAGAGAAAAAAAACCATGAAAGAGTAAGAGCAGAGGACTGGAAGCCACTGATGTGAAGAACAGATAAAAGATCCAGCGAAGCAACCCAAGCATGCAAAGGAGCTATAATCCTGGGACAAAGAGTAAAGTAATTTACTGAGCTAAGTTTTTATATTACTGGGGCTCCATGCACAATATGTAGTCAAAAAAGAAGCTGATTCTTTTTAATCTGAAAATAATCTGAATATTTTAACATTTAATTAAAGAGTAGGATTAAATGATCTTGTAATATACAGCCCAGTTCATGCTTTTTCTTCATTAGTGATTAAATGATCTGAAAATATCTGCAGACAGAGAAACAGATTCAGACCAAAATTGAATGAAACCAGATTGTTTTCCCATCAAAGAGCAAATAAAAGCATCAAAATATTTCAGGTTATCTGAAGTCTACTGCTAAACATAAAATAAAGTGCTTTTTCTGATGATTACTTGGTTCACTTTTTCTGTCCTTTACAGCTAGAAGTGTTTTGTCCAGCTGCACAGCTGATACAGGCATTTGACCTAGAGGGCAAGAAGTACACTTAGAAATAAATCCAACTAAAAAGCCAAGAACAAATGCTGCAATATTTTCTGTCTGGTCTGTTCTTCTGTATCCCAGATAACAACCCCAGAGTTTAAGGAATTCCACTTTGATATCCAGATCTGGTTCAGAAATCTAATCTGACATAAAAATCAATAAAAATCTGACATGAAAGGTTTCCATGCTTCAAACTGCAAGAATGACAAAGAAAAACAATTATTTGAGAACCCCTATTAAAAATCCTATAATGAAACTCTTCTCATAAGTGAATGAATTAGGTTTAGAACTGGCCTGAAAAAATCCTTATGGATTTAAAAGTTGCAGCAAGTGTCTGGGGAGCTAGATTCTGGGCTATAAACCTGCCAAAGTACACAGATCTATGCAGTGCAGACAATGTTTGGGAGCTGACAACTTTCCACATGTCTCTTGTGTTAAATCACTCTGTGCATAGGCTTAAACATAAGGTAAAAATGATAAAGTTAGGAAGAAGGAAAATTCCAGATAGTAGTAGAAAAACAAAAATAAGAGTAGTCGTTCCCAATCTAACAAGCTTAGGAGGGTTTCTTCCTTGTTTCCTTTGATTTGCAAACTCCTGCAGTAATGATTTAATGTTCCTTAGTGTTTTAGTTGTGTTTTGCAAAAATGTTTACCCTTCCTTTTCCTTGTCTTTTTCCTCTGTTTATTCCAATGCCAAATGAAAAATAATGACTCCAACTTACACTACCATTCAAAACTGTTACTGTGAAATGAGCCTGGACGGCTGCTTGACCACCAGCTCAGTGCTTGGATTTGGCCTGGCCAGCACCAGGACAACAGAGATAATAAATGCTCAACCCAGCTTTGATTCCTTCCTCTAATAGACACCTTTAACTGTTTCTTTCTGCCTCTCACTCTTATCACCTTCCTGTAATTTGCATGAAATCTCGGAACCCTAGGTATCTTTAAAACTCATCCACCCCTCTATGAAACACAGTTGAAACTAAGCAGCTGTTTTCAGAACTTTGTAGATGGACAAACTATTGGAGTGCATAATCCCATTCCTTCAGTAAACCGTGTAGGCACAGGGAAAAGCATAAGGATGCCATTAAACTGCAGAAAACCCTTGCTACAAAACTCTTGCTTGAACCTTTGATTCTTTTACAGCTAATAATGTTGAAGGTAAAATTACTTATTTGCCTTACCTTTTAGTAACTCCTATGTGTTCTACGCTTGAAAACAGAGCTGTTTAAAGCTGTAAAAAACTAAAAAAACCTCTTTCCCTTGCAGAAAAGAAAGATTTTTTTTTTTTTTTTAATGGGCTGATAGATTTTTTTGTTGTTGTTGTTCAAGAAGTAACAGCCTTTCCAAGATTTTGAAGGAAAGAGTGTTATGAGCAGGGCTCAGTAGTGTTTCCTATTTTCATTGAGTGTATGCACATTTTTCAGGAAAGGTCACATAAAAAGCTTTTCAGATGTGATCACCAAATCATGAGTAAGAATGGCAATAAACAGAAAATAAAACAAGAAGTTTCATAAGTTGAAATAGACATTGAAAGGTTTTTCATTCTTGAATGCATTTTGCTTTGATAGAATTACATGATTTCTTACAAATTACATTTGTAAGAAATCTTGCACACATGTCTTAAGGGTAGGACAGTGGAAATAATTGCATCAGAATTTATGTATTTTGGTAGATCATACCTTGAACAATTTGTAAAGCTTGTCTTTTATCCTTAAAAGCTATGTTTTCCTTTTCTGAACACTTTGAACTCTGAGGAGAGCTGTGCAAAGAAGGATGTTCTGGGAAAAGAGCTCTCATTTCCATTAAAAACTCTTGTTTCTCAACTATTGATTTTCTTCCCAGCTACTGGAGAGAAATCTATGTATATATGGAGGAGGAATGATTTTCATGGCATATGAAGCATTTAGGCTTGATATTTTGAAAAACCCACATAGCTACACAACCTAGCTTTGTACATAGTTTCCACTCTGTACCTAATGTATGCTTGTAGCATTTCCAGTATTTATGTGGCACAATCAGGCAGAAGACAATGTGCTGTGCATGAGAATGCATCAATATAATTTGCCTACATTTAATACATTAACAACACTGTTTTTTAACTAACAGCATAGTATAACATGACCACCTTGATTTTTAAATGGAACTACAATAGGAAACAATTTTTTTGCAACACTGACCAGCTTCCTGCCTCCCACCTAGGATACTAACCTTCTTGAAAATCATGAAGTAATCCAGTTACCCTTACAGCCACAAGGGAGCCTAAGCAACACACGAAACACAGAGCACTGAAGCAGTGTAAATGTAATGTTAATATGTGGGCATTTAAAGTAATCAGAGCTGCAGACCTGAAAGCTAATGCTTTTCTTAGAAAACCCTGC
Organism: Bombycilla garrulus; assembly: GCA_013400315.1. Classification (NCBI taxonomy): domain Eukaryota; kingdom Metazoa; phylum Chordata; class Aves; order Passeriformes; family Bombycillidae; genus Bombycilla; species Bombycilla garrulus. The sequence continues at coordinate 63,845 of VXBU01004493.1, read as the reverse complement.
TTCAGATTGCATTTCTAGTGCAGGTGTTAATCAAGCAAAGACTCAGGGTTTGTTACATCCACAGAGCTGGTAATTTTTCTTTATTTTCCAATGTCTTGAATTTTCCTATACACTTTTCTTGCTATTTCAGTGTTTTCTCCAGTAAGTGCATTTGTGAAACTACTACTGAGAAGAAACATGTTACCAAAAAAGGCCATAATAATTTTTTATGTAGTAACTAAGGATTTTGGGGTTTAATAAGATGTGAGAACTGACTTTTTTTTTTTTTTAATATTTCTGTTTTTCAAGTGATTAGGTGATTTTGGATGCATTGTTTATACATGGGCCTGCTTGAGCCATCTATAGTTCTAAAGTAGATGCGATTTTCTCAGGCTTTGACAAAGTGAAGTTACATCAAAGTATCTCAGATTAGGCATCCTCTGAACTGTGAGATTTAAGACCACCAAGTCTTTTTCAAAGCCTTGGCTGCTAGATTTGGATGCATTTTAACCCAATCACCTGATGCAAGCAAATTATAGCATTTGCCCCATAGTCAGTTTTAATACTTAGCCAAATCAACAACAGAAATGCGAGGGCTGCATCAAGTGCCTGATCCGTCATGGGGCAGATCACCTTATGCAGAGTTTCAGCTGAAGAACTTATTCCACAAGGAAAACCATGCTGGCATTCAGCCAGAAGATCAGAACATTCTTTGGGAGGCAGCACCGCTGGTTGTCAGGGCTGTGTGGCGTGTGTTGGTTGATGTTTCCACAGGACTTTCCTGTTCTTGTGAAGCCTTGTGTAAGGCACAGTCACCACCAGGGTCTGAAGAGCTTCTCTTGCAGTGCAGTTCACCTTACTCCCCAGACACAGAGCTTTAGGTCTACAGTTAACAAAGTCAGCTCCAGATTTTATAGGCCTCAAGGGATAGGAAGGACTGTGCTGGCACCAAGGGCTGTGTAGGGGTGTGTGTTTGCCTCCTCCCTCTGTGATGGCACTATCCTGTTAACATTAGTCTGCCAAGCTAGGTACATCATGTTCTAGCAGCCTCCTAATGATGTTTGTTTGACAAATAACAAACTTTATTTCCAACAGGTGGTCTGTATGGGATTGAAGGCTGCTATGTTGCAATTGGTGTTTGGTCATTTTTACAATCTGAGAAATCAGAGCAAAAACCCTAAGGAAAGTTGTGTTGTTTTTTAGAGGAGAAAATCATGATACCGCCCGATATCCATGAATGGACGGGTGACAGAAGCAATGTCCCCTGAAGGAATGGAGTTGATTGTAGTTAGTTTTATTTCTGCTGTGGGCCAGAACTAAAATCAGAGTCCCATAGAAGTAGAGTCCCTCTGTAGTATCAGCCCCTACTGCAGTTACGAGGGTAGAGCAACACAGAGCAGGGCAGTGACAAAAGAGCAGCATACAGCACCCCTCAGCAAAGCCTGGGGGACACAGTGGAAAGACCTCTGGGACTGAGATTTGTTGTGTCAGGCTTCCAGCTTGGCTAGCACTTTTCCGTCAGGAGTATACAATCCACAGGGGCTCTTTAAAGTAAGTCAACAAAAAATTTTTAAATGGCATTAAAGAAAGAGAAAGAAAGCACTTAGGAAAACTGGCAGGCAGAAGGAAGGACATAGGTTAGGTGTGGAATAGAGGGATTGGAGAGGGTGATGGAGGAAACAAAGGGAAAAAATAACAAAGTGAAAACAACTAATGAAAGGAGTGACTATAGAAACAACTGACAATGTAAAGGGGTGAAATAAAACATAATCTCTTATGCAGACATTCACGATTAGGAAAGGTTATTTCTCTTTCATTTTTATTTCCTTGGCAGAGAAGGGGGAGCTGTAGGGAGGAGGAAATTATGTGTTTGGTGCTGGTGCCGATGGAAAATTTTGTTTCAGCTGCAGCTCAGGCAGAGAAAAAATTTCCCTTGGTCAGACGCAGGTGAGGGGTTACAGAGCAGTGATATCTGTGTCCAAGGTAGAAACCCTTAATATCTGTATTAATTTGTCAGGCTTTGACTAAGGAAAGCAATATTAATGAGATTTTAACATACTTGCCACTGGCATGTGACATGTGTCTATAAATATTTAAGGAATGATGGGATCACTTAACCACTCTTTTCTTCATTTCAGCCTCAGTTCCCACCCCAAAACGAACTGGAAAATTTTTTATGCACTTTGGCTTGTCTCAGTTAAATTAACACCCCCACCCCTCTTTCTATACCTCCTTTCCTGTCTGCTTCTGAATCACTCTCTCGAGCTATGTCCAGGCTGCTTTCAGCTCTGGCGTTGAACTGCAGCTTGTCACTAAAGGCACCTTGGCATGTACATAAAAGAGATTTGAAGGTGGAAATGACCACCCATTAAATCACCTCATCCCTCCAGTTAGTGTGGGATTGTTCCTGCAGCATACTCCCCAGGGCTTGGAGTTTTAATGCTTCGAGCAACAGAAATTCTACCTCCACCCCCTTTGGGAGGAGTGCATGAGGGCTAATAGATCACACTCTTATGCAATTTTTCCTGATACATAGCCTGCATTTTGCTTTGTTTGATGTCTTTACTCCATTATTCATATTTATAACTGGTGCTGAGTGAATCCCAGGTGGTTCTGAGGTTTATTTCTGTTTAAGAAGGCATGCAAAAAAGCCAGAGACTACTCAACATTCTTTAAACCTTTTGGTGCCTTCCTGACAGGCTCTGTTATTTCTTCATTGAAACTGCCCAGGACCCAGTAAAAAGCCCCATTTCTCTCTATCCCAGAAGGGTAGAAGATTGGATACTAGCCAGTCCCCTGCTCTGGTAAATCTATCCTGAGAACAGAGACTAAAGCCTTCAACTCCTCAATCTACAATATGCCTTTTACCCAGTAGCCTAAGTCCTCCAGTTTAATTTCCTGTACTCATCAGGCTACTGCTGGGCTTTTTGTACTCCCTTACCTAATTGAGGGGTTTATCTATATGTTTTTATTGCACTGCTTCCTTTGATGTCTGTGCACAAGAGATACCTATTTAAAAATCTTTTCTTAAGAAAGAAAGCTATTTCTTAAGCTGATATTTCAGTTGATATTCCATGAAACTCTGCAGTAATCAAACAGCAGCAAGAAGTATCCCTTCATTTGTACTGAAGAAATAATTTTACCCAGCAGGATTTAGTCAGGGGCTCTGAATTCTTCCTCTGGACCCTCCATCCTGTACATGGAGCCAAATACTGCAGAGGAGTCTCAGGATACTCCACACTTTAAGGATGCCCAAGCAAAAGTCCAGCTGAATGGTTACTGGCAATCCTGTTCAGCATGGACATATTATACATGTGTGCAAGGCCAGAGACAGACAGGGCTGCCAGGACTTTCTCACTATCTGAAGTTCTTCATTACGGGAGCAGGCTCCTCCCTCTTCAGATGTCAGAGACATTATTCCAGTCCTTGATTCAGGCATCTAACTTGGCCAGGACATGTTAAGTCACAGTCAGAGGGACTGCTCCTAATACTGTCATATTAACAAATGCTAGTTGCCAGGTCTGTAGCAAGTGCCAGATCAACCTTTTTTCTGTAAGGATTGAAGAGGGATTTAAATCCATGCTGCTGTCAAAATGGCCCCTGTGCTATAGTGAAGTCTGTCTTCTCACTTGTCCCCTTTGAATGTTAAATAATGATAAAAAATTGTTCTGCTGCAGCAAGAGAAATAAAAAGTGAGAAATGTATGCTGTAGTCTGGTAGTCTAGGCATTCAGATTATGGGAAAATTATTTTTAAGTGCCTTTACCTGAGGCATTCTATTTTTTTTATGCAACAGTAAATTAAGTACACACTGTTCTACAAATAGCATGTTTTTTCTCTTAGGAGGCAGGAAGACTGCAGTTCTACACCTCATCCAAATGCAGGATGCTGGTTTTCCTCCAGTCACGCCATACTGCTCTAACACCAGGCAAGACCAGAGGAAGAGGCACAAGCACCAGTTCTCCAATGTGCTTTATACGGTTTAAGGGTGCTTTTAGCCTGCTACACCCCAAAAGGGGAAGCTTGCTGGCTTACAGGCAGCACAGTGGTGGTTGTTGGCCTTTGGAAGTGTTCATGTAGTGAGCAGCTGGGGACCTGGTCTGTTTTCATACCATAGAAACACAGGTGGGAGAAAACCAGAGCTTACACAGAAATGAGCTTCCTATGTCCCCTGTCCTGAACAATTATAAATTCATGGTTACAATTTTTGCCATAAGCTTATTTTTGAACTATATACACACGTATCAAAAACCTGAAAGTAGGGATATATTGTCTAAATTAAATGGCAGTGTCAAGAAATAACTGACACTAATAAACTGCCATGCTGCCAAAACATTTAAATGGGCAGAGTACTTACTTATAGAAAGGGGAATACAATTATTTTTTATGAGGCAGAGGACTAAAGACCAACCCTAAAATGACACAGGAAGACTTACCAAGAACAGCAGATATACACAGGGAGACCCTTTTTGGCTCATACAGGCTTTACAGACTGTAAATTACGGTTATTCTTAGGAGGAAAGAAAAGAGGTTCTGTCAGTTGTACAACTACTTTTTATTGGCAGTGCTCTTTCAACTCAAGAAAACATTGGCTGAATTTCAAGACCAAGATTTGGCTCAAAAGCCACCACAATTTTTCAGAAATGTGATGAATGTTCCTCAAGAAATAGTTTCCTAAGGAAGCCACAAAAATGTGTCCAGCTAGGTTTCAGGATATCTAAAATGATATCCAAAAGTTGCTACCAACTGCTACTATGAAGATCAATTGCCTTAAGAAATTTCACCAAATGGCATTTTTACCTGTCAGACTGGCTGATGCTCTCTGACAAAGGGATCCCTGACAGATTTAGATGAACAGTTTCATAAACTCTGATGTATGTACCTGTATGTACACAATTCACCACATCCATCTCAAGCATTTGTTTTGAAGGATAAGCTATTAAAAAAAAATCAAAAAATTATCTAGTGACAATGGAAGACAGTCCTGTCACTGTGAAGGTAGTGATACATTGGCATGAGGGTCATATACTGAACATAAATTCAGTCACTGATCTCTCATGCCTGAGTGAAAATATTCCCAAGCCTGAGTGAAAACTTCATTTTAGAAAAGTTGATGAGACTTTTTTCATTTGCTGTCATTGAAGGCAAGATGTCAAAAGTCTTCCTTCCTCCTGTCTTCCCTGAAGATGTGTCCCTACAATATAGCAGGGTTAAAGTATTAACCATTACTACTCTCAGTTCTAGAAAATTTAGAAAATTAGCAAATATTAGCAAATTAATCTTTAGCTTACCCTGACCTTAAATTGCTAGAAAAGACTGGAGATGTATCATGTAAAAGATCCACTTTGTTCCCAAAACACCTTTAATGGTTACTGCAGTTATTGAGAACACAAAAGATTATTTGTACAATTTTTCTACAATGCTTTATACAGAAATATTGGAAAATTTCTAGGTACTTGCAGAGGATTCCTGCAATGGGATGAAGATGAAAAAGCATAACCATGAAGCAAAATCAGGAGAAATAGTAATTTTTATTTGTAAAACATGCATATAATTGTATATATAAGGAGGCAGATTTAAAAGAAGCTTGATTCTGACAAGTATGGGGAATATCTTCTACAATTTCAGAAGATTAATGGACTTTTAATCAACTGCACAAACTGGTATTTTTTATTTCTTTTTCAGCATTGAGTTAATTAAATGTAGGGACATATTTAGAGATTTACCAGTGAAAGGCACTGCTGCTAGGATATTAGTTCAACTCTCCCCTAACTGAATGGGCCTCTCCAAGTCTGTATTTTTACTCTGCCTTTTTTTTTTTTCTTTCCTGAGCCGTAGAACTGTCCATAATTAACCCAGAGGATGTTTCTATCTCTCCATCAAGTCTCCAGTGAATTCTAAATACTTGAAGTTTTGACACATGTGTGATCAGATAGTCCTTCCTCACACTCATTTCCAGTTATTTCAGACTATAAATGCCTGGCATACTCTCAAGCACAGATCCTAAATCTGGCAACATTGTTCCAACAGACACATGCATACAGAAAGCACAAGGCTAGACAAAACAGGATAATGTGAAGACTGTATTTAATAACACAGGAAAGAAACAGAATCAAATTCCCCAAATTTGATAAGATTGCTGCTAAGAAATTAACTTGTAGCTCAGTGAAATATATAAGTTCTGCCACTTTGCAGGCTTTAAAAATTAATGCTTGCTAGTTAAGGTTTGAATGCATTTCAACAGTTTGGTTCATAACTACTTGCATTTCTAGACAACCGAGAATAAATGCAAAAATATTCAAAGTTCATTTGGAGATCACTGATTAAAACCTTTCCCAGATTATAAAACGCAATGGGGGAGCTTTCTTCCCAAGGAAAGGTTAGATTGATTCCTGATTTAATCAGTTGCTAAGCATTAATAAAATCAGTGGTTTATACAGTTTCTTAGACCAAGAGTATCCCGTTTGTCATTAACTCCGTACCATGTGACAGTACCCGCTTATGTGGAACAGACCAAGGATGTAGTAAATAGATGACAAAAGACACCATAGAAACAGGTGATACACATATTTCTATGTCTTTAATGGAAACATTTTGTTACAATTTAGGTTATGTGATATTCTTGCATTTTTAAAGTGTGAAAGAAAATGCACAGAATAAAAAGTCAAAGAACACCAGTGAATGTAGATTATTTTAAATGATCAAGTCATAGAAGAAATAAAATACATTACACAAATGAACAAAGGTTATATCCACAGTCATGAATACACACTCTCCTCTGCACAAAAACAATAAATAAAATCACATTATATGCAGATAGTTCTAATTACATCAGTACAATATACCGTGCAGCTTTCCATTTGTTTTCTGCTCAGCTGGCACTAGGTTTCTCTGTTGTCCAGTATTTTTCTATTAATAGGGAATCACCATAAAAAAGGGGCCAAAGTTCCTGTCCACAGTGTCTATCCTGAGTCCTGTTAGTTTTTGATTGTTACACCCTGTGCACAACACAGCAAATTCTACCCATTGCCTTCATCCTGCCTTTCCAAGTTTTCTCAGTACTTTCACACCTGCACAGTAAAGACTCTCTTTTGTGAGAGAAAGAAAAGTCCAGACCATCCCCAAACAGAAAGCAATGCAGCTGTGCTCCTCATGCCTGCTGCTAATGCACAACACCAGCAAAACTTCTGTTCATAGTTGAGGCATGGGGAGCAGAATCATGTGTTCCCTGTGCATACCACTGACATTACAAAAGAAACCCCTAAAATAAGACTTTAATCTATTTTTTTTTAAATAATTATTTTGGTTCATTTTTGTTGCTTGCTTAGATGTCCTCTAGAAACATTCACATGCCAGAAACACCAAGGAATAGTTCACTCAGAGTGGATTTTAAACATTCAAAGATTTTTCTTCTAATGAATCCACCTAACATTTCTGAACTTAGCTTAACATACAAACTGCAACAGTGTCAGGTTATTCAGAGATATTTGTCTTTGATGCAGAATGTTAATTTAGTGGTTAATGAGAGATTTTGAGGGAACTGAAAGCCTCTCCTTTTTGCTAGTTTTTTATGCAGTAAATTTCTTTTGTCAGTTAGGACCTTTTAAAAGGTAAATCCTGGCAGAAGTAACAGGATAATAAAAGTCTATATAGTGATACACTGGACACAATTAAACACTAACCCAGGAAAGCCTCAAAACTGTGGCAGCCTTATCTTCTTGGTCAAAACCAGCAGTAACTCCATAAAAAGTCCAACATTCAACTTTTTTCTTTCTTCCTCTATGTGTGAGATAAAGGGGGAGCTGCTTTTATGACAGACCTAAGGCTTCTCTGGGGCAAACCACAGTGCTCAGGCTTTCCGTTGTTATTCTTCAGAAAGGAACAGTCACTATCAATGTCTGCTGCACAGCTTGCTGACCCTGCAGACAGCCAGGTCTGAGGTCTCTCACAGCTATTTGTTTTAATTTCAACAATCATTTTTCATCAGTCTCAGAACTCAGATGTTAAAAGGTATCTGAGAATGGAAAACATTTCAGCCCTCAAGCCATCTGAATTAATTTCTGCCTCTAAGCAGGGATATGCACAGTGCAAACTCTTCCATTCTTCCACTTGAAAGGTTTCACGCACACACAAATCTTTTGGTGCTTTCAACAGCGAGAAGGAAAGGGGGGGAGGAGAAATGACATACACAACATATCTGAAAGCAAAACTTTTCCCAGCATGTCCTTAAAAATACATTCCAAGAGCAACCCCTGTGTTTCTTTGTTTCTAAAAAGGGCTAAGACTGATTCCTACAAAACATGCACTTTGAAATTTGTCCCTTTACAGCTCAGTGTTGTGAGGTGAGTTACTAGGGCATGTTACTAACCAACAGAAAAGGTAATGTACCAGTAGAAACTGATATTTCTGTTCCCATGTGCCCTGCTGTGGGGAAGGTGGTCGCTAGACTTGACATCATTTTATAGCAACAACAAGGATAAAAAACACCCCAACAAGTAATTGTGGGTCTAGAACTCTGATAGTAGCTGGTGTGGCCATGGGCCAACACAAGATGTGTTGACAGCTGAGCTCTGTTCAGCAGTAAACTATGTCTGAAATTACATAAAAGCCAACATTCTCAGTGAAGGAGTATTTTGACTAAATGGATGGAAAATGGCTGTTTTCTTTTCAAAGTACTTCTGAACCTAGACAAAAGACAGTGAAAAAATGGGTAATTAAAGACTGTTTGCTCTGCTCTTGGAGAAAATGAGGAAAAATAACCTTAACTGCTTTACTGAAAGAACCAGAATGCCCACATGGCTACACTCTGAAGCACAGAGGAGGGCAGTGAAGGATGTGGAACTCTCTTGAACTCCGGAAAAGGTGGACTGAATTGCCAAAGAAATTTATGACCAGGACTATTAGCTTCCTGTCTTTGATGTTTATTCTTGGCTTTCCAGGAGCATTATGGCATTCATGAGGTGCAAACATCACTGGAGCCAAGGTCAGCTAAGGCTGATGCAGCCTGTTCTACTGCAAAGCTGAGAAACTCACTCTGAACTGCTTCAAGCCTGAAGACACTCTTTGAGGGCCCGAATTTACTTCCACTGAATCAGTAAGAGGGTTTTTTTGTCAGCTTAACATGTGATTGCATTTCTAAACCAAAAAAGGAATCAGAGATCAACCTCCCAGTAAAACATGTTGTCAGGGAGAACACTCTTTATTCTGTCCAGCACAAATGTTTTCAAAGCATTAGCTACACCTTAATAACACTCCAATGAAAAACCCCAACAAAATACTTCCAATAATGCAATGGCACATTGTTAAAGAACAAATTGAAAATAGATCAACATGGTTTATTTTCAGAAATTAATTAATACAACTCTTTAATAAACTGAATTCTGGCTACAATTTTCCAAGGTGCTCTCAATCACAGTCAATCACAAGTTTTAGCAAAGACTGAAAGTTTTCAGAGCTCAGCTGGGTGTGGTCTTCAATGGAGCACACTAGAGCAGGAACTGGTAATTAACCAGTGATGGTGGTAGTCACAGACAACTCAGAACACATAAACTGTCCATAAACACGTTTCAGAACTAGCAGTGACCCAGGACAAAGCACCTGGACATCTGACTCTGAGGCTGTGGGTTTCAGGAAATTAAATCACACACACTTTCGAAAGTTCTGCTTCATCTTTGTCACTTGCAGTAGAAGCCTGTGTATTGAAGATATGAGGGTAAAAAGGCAGTAAACTGTCCATAGAACCCTCAGGAAGAGGATTCTGGGGTAAATCACATATTAAGCTGACCACTGTTTAGTAATTTTATTAAATACTAAATTAGCAGAATTTGTCAAACCTTGACAGTGTATGAAGCTGTTGGTTCAATTTCAATTTAACAGGCACAACTGTAAGATTTAGCAATAAATATGGCCTACACAGCTAGCCTTGCTTAAATTCAAGCATATGGCAAATCTCCCTTTGGTTCAGCCATGGCCAGGATCATACCCTTTGGTCCCAAGTGAGCAAAGCACTTAGAAGCTGAAGTTGAGCATATTTTAAGTGTGTTCTGAAGTGCTGAGCTGAGTCAAGGGTCTCCTTGTGCTTCTCTGTAATACAGATATATGTTTGTAATACGGGCAATTTGTTGAAGCCAAAAATGTAGGTTTTGAAACCTCTTTTGAGAATCAATTATTATTATTTTGATTAGACATTCCCTTTCAGAGTTCGGAGCCTAAACATTGTGGCATTGAGCTAATGCAGATGAACCAGAACGGAAAAGTGCATTAGCCAGTAAAGAATCTCTCTGCTGAATAATCTAAACTCAAGGCAGCTTCTGATCTATGGTCCATGGAAGACTTGGGAGCTATTAGCAAGAGGCCTGTGAAAGGCAGCTAAGAAGAGCAAGTTTATTTACGCTATGAAGGAATCTACTTATGTGAAATGTCTTAAATTATCTCCACTTCCATGGGAAAAACTCACACGTTCGTGGGCATCGATTTGCAAATATTAAAGCCCATTGATGGAAAATGCTCTAAGGTGCAAAGAAGGTTCACCTTTTTTGGGAGGTGCTGGGATGCACAGTTTTGGCTAAGCCTAGGTCAGCACCCCACCAACAGACATCTCATAGAAACACTTACTGAGGTCATGATTTAAAACGCTACATACAAGAGTTTTAAAGGATCAGATTTTTTTTTTTTTTATTAATAAGTGACCTTTCACTATACCCTTTTTTAATAGGTATCATAAAATGACATAATAATTAAAATGTCATGAGAATTTATTGTCCCAGCCAGATCTCCCATCTTCTCGCGTGACTAAACTGTGCATGGCACAGGAAAAATGCTTATCTACACAACTGTCTTGATTCCAAACTAGCCACTGCTTGAGTACTAGTTCGTACTACAAAGCAAGTCACAACAAAAATAATTTCCCAAAAAGCTTATGCAGCAAATCATACTCTCTTTACACATTTAAAATTTTTCTTTGCCTTTTTTTCTGTGGTAGAGTAGTCAAATGGGTAGAAAAAGGTCAAAATAGTCAAAGGCCTATTTGCGAAACCAGAAGCAGATCAAAACTGCTTTGGAAAGTATCTAAAAAAAATCCCGAACTATTTGAATGTTGAACATGCCTGGAGAAAAAAGTGGGGCAAAAAGTCTATTACCAGCCACAGAGTCATTTCTCCTCCCCTAAATACTGGTTGTAAAATGTATTTACAGCTGTTGACTTTCCCTGCATCTTACTCCTATCATAAAAATATGTCTTCAAAACATCCTCTTCCTTAATTTTTAATCCTACCAAAGCAAAAATAGATACTTTAATAGAAAAATACAAGATTAAAAATATCCTAAAAAATAAAATGGTAGCATGGAATGTCATTTTTACACACACAAAAAAAATCCCCTTTTGAATTGCTTCAGCTATACAAACACTTTCATATTTACAGTTATGGATGCAGTCCTGTGCTCAATGAAATTAATGGGATTTTACCATTGACTTCACTGGGAACAGGAGCAGGCTTGACATGGACTACATCTGCCCCTCTGAAAAGTCATGGCAGTGGACAGAAAAGGGTGTGACAAAGCACGTATAAGACTGAGGAATTAATCAGTCCTCTCCACAGACCTGACTGTCTTCTCTGTCACTATTTCATGCGTGTGAAACTCCTCATCCGTCACTGGAGTTTTTTCTAAGTCCCACCAGCTAAGAGGGAGAAACAGTGCCTTCGACCGTGATGTCACACAAACAAGGAAAGAACAGTTCCTGTGCTTCCACCTGCCTGACTTTCCCAGTGGAATTAGTTACAAGTGCCAGTTCCCTCCCAGAACTAAGGCCTGTACACCAAATTTCATATCCCCTGTTATCAGTGTCAGTGATTCAGTGATGCAGGATCATACCCCCAAATAAATCCCTTTTTTTCTTTTTAAAGCAACCAGCAGCTCTGCCTCTGAAACCATATTTAATACCCATGGGTGAGATGCAAATATGGAAGGAGGTGGTAGTAGCTGGAAAAAAAAATAATAAAAAAAAAAAGGGAACCAAAAGAGGTATTCCCCATCAACTAAACCAAGACCTGCTAGCCTTAATATATGCCTTAGGAAATACTGTCTTTACATATTAAGTACATCCTATAACATCAAACTGCATAATTTTCTTTTCTCATGAGATGAAAGGCCATGCAGCATAATGTGATTAGTAAATCATTCCTGAGCTTCTGAAAGAAATTAAGACAAAATTACTGCTTAAAAGAGTGAGTTCTTCAAGAGCATCTTCTTTTTACACTGATGTCTTTGGTTGTGTCCTTTTCTCTAATTCTTTCTTTTCCCTAGGAAGAATAGGATTCTTTTTCATCTTCTTCTTTATGCAGCAGAAAAATGAGATCTGATGGAGTCTTCACGTAACTGCCGATGTTTCCCCATGTTACAGTCCTCCTGTTGAGTTCGTCTCTCAATAGTTATTCTGTATTTCTTTCTGCATGAAAGGAGATGAACAGAATGAGAAATCCTTCTCCAGCTACAGGCTAACAGACTTCCCTTATGAAGAATGCCTGTAGGGGACAGCTGGCTGCCATTTGAAAAATGAAACGTGGCAGAATGTGAAACCCTGGTCAAAGATTAAAGTAGTTTGCCTCAGAACATTTTACCCAGGCTCAAGAATGCCTGTTAATTTCTACATGGCAGTCTCAAAGCACTAAGGCACGGACATTTACTTCTTTGAAAATTTCTGATCTAAGTGATTAGGAGTTTTTGTGAAGTGTCATGTGAACTGTGTCACATCACTGCTTTATATTGATCAAAGCCAAATTTCTTTTCAGTATTCTGGGTGGGGGGAATTTTCTGAAGAGTTCAAACAACAGATCTGACTATTCAGCTGCATTTCTCACTGAAACTATGTATTAACTAACTAATCTTCCGATTTCCCTCTGAGAAAGCTACTATATTTGTAATGTCTGAGGAGGTAACATGATGAATTAAGAAGAGGGCAGAAGACAGATAAGAAATAAACACAAATGCTCATGTATCAGTCACAGCTCTTCCTGTGTACCTTCCTCTAGGGCCCTTTGAAGAATTTTGCTACATTGCTTTGTACATCAAACAAACTTTCTGACTGCCTTTTAGCTTCCCCTTTAGTACCCAAATCTTCCCCCAAAAATTATCAGATGATTCATATTTATGTTTTATACATTTATGCTTCTACTCAGTTTCAGGACAAATGTTTCAGACGGGCATTAGTCTAGCCCCATGTGCTTGTACTGCTGGTGGAGATGCATGGCAAAAACTTTGTATGCCAAGGAAAGCCCTGTTCCACCAGCACAGGAGTCACAGCAAAGTATGCAGCAGTGGAAGGAAGATCTTCACAACATCAAGGTTTTGATTCAAGCAACATGGCTTAATAGAAAGTGGCAGTCTAAAAGTTCTGAAAATATTCCTCAATACTTGTGTCCGTATCAGTAAGCTCCAAAATAACTTGAAAAACCTGTGTTGTTTACTTTCTTTGTGTATTTTCAAGTCAGACCCTTCCATGGGTCAGAGCATGCACAGCAGTAGCTCTTGCAGAAGGACAGGTCCAGATTTTAGATACACAGGTGTTTAAGTTGAAATCTGGTCAAAGCTACATATCAGAACTAAACCCCAGACCTTTTAATTATTTGCATGCACACTCATGTTTTTGCATACTCGGTTGTGACAATTACAGATCCAAATGAAAGGTAATCAGAAGGGTACATTTATGGTTTTAAATGCACAGAAGCTGCAAGTACAAATTACTTCCAGGCATACTATTGCTAAACCTACATTTTTCTGAAAATCTGACCCATGCACCCTGATTTGTTAGGTTTCAGATATTTATCCCAATAGTGGAATGTTTCTGCTCCTGCTTTGAGCAGTTGCAATCAGATCTCCAGAGTGAAATTCACCCACAGGTCTTTAGACACCTCCAACGTGTAGATCCATCTGAAAGCACCTGCAGCTTTCTTCAGTAAACTGAGGAACAGGCACTTCTCAGAGACCTGGTTTAGCTTCTACATGAAGATGACATGAACTGCACAGAAGAAAAGTGCTCATTTCTCCCATCTGACCATACATAAAAAGACTGGGTGTTGAGCTCAGGTATATTGCATCTACTTTTACGGACACCTTTGCTCACATGGATTTCCGATCCAAACCTTTGCATTGGATGACTAGGAATTTAAGTTATGTTCTTACATGATACTTTGCATGGCTTTATACCAGCCCAGGATATTTGTTGTTTTATTTATTTTCCTTACAAACCAATTCCCTCCCAATATCAGCACTGCTACAACCCACACCTAACTGTCATCTCTGGTTGAGAATCTACGTAGGATGCAAGAACCTCTAATGACATAAAACATAGACAGATTTTTATTCTCTTTTTCTTTTAAAGATAGTCTTTATTCAGTCCAAGCCAACTTAATGCTATCTCAAACCCAAACAACATACTGTATAAGCACTGAGCACATGCAAGAATAAAATCACCCTGCAGAATTTCAGTTGTAAGTACCTGATAAATAAGCTTGGTTCTTTGAAAACCTGAAAGTGTCCTGGTGAATTGAAGCAGGCTTTGCCTGTTTTATTTTGTTAACATTTTTTATAAACAGTTATTTTCTGTTGGATAGAATTATTTGATTCTTGTATGCAGAGGTTAACTCTATCCTCCTATCTGGCTTTTCCATAGCAGAAGGATAAATTACTGTATACATAAGGTGCTGGACATGTATAACTAATTTATTCCATCAGTATAGGATCAATTATCAAGACTCTACATTTTCTGACTAGCAGTGTAAGAATTATTTTACTTAAACACGAATAAAACACTGATCACCCTGAACTGACCTCAGCTTATTAAGTTAAATGCACAGCTTTGGAATCCAAATGCTCCCTTACACCAAAACAGAAATGTCTTTCTGTTCTGCAGTACAATTCCATTCAATACCAGACAAATGATATAAATCTCTTGCAGATCACAGCCTGCACAACTGTGCTGGCAAGGAGCACCAAACAAAGGCAGCTTTCAAGGCCAGGGCATTTTACTAAAGCAACTGTGAATGTCTGGAACTCACTGGAATTACCTCCATGAGTAACATTACTTAGAGATGTAAGTAGTTACAGGATGAAGACCCAAGTCAATAAAATTATTTGGATAAACACACAAGTACAATCAAGTGTGTTCACTGACTCTGGTGAAAATGTTTCCACACATTATTATGGTGCCTCTCTGTCTCACATCAAGGATGCTCTGCCAGGAGCTGAGAAGTTTGGATGACGAATAAAAAGTTTACAGAACTTTCAATGAATTGGACTAACCTGAAGAAGTAAAAAGCCATTAGCAATCCTGCTCCAAGCAAGGCACCCACAACTATTCCTGTAACTGCTGATTCTCCTAGACCACCTGCTTGAAAAGGGGAAAAATAAACAATCAGGGTTTATACTGAGAACCACCTGCATTCACATATTGGAAAACACACACAATTAGGAAATTAGTGATCAACATTAGATAATAACTAAAGCCTTTCAGAGCTCAGGACTCCATGGGAACCTGTTCAAGTGTCTGCATGTTTACTTTTTGTCTTTGCTTTCCTTGGGGTTGAAAAAGCCCCCAGATCAGTGTCAGATGAAGGCACAATTCTGGAGATGTTGTTAGGAAACTGGCCTGGACAGCTTGGTCTGAATCCTAACACTGACTAGGGTTACAGTGACACACGTAATGGGAATCAGCACTGAATATGCCTTGAGCCACTGTAACAGAAACAAACTCATCTTACCTGGATTAGAATCATAACCCTCTATCACCCAGGTTTACTAAAATGCTATGATTATCCAACAGTTCCTCCATTTTTTCTGATTTCCTGAAGATACATTGATTGAAGTTAAAGCCATATGGCTTTTTACTTGCCTCAAATCTCAACAGAGGCAGAACAGGAACAGTGTCTGAAGGGAAGCCCAAATAGGGACTGTCTCTGGGAAGTGCAGGGCTCCTGAAGAATAGTAACATTTGCATGCGCATGTAGTCTGCTCTCATTTCCATTCCCTCCTGGGCTTGTGGAAAGGAACAGAGAAGGAAATTAAACTGCTTCCTTCTCTTCCTTCATCCTTGACCCTTTGAGGGGATTCTGTCCGTACAGAAGGAAGAAGACCACACCTTCTACAGACCGTCTGTGTACACATCAGTTTTTTAAGGATTCAAGAATTATTGGGCTGGAGTTAGCTTTTCACTGCAGGACCAGAAATTTGTCTTGTCTGAAAAGTTAAGATCACCCTTTGTCACTGAGTCACCAATATGCTCCCGCCCCAATCTCCTTGCAATGTCCTACTCACTACAGCACAGTCTGCAATGTCAGTGTGCCGGAAAGAATGGACACCTGCCCTTTGGAGGGTAGTCCCAAGCCTTCTGAATTCACAGATGTCACCCAATACAACTGTCTTCACTTCTCCTCAGCCTACTGAGCCCCTCACAGTGCCCCCTCATAACACTGGAAATCATTCTACACTAGGAGACCGCTGCTAATTTATCAGTGTGATTATTCTCTGCTGAGGTTTCACTTACATCCCTCTTTCTGGCTAAAAGGCCCCTGTAAAGACCTAAAGCCTCCAGGGCTCTGGCCTGTGCATGATTACTGTTACATTGAAGTTCAGGGAAATGATTCAGACCATGAACTACCCAGGCTGCCAGACTTGAACCACCCAAGCATTCAAAAAAAGAGACACAGTCGGATGTCTCAGCTGGACAACTGCGCTAAACAATTTAATATAGCCCATGATGTTGCAGCAACTCATGGATTCTTCTCTTTGGAGGTAGTGCAGAAGCATTAAGTCACTAAACTTACATGATTTACACGGTGCATTGTTTGTGTGCTCTGAAACTCGGCTTTCATCTAGGCGCAGCCTACCGTGGTTCCACGGGTATTTCACATTCGATCGGATTTCAAATCGCCCCTGCTTTCCATAGTAGTCCCCAATCACCTATGCAAAACAACAAAGGGATGAAAAGATTTTTCTATCAACTTACAGAAGTGAAACAAACAGGAGAGAAGCATGATGTTGAACCTCAAAGAGGGCTGAAGGGATCTGTGGGAGGTTATGTAGTCCATGCCCTGCCCTAGGGCAGAATCAGCTGAACAAAAGCATTCCTGACAGATGTTTGTCTAATCTGCTCATGAAAGCCTTCAAAGACAGAGCCTTGACAATTTCTGCACCAATTACTCTGGAAGTTAGCTAGCCTTACTGTCAGTTGCTTTCCCTAGCATGTAACATAACATTATTTTTTTGTAACTATCCATCACTAATTACCAAATTGTCAGTGGTGAGAGAAATTCTTCCTTTCTGAAACGCTGCTTTACATATTCACAGACTCTTATCTGATTCTGCCCTCAGACTTCTCTTCTATATAAATCCAGTTTACACAAGCTTTTTAACATTCTGAATATTCCTCCTACTCTCTCAGAGCTTTTATTCAATTACTCCATAGTGACTCGAGTGCTCAGGATTGTTGCCCACCTAAGTGAGAGCATCAGTAGCTAGACATGAGTCATACTGGGCATGAACAGACCCAGAGCAGCCCTGCCCAGAAGGGCTTGGGGTGCTGGTGGGTGAGAGGCTGGACATGGCCCGGCCATGGCACTGACAGCCCAGAGAGCCACACGTGTCCTGGGCTGCATCCAGAGCCTGTGGGCAGCAGGGAGGGAGGGGATTCTGCCCCTCTGCTCTGCTCTGCTGAGACCCACCTGGAGCACTGCATCCAGAGCTGGGGTCCTGCACAGGAGGGACAGGGACCTGCTGGAGCCAGCACAGAGGAGGCCACCAAGTTGGTGAGAGTGACTGAGCACTTCTGCTGTGAGGAACAGCTGGCAAAGCTCAGATTGCTCAATCTCAGAAAGAGAGGGCTCTGGGGAGATCTCACTGCAGCCTTTCAGTACTTCAGGAAGGCTTATAAGACAGAGGGACAACAATTTCATCACAGGCAGGTAGTGACAGGACAAGGGCAACAGATTTAAACTAAGAGAGGAGAGATTTAGGTTAGATGTTAGGCAGAAATTCTTTGCTCTGAGGGTGGTAACACACTGGCACAAGCTGCAGAAAGAAGCTGTGGGTATAGTTTCAACATCCCTGGAAATGTTCAAGGCCAGGCTGGATAGAGCTCAGAGCAATATTGTGCAGTGGAAGGAGCCCCTGTCCACAGCAGGGGAGTTGGATCTGGATGATGTTTAAAGCCTCTCCCAATCTAACCCCTTCTGAGGTTCCAGGAATTCACACACCTTGAGTGTTGAGACTCTCAACTACACACTCCAGGCTGGAATTTTCTGTTTTGGCAGAATCTGCAGGTACTTCATCATGTTTAGTTAAAACTTTCAAATCTTGTGTTTCTGCAGTTGTTGATGTTTACATATGCATTACACTTATAGTATGGCAGCATTTTTTCAAGCACTTCAGAGTTTCAGTCTTGTCTTCAGCAGTTTCAGGCTTTATTCAAGATAACCTATGCTGAACCTACTGCAGCAATACGTCTAAAACCACCTATGTTCAGCAGCAAGACCATGTACTGTGACACCAAAGTGGTCAGAAACAATAGCAGAAGCACATTAATACATCTATTTGTCCTACCATAGATAAAACACTATTAGATAATCTATGTCCTACCACATAGATAAACCACCAGATATTAATACACTAGGTTTAGAATGCAAGGCATGGATAGCCTCTTCAAATCTTTCACCTGAATTTCATTTTGAAGCCAATGACTTTAAAGAATGTTTGCTCTGGTTAAATACACAAAGGTGTATTTTACACTAAATAAAGACACACACTTCTCTCGCAGCTGCAACTGGGATATACCCTTTGAAGAATATATGTGTTCAACATCTGTCCAAAAATTAGGGCAAATTCAGTAAACTGGAAAAAATAGACACCATTCACATCAGATTATTTTTTAAGAGATTGTTTAATTTATCAAGCAGGAGTCAGTGAGTCCTCTACCAGCAAGACTTACTAAATAAGAAAATATGCAGAATGGTTTAAGAACAAAAAGCTATAAGCAGAAACCACATGGATTTATATCAGAAGTAGGATATAGATTTCTGAAGAGCAGGAGTGGTTCATCTATGGAACAAACATTGAGGGCACCAGCAAGGCAGTCCCTGTTCTTTCAATGTCTCCAAACCAAAAATAAATGCCTGTTACAGCATGAGCTTTAGTCACATGTAAACCACAGGGCTCCATAAAGGTTAAGAAACCTGCCTGTGTCTAATACAGCAGAGGTCAAACTAGGAAATTTAGGTTTTCTTCTAGCTTTAAACTCTGTGAATAGACGCGGGGAAACAGCTCTGCCCAAACATTCATCCATCTGGCACAGTTCAGCTGAGAAACATTCTCATACACAGAAAAAAATTGTCCAGATGAATAGAACAAGTTATCACTGAAACAATGTTTTTAGAGTGAGGCATGAGGGTAGAAAATATGTGGCAGACAAAACACTTTTTATTTCATAACGTGTCAATTAACACCTGTTTTGGATCAATTCTACCGGACTTGTCCAAGGTGGATGGGCCACCTTTACTTAACCAGGAAAAGGAACATATATTATATATATTTGTTCAATAGCTGATCACATGTAAAATGTTAATTGCAAGTATATTTGTGTACCCAATGAAGCAGAGGGAAATTCCACAATAAGTTAAATGAATAAATGTAACATTTCAAAAAAAGATAGTTTAAATTGCAAGTGAAAGAGCAATGGAAGGAAGGGTAAGAGAGGAAAATTAAATTGATAAATGAGATAAAAAGCTACTGGGATGAACAAACAGAAGAAACACAGGTTGCTCACAGCAAAGTTATCCCAACCACTTTGTACTCCTACTGCCTCTGGGAGTGTCTGCAGTTTACTGGTGCAGTTTGCAATCACTTTCACACACTGCAACACATGAGACATCCTCACACTTTTAAAGGGGTTATTGGATTTTTCCTGCTGCAATACCAACAACAATGTAACTTCACTGGATTCAAAACCACACCTTGGAATGTCCAGCTCCGATGCTGCTACTTTTTGTTTGAGCTTGCTGAAATCCGGGAGAGCAGCAAAGCTGAGGCTGATGCTGATTTTGCAACTAACAAAGGTATTACTCTGCAGCTGGACATAGGGCACTGCATGTATTAATAAACTCAGCCCAGATATGCCATTCTCTGTGTGCAGCTGGTGCTGTTTCTCACAGACTTTTTCACAGACCATCTCTTCCACTCCTTCTGTGTCCAGTGGAATAACCTATCTGGTATATATGGAGCCATCTGACTAAAATGCCTCTTAAACACTGAAAAGAAGGCATTCAGGAATGGCTGGATGCCTGGCAAACAAGGCAAGGCAAGGTATGCACTCCTGCTTGTGGCTGACCACAGCGTAAGATTTAAATACCTGTACTTGCTGTGTTAATACATCAGGACAACTTATGCATCACTGTTGCTGTGAGAGTAAACTTTCTTCCCACCAATAAATAAAACGCCTTGCTCATTTTTAAACAATAATTTATCATATTAAAAATTAGCAGTGCTTAGCCAGCTTGTGAGGATTCACCCTTTAGTTAAAGGCTAGCATCATCTGAAGTTGTTCTGTTAAAGAAAAGAAGAAAGTTTAAAAAACATATTAAACTACTTCAAGATAGCTATTTTACAGAAAGGATTTGGTCTTTAAGTTGATAAGATTAAGTCACCAAGTAAAGAGATGATATCATGTTACTTTACACTGAATTACTAAATCAGCAGTGGCCAACTGCAATGCTGTTTGTCTCCTTACCTCCTGTGTGCCTGCCTCCGGGTCTGTCATTCCAATCACAGAGAAATCCCCATATCTGTCTCCATTGGCATCAATGGACACCTGCCCGGCAATGCCTGAAGAATGGCATGTGAGGAATCAGAAGATTAATTAGTTAAAATACTGAGCCTTTCCAAGCAAAACATGAAAACAGTGGACAGGTTTTTACAGACCGATATGACAGGAAATCTCATCAGTCTCCCTGCATTTTTGTTGGCATTCCAGAAGAAATTGTAATTTCATCTTGGTGTCTGCATTCCTGAATTCTTAACATTTCTCCTTTTTAAATATTAAACGTGTAAAACTGGAGAACACATGAGAAAAATCTTATCCAAAAACCAGCATGTAAGACTAAAACACAAATATAGTTAACGTGAATTATTTATAGGGAGCCTAATCCTGAAATATCTGATGGTTCCTCAATAAAGAGAGCCCAGATCATGTCCTGCAGAGGACACAGGGGCAGATACCTAGATCCTACAGGCTGAAGGGGCTGCTGCACCCATACAACAAATCCAGTGTTATTTCCACCTAATGGGATACTGGAGATGGCTTGGACAAGGGGCACCATGTGCACCACATATGCATTAAGCCCTGCATTCATCTGCATAAGGTTAACTACATAATATTGCAGCTTGCTTTATATTCTTAGAGCCACATTCCACTTCCTTGCTTTACAATTTCTAGAAAACTTTGGGGAAACCAGCACTCATTGATTCACAGGATATCTCAAGTTTGAAGGGGCTTCAGAGATCTTGAGCCCAACCTCCAGCTCAGAGCAGCATCAGCCAGGAGGATGCTCAACGATTTCTCTGCTCTCCAAAATCTCCAAGGATGGAAACTACACAGACTCACTGGGGCAACCTGTTTGATCTCTCAGGGGAAATGAACACATCCTTGGATTCAACCTAAACCTCTTCTTTAAACGTATGTCCTTGTGTACAAAAAGCTTGGCTTCAAATTCTTCAAAATCGAGATGTAAGTCAAACAGGTTCTTAAAATCCATCAAAATATACCAATTAACTATGGTGAAGCTGTCTTAAGACCACTGATACACTTTTTCACGTCAGATATTTTCAAATGGGATCCTCCACTGCCTGACACCAAACACAGCCATTTACACGTGTGCAAGGCAAACAGGCGTCATTGTACATCCACGTCATACCAAATACATGCTCAGACCAGGCACAAAGCCATGGAGATTCAGGCTCTCAGAGACAGTCAATCACAAAAAAGAGGTCAAATATGCAGAGTATAAATTTCCCCCAATGTGCCCAGTGATAGTGAGCAAGCAACAGATTTAACGCACCTCCATTTATTCTGTATCTGTTCAGATTTAGTGATGTCAGGAACATTTCAGCTTGCTGTGGTTTTAAAATATGTAGTGGTAATCAAAGATTACTGTCAAGCATCTATTTCATTATAATAACACAGTAATCAAGACACTGTCAATTCAACTGCTGCAGGGAAATCAAATGGGTGTAACAACTACTTGGCTATGAGACACTGAAAGAAGAGGACACTCTGAAGAACTGCGATGTCTCTGCTTACATGTCAGACTGGATCTGACAGGAGGAGTTAACTGGAACAGAAACTTTTGTGACCCAAGAAAACCAAAACTCAGTTGTGAATAGTTACTGAAATTGAAATTTGGAGTTCCTCTGGGATTTTTTTTCAGAAGGAAAGACTAATTTTTCAATTTTTCATCTGAATCAAAATTATGAATTTCAAAGGTTGACATTTTCTGCAATTTCTTTAAGAAACAGAGGCAGGAAATTTTGAAACAACCTTAATGAAGAATTGCATTTGCGTGAAGGTGGAACAATTTTATCTCAACTTTCGTTCTGTTTTTTTTATTTGAGATACCTACATACAAAACATTTTCCTAGTTTTTCAGAGGAAATGCCAATGAAAATCAAATATTCTGCACCAGATGTGCCCTGAAGTTATACCATGCTGTCTTTAACAACCCAATCACTATGAAATCTTTTGATCACCTCAGCCTTATCCTTTCCTGAGCCCATAATGTCTGTCCAGCTGCGGCAGACAGATGGAAATCTGCAGGAAGCAACATCTACATTCTGCTGGGAGTCCTGATAAATCAGAGCAGGCTGTAAAAGGAGGTACCAAGACAATCAGACATCTACATGCCAGAAGTTAAATTAATGCCATTAGTGAAACTGGAGTTCTCATTATTAAGGCCTGCAAAAGTCAAAGGGAATTACAAAGCTTCAATCTTGCAGCAGAACCTGATGGGTGTGCATGAACCACACTCTGTGATGCTGCATCCACTGCAAAGAGGGGCTCACAGGCAGAATAAAGGGACATGTTCTTCCTTAAGGGACTGGATTGCAAGACACAGAGTTAAAGGCCTCTTCCAAAATCAATTTTATGTCCAGCAAAGTACTGCCACAAGGCGGAAAAGGCATATGACTTACAAGAATTTTGACCAACTGCACCCTCACAGCCCAGCTGAGCTACATTTTAAGAACAGGTGGAACAGGTCAACCACCAGCAACAATCTGGTTTTCACAAGTGGGGGAAGACAACATTTTTTCCTCCTGCCAGATTTTACAAGCAAGGTGTGAGAATCAACCATGTAGCCCATGTGGAGCACATGGTACTACAAAGGATGCATGGGCACACCAGCTGGAGGCTTCCTGGAGCACAGGAACAGGAACAGAGAAAACACAGGCTGTGCTGGGGCATCTGCTCATGCACATACAAACACTGAGACAAATCCTCAGACACCAGACTGCCTCCCTTTTAAAACAGAGTGTTTTGGGGAGCGACAGATACAAAGAGATATAGTGGGACACCAAGCACAACCTACTGATGGTGCAGGGATGCTTACAGGATGATTGCAACCAGCACAATGTAAAGCCATCCCTTGCTTTAAAGTGCTTAAGTGTTCTCTTTAGCTGCCTTGAGTATTCCTTTGCCTTGTGTTCACAGCACATTGTGAGAACAGAAAATTGGTTTGGAGCTGCTGCCCTTCTTGCCTTCCTATACTATGTCCAATGTGTTCTTATAGCTGAGAATCTGGCCACTGAGGTTTTCTTACACATTCAGATGAATCATTTGCTTTTTATCTAGGGGAAATGTTTCTTTCTCTTAGGCATTTCCACAGGAAATCTTGCCAGTCCTACATCAAATGATTGGACTATTATATGAGATGGATGGAAATACTTTAATAGATTACAGATGAAACCAATAATCTTCAGTTTCTTTATTACAATTCTTACCTGGCAAAAGCACCTGCATTGCTTTGCATCAGCAAGGTGACATACAAGTGTCAGCTGCACTGCAGAATTGTAGTCTCGAGGATTAGGCACAAAAAGGCACAGTGCTGCTCAGCTGCTGTCTCTGAGACAACACACACAGCTCCTGAAAGGAGGCTGGGGAAAAGCCTTCCAGGGCCCAGAGGAATCCCACTGAGAAACACAAAATAACCCCAACCCTGGCACCTGCTTTCTTCTATCCCAGGCTTTCAAGATAAAAAAAGTGAAATGGAAAAAATGAGGCAAACTCAGAGCTAATAGATGATACATGAGCAATGTGAGCAGCTGTAATCTTTTCAAAAACAAATAAGGAGCCTGAGAAAATTATTGGTATTTCTTTACAACATCAGTGAGGGTCATTAAATTGTTAAGAGTTTTTTTAACTGAGTCAAGACCTTGACAGTTGGTGAAAAAAAAGACAGACTGCTGAGATATGTGAGCCAGCCTTAAAGATGCACATGGCTTCATATGATTGCTTTCCTCTCTCTTAGGAGTGGACTAGGCATAGATCCTTACTTTGCACAGAACAAAAGACTTTAAGTTCTTTGACTCTGAAAGTTGGAATTCCATCTTAATTCTTACCTTCATATGTTCTGTTCCGTGTTTGTTGAACAATTTTTTCCCCATCTTTCTTACTGAAACCAATCTTCAGGACTTCCTGTAAAGCTAGAGCATAAAGAAGAATAGCATCATGGAATCCTTCTACAAACATGTTCACCTAAAAAAGAAAGAAGAAGAAAAAACAATGGCAATTGATACATAACAAAATTTTTCTTTCCTAGGTAATTGATTGACTAGAGAAAATCTACAAATTAACCAAAGTGACTGATTTGAAGAGTTACTTTCTCAGCTGTTGGAACAGAAAGCAATATATCTAAATAAAACCTCAGGGGGACAATGGCAACTTCTGACCCATTTTTAAAAACAGTTAATGACTATCTGCTATTCTGGACATTCATAATGTTGTGTCTGAATAGCTCTGGAGATAGGGGAGAAATTTGCAGATCCCAGTTCCCATGCCCAGAGACACAAATTCTGCACTTGACCATGTGAGATTCTATCAGGTGCTGAGCACCCTCATCCCACAGCAGCCAGTGTAACCCCCTCTCCTCTGCACAGGGGACTTAGCACCTCTCAGGATTGGGAAATATGTTCTGTCATGATTTTTTTGGAGAGCACAGCGGCTGGATTTGCTTGTTTAATGATTACCACTTCCATTTCTGGCCCTTGTTCAGCCAAGTATCTCTCCAATAGCAAATAAGCAATGGAGAAAACTACTTACCGTCTCCAGTAATGTGCTCTCTGGAACTGCCAAGAGAACTTTTTCCTGTCCTTTATAGTTGTCTCAGTAAGTTACACGAAATAAATTAAATAATCCTAATAACCCTAGCCCTGCTTTTCAACCCTAACACAAAAGAAGATTGCTGCCAATGAACCTTTGCAGGCAACCGATACTTTTTGGTCTGTGAGTTACAAAAACTGTTAACAGCTCAGTGCTGTAAGAAACATTACAAGTTTGCTCTCAGGAGCCTGACGTGCTTCAATGGTAAAGCAAGAATTATTTCAGGAGTGAGGTTCAAATGGACACCCATCAGCAGAAGCTGATACAGAATGACCAGAGCAGCACAGGCATTCCTCTCCTGTAGGCAGCAACTCACATTTCAGCAGTGCAGTGTACTCACTCAATGCACAGTAATTTAGAATGAATTATCTTTTCATTCTGGAATTGTCTTGTCAGCCACAATAAAGATGTTTCCATCCACTCACAGTTTCATTGCAATAAAAAACACCCTGACATCCTAGCAAAGGTGTAACCACATTATGGGGTCTCTTACTGCCACTCTCAGGGAACAACCCACCTTTATAAATATTCTCCTGAACAGAAGTAACATTTAGATTATTTTCCACTTCACTGTATCTAAACAACATAAAATGCCAGTGAATGAGGTGCTACTCTAACTCTCACAGGTTCAGCTCAACATTAAAAATGTTACAAGACAAAAAATGCGGCCAGTTAACTAAATAACTGCTCTGCAGATAAAAAGTATTACATAGTTGACTGGCTAAGCAGAACTAATCAAACCCTGATAATGTAATTACATCCAAGACATTCCTTCACTCTTAAAGTAGTTGCCAACAGAAAGGAGAATTTAGGAATTATTTACTGATAAATAAAAGTTTACATTGCCCTGACATTTAAAATTCGACTTTCAGTAACTCCAACCTACGCTGCAGTTGAATGCATCACATTCATCAGGGGGAAGGGCCCATGGTGCTACAGGAGGTGCAGAACAGCTCGGCTCACTCTGACAGCCACAGACTAAAGGGCAGCTGCAGTTATTCTGAAGTAAAGAGAAAGCCTGAAAGGAGGTGAAAGCCAGGCTTTCGGTGAAATAAAAAGAGCTGATAGACAGAGTGCATACTAGGACAGGCTTTGCCAGCAGGGGCTTCAACTTTTCAGAATTGAAAAAATCCCAACCAAACCAAGAAACCACAAAGCTCGACAACTGCTTCATGTGCCAACGTTAGAGTCCAAGTGGCCTGTGGATGATCGAACTTCAGCTTTCTTAATGTGACATTCTTTCTCTCAGGAGAGAAATTAGACTCTCCAGTAGCTATACCTCCCTGCTGGCTGATTTACAGTTTGTGGCTGGCATTTGTTTCAAGGAAAGCTATTTGTCCCTTCTTTTGTCCATGCCAAAGATCTCTCAGTGTAACACAGCAACCTTCAAAAACTATTTTGTCAGCTAATTTGCTCAACCTGAAATCTACTCATGCCATGGGCCTGAAAACCCTTCCACAGACGCTGCAGATTTGCCAGATAAGCCCTGTCAAAACTCACTTGGCAGTTTGGGAGGTTACTGCCACAGCCTCTTGCCAAAGCTCCAATTGGCTTACATTACATGTGAAAAATCATATTAGAAAATTGTCAGAAAATCATTTATGCCATTGCTCAGTTGCTCACACAGAAACACCAGCATCTTATCTCATGTTGTCAAGGAAGCTGAAACTATGGATAATTTATGCCATTTAAAATCTTCGGAAAGAGCTGTAATCACTGTTTGCAGATGGGATTGCACTTACACTCCCCAGCCAAACCATATGCAGGGCACACCTGAGACTTTTCACATTAATCCAGGAATGCATTTAAGCAGCAGTTCTTGAGAGGTGATACAGGATCCCATGAAGGGAATAAAGTTTTCCTGAATATCATCTCATTCGATCATTAATAAGTTGCCACAATTCCACACAGACCACAGGTTGCATGATGTGTAGGACAAGGGAATATTAAAATCTGAAGTAACAGCTGCAACAATTTTTGAAGGGTTTGCTCTTTGCTGCAGGAAAAGCATTAAAAAGAGCTAGGCTATAAAGTTTATGTTCCAGGAATGCTTCAAATATGAATGAGAGTAACTGTGAAGATGTCTTCACAGGCTGCTGCTTGAAGGTGTCCACAGTAATTAATTATGTGTTAGCTCAACCTTAGACACCCTCAGGATAAAAACTGAACAGAGCATAAAATCTATTAAATGCCCACTAATCTTGGAGATAATTAGAAGTTCTTTTAGTTGAGCTCTAATACAAAGCAACGTCTTTTTATTGTAGTGTTTTCCATTTTCATTTAGGACACCTTTTAATTAGAGGTGTGAGCAGAGCTCCAAATGCTGTGATCACAATTTGCATGTCAGATCTACTGAAATGCTGCCGTCCCTGGCCCATACTTCAGGGCCACCTCCTCAATGTGTCAGCAATGCCACTGGCAGCAGAGAAGCTGCCAGGTTTGCTGAAAAGCTTTGGAGGCTGCAATACAAATACGTGGAAACCTCTTTCTGAGCTATCTTCTGTATTCCTTTCACATCCTGTTCTAACACCAAACACCTAAAAAGCAAGTATCCTAACTGCATAGGTGAAGAAGATATATAACCCTTCTATCTTCCTGCCTTTCTCTAATTAATCATCTTCTAGCAGAGAAAAGAAAACAACCAAAACCCAACAGCCTCTCTCAGTGGAAATCACATGCATAAACTTTGAAGTTACAGCTCCCCAAGCAGCTATATTGTGACCACACTGTTCATATATACCAAGGTGTTAACAGCATACGCAGCAATGCAAAATACTACCTATGTGGAAGACAGCCAAGATACAGCTATGCAGGACCCATAATTTTCCATATCCTGCCTACTGACTGTAAAATAAGATTATTCTCCTCCATCTGGAACTGCACAGCTCTGAATCACAGCCAATTACAGCAACTTGTACCATTTCCATGCTTAGTGGGAAGCACCATCATCATCACTTTTTTTCTACTGAAAAGGCAAACATCTCCCACACTTGGTCTCTGCATCTGCTTTCCAGTACATCTATAGTGATATTCAAATTGTCATAGTTTCAGCCCCAATCAGTGAGGACCCTAGGGAACTGCAGAGGGCTGTACCGAGACATTTTGCAAAAATCTTACCAATTTACATATTTGACACGAGGCTCCTCTACTATCTCACACTGTTACAACGTACCTCAATAGAAGTATTTTTCTAAGCAGTTGCATTTAACTGTCAATTCTCTCCTTTTAGTCCTCCTTCACCAAACCAATTATCATTATGATCCCTTCTTATTGAGCTTTTCTAAGAAGCCTTGACATAACTAACTTCTCTTACATGCATTCTGGACACATATCTTTGCTTGTCTTCTGCTGACTCACTGTCCAGCACTATTCACTTAACTCTACAGCAGGGATTTCTTTCTTTAATACCAAATCTTTGTTTAATAACAATATTTGTCCCAGGATATTGTCACAGCCCATGCTGTTCTAAGTACATATTTATAGTCCTGAGATGGTCAGGGGCCTTCAGCAGTTCTTTGATGAGTAGCTATGACTTTGCTCTGAGCTGCACAAATCCAGAACAAGGTGTTCATGATTCCCATACAGTAGATGATCAACATTTAGAAATTATTAATGTTTAAATTTTTTAAGATAAAATATCATTATTAAAAATTGGTTTTATGTTAAACTTCTGGTTTATGTAATCCTAGTGAGGAACTCTGGGATGGAACTGACATGTAGATTGGAAATGTGAAACTGAATGAAGAATATTCTTACACCTGATCATCACCTGAGAAAAGGTGAAGTGCATTTCAAACCAGCAATGTCATGTGCAGTTCCAGCTTTGCAGTAATGTATTAGTCCTATAGCCATAATGCTACTATGTATCATTCTGCATGCTACCACCCTAACAGGATTATCAAAGTTTTCATAACCCACCATCCATCTCCTCAGATCGTCACAGGATTTCTTCATTCCACTATGGAACAGACACTCACAGAGCTCCTGAATATCATCTATGGATAACAGCTGAGTAATGCTAATGTGCGCTGGGACTGGGATTTCAAGGACTCCCAAGCACACCAAATGCAAAGCCATGGGACACACCCACAGTCAGCTGTCATAAACAGCGTGTCTTGAGGGTGCCTACAGACAGGGATGCACCACTGTGGAACCAAAGCAGTAACTGGAAAGGAGAATAAAGCTAATTAAAGCAGCAGCTGTTGAAGTTAATAAAATCTGTGTGTTTAGATACCTAAGATTAAAAATACAGACTGTTTGCTTGGGCAACCATACTGTTCCCCTACTGGACCATAGAACCTTCAAACAAACAGTATGAAAAAGGAAAAGATAACAGAAACACAAGCTTTCTTCGGAGAAGGCCATTTCCACAATATTTAATTCAAAACTGAAAAAGAATATATGTCATAACACCAAATTCTGGGCAACAGAGCTGTTGCCAAGGACGGGCTCATGCTATATTCACTGATATCCAGTGTCTATGAATATATAAATGGGCACCTGCTCAAGAACACATGAGGCTCAGGACTTGGCTAAAGGATATATCCAAACTCGCTTTATTATTTGGGGATGGAATTCACATCTCTGCCTAGGAGGAGTGTAACAGAAAAACTTTGTGGATATTTAAGAGAGATTTATTCAAGCGCAGTTGCATCAATTTCATGTTTAACAGGGAGACAGTGTTTATGTGGAAACCCGTAAGGCATTTTCCTTATAGGGGAACATGTGACTTTTTTAATGGGATTCTGCAGACTGAGGCTTATACTCCACTAAAATTTATAGCTTAAAAATTCAGCACCGCAGTCGAACAAGACACCATTTCCCTTTAAGGAGGCTTCTTCCAACAAAGCTGCTGGCTTGTGTTCATCTGCTTGCCAATATTCGCTGGAGCAGCAGTGATGCTGAGAGCAGAGATGAGGCGTGTGCTGCACCCACGCACTCTGCACACCAGGCACTGTTCCTGGCATGAGAAATTTGCAACTGAAGCCCACGTTTAGAGTGTCTTGGGCACAAGCACTGCTTGCAGCTCATCAGCAACCCATCTCCACCATGAAAGAGCTTGCCTGCACCATTTGAGACAAGATGTATAGCAAGATTCCTGCTTTTTTCTGCACTTTGTGTTTGATTTGGACACAAAGATGCTGTGCTGCAATTAAGCCCATTTCTTCGAGAGTGAGACCTTGCCTCTGCCTGCCTGCACCGTTCAGCTGGTACATGAGCTGGTGTGCACTCCAGGCATGCCAAACCACTGCTGCCTTTGCTCCACTCAGACAAGAGGATGCTTACTACAACAGGACTGAAGTGCCACTAGTGACAAACTCCCATCCACTTTAAAGCCAATTCTGGACCAGAAGCCAGCCCTTTGTTCCAAGAAAATGTCTAGTGAAATAAAATAAATTAACAAAAAGAAAATAAAAGTAAATTAAAAAATTACAGCAGTATCTGTGATTTACTTTAAAAAGGCAGCTAAATTCAGGGAGTTAAGGGTATTTGTCAGTGAAGGTTATTTTCTTGGTATGGAAAGAAAACTAACCACAAAGCCAGCTCCTTTGCTCTTGTATCTCATCTCATTCTTCATGCCTTCTTCCTTGTTTTTGTTAATATCCATTCTTGAATAACTAGTAGATTTACTCACAAAAATCTAGCTGGGCCATCCACAAGTGGCTCTATCGCCTCGATAGTGAACTGAAGCAAAAGTCTATTCAATCCCAGACTACAGGGGAGCTGTGCTGTGAAATGTCAGCTAAAACGCCTCAGGCTACAGTGACAACTGAGATACAAAGGCGTGGAGAAAACCTTCCACCCCACTGCCTGCCAAAGCTGCCCATTCTTTGCTTATTGCTTGCAACACTCTCCTATGGTTATCTGAAAATAGCTGTAAACCCTCAGTGGTGTAAACTAAAAAAATAGCATAAACCCTGCTGCTAACCCTGCTGGGCAGAAATTTCCAGCTACAGCCAGAACGAGCTCCTTCTATTAAACACAGAAAGAGGAACTGCCACCCCAGGAGAGTCAGAACCTTACCCACAGTCAGTTCACATCAAGGGGCTCTGACTGCTGCTCTCAACCCATGGCCTGACATCACTGGGCTCTCAGAGTGTCCCTAGACCTCAACTGCCATGGCCAAAGCAGGGGCTAGCTGAGCCAAGAACTGCCCTGCTCCAGGAACAAGATGCTCTTCTAGACCAGATCTTCCCCCTGAAAACCTGTGTGGGATTTATTTCTGGCTCTATCTGTTGTGTTCAGATTCCTTTTGCAAGCTGCTACCAGCCACTTTACCCCTCTGTGGTTTTGGTTCCTGCATCACCTTTTAATGTTGCCCTCAAAGGGGTGCAATTGATCTATCTAAGGAGCAGAATTGTTTTGTACCAGAACTCAACTACCTACAGAATAATCACTTAGAGGAATTTCACCTTTATGTATGATTTACACACATACTATTCACCCTTATAATTTAGCTCTAAAGGGTTCCAGATCACTTATCAAGGAAAAGGATAGAATCAGAGAATACATTACCATGCTCCTGCAGTTAAGGTGACATATCCCATGTTGATAGTACATCTCTAACATCAGAAAAACAACTAATGCAAAGGATCTCTAGCACACAGAGCTATACTGTGACTGCCTGAATACTGAACAGATCTTAACCACAGAAAGTGCAGGTGTCATTTATAAAATTAACCTTCCTACTTTTTTATGGTTTCCTGCCTTCTAATAAACTATGTGGCTATTCATGTGATGAGTTACAAAACTATGTCCAGAAATTATACACCTAGTCATAGTGCTGAAACACAACAGACATTAAAGACATTATTCCTCTCAGCTGAAAACACACAGACACACAGAAACTAAAATATGCTTGTTTTAAATAGACTTTTCTAAGAATCACCATTGGTAGTCTGATAATCTGTCACACAATTGTAATGAATGCTTACATTTTAAGTTGGCATTTAAACTGGGACATTTAAAATGCAGATAAACACCTAGCAGCACAAAAATCACCGCCCCCATCTTTTCATTAGATACTAAATTTTTGATGTCAGCAGGCAANAAAGTAAGTTAAAATGGCTTAAATGAATGCAGTTAGGAAAAACAGGAAGGACATTTTTTTGTTAAATGTTTATCTTAGTACAATGTGCAATTATTTTGGGTTTTGGATTACTAACATTATCAACAAACCACAAAAATCATGAACATATTCTATTTTATGTATTAAAAACTCTCAAGATCACACTAGTTCTCACGCAAAACTCAGAAAAGTCACTGTATCACTTTGGAGACAACTCGCATGTCCAAACTTGATCTACCTGTGCTATACTAGCTCATGGGCTGGTAAAGTCTTGGATGGGGTAAAAATACATCTGGTGAAAAGGACCATTTGATTTCTGCTTTGCAGCAGATTAGCAAAGATTACCCAGCAGAGCATTTGCTTTACAGTCTTAAGGGCTGAATAAACAGGAATGATTTAGATACAGCCAAAAGTGATGCTTCGCTCAAAAGTATGCTTAGAGCTGGGATTAGTCATCTAAGATACTTATTCAGTACCAGGCAAAAATTAGGCACACAAAACCAGAATTCATAAGAACAGCATCCCACCTCACCCTTGCCAGGAGAGGAGGTAGAGAATGAGGGATGATGTGACACTCTTATTCTCACACAGGCAGGTAACAACTCCCCACTGCACGAACTTGCAGTAAAGCCTTTGCAAAGCCCCACAAGGCACCAGTCCTTTCAAATTCCCTGCCCCTTTCATCTAAAAGTGTCCTGGGCCTCCTATTACTGAGTTAGCATTGGAGAACTTCAGGGTCCAATCTCTGCTTTCAGAGAATCTGAATTCCACCTTTCCCCTGCCCTGTCTGCAGGGCATCCTCAGGTGGAGGCACTCCTGGAACTGAAATCCAGGTGCTGGGGGAGAGGTATGACCTGCCAAGGCCTGCGGGACCTCTGGGCTGGAGTAAATAATTTGCTAGGAGAGCACACCTGAGGCTGTGGTTGCCATGACAAATGATCCCTTTATTAAATACCAGGGTAAATGGGCATATGAACTTGTAAACTTTAATGGCATGGAACTAATGCAAACCCTCAGGCTGCTATTAGTCATGCTTCCATTCCAAATAATTTAAAATTTAACAGTTTGGTTTTGTTGTTTTCTTTCAGATAGTGGATATCTGATGAAAGGTGTTCAGCTGGTTGATTAACCATCCCTCTGCTGGCATCCCTGCAAGGACCCCATTAACACAGGAGAGGCAGAGTAGTTATCTCAGCAGATATTTGTGTGTACCTGTCAGCAGTCAGTTATTCCAGCTACACACCTGAAACACATCCTCCCACTCCTCAGCAGCAGCATGGTAGTTAATACCTCTAAATCTGAGGATTTGCAGCTACTCTAAGAAACTAAAAACTCCCTCTTGTAGCTGCTTGAATACGTATCGACTGTCTGATCCC
Source organism: Bombycilla garrulus (assembly GCA_013400315.1). NCBI lineage: Eukaryota > Metazoa > Chordata > Aves > Passeriformes > Bombycillidae > Bombycilla > Bombycilla garrulus. The sequence continues at coordinate 30,011 of VXBU01004493.1, read as the reverse complement.
TGAGATCCTCTTCGGTTCTGCTCTCTAAGGTATTTTGTAGTCTGCAGGCTGATGGTCTAACTGGATGCATTGTACACACACATTTCTCATCAAATGTAAATGTCCTGCTCAGTGAATGTCACCTTGTTCCCAGCCACAAAGCAAAGGGCGTCCTCACCTACCCTCCTCCCATTGTCCCATGCCCCTTTCTCATGCCCCCCTTATTCATTTGCTCTGGGACAAAGACACTACTTGTCTTTTCAATACGCTTTGATATATTAGTTCTTTTTAGAATGGGCTAGACCTTCTCATTTTTGTCCCAGACTTCTCTTCCTAATGAAAAAAGTATCTACTAAAGAGAGAAGGAAAGTTTTGGGTATCTTCCTGTGGGTTTCTATGTTTCCTTGCATGCACAAGAATACCACTGCCTTTATTCACACAGCCCATTCTCACAGGATGACTACATTACCCCCTCTGCATTAGCAAAATTGCTAAATATCCCCTGAAAAAAAAAAAAAAAATCAGAGCTGGCACATTGTACACTGACCTTTTCTTACAGCCCAACAGAGTGGAGCACACCCAATCCCTGCTGCCTGTCTTGGCTCTGCCAACACTCATATACCAGGGTGACCTGACTCACCCACGGGACTGGCCTGCCCTTCTGTTAGAAGATTTTTTTCCCTCTGGAAAATGAGCCTTTCCCAGAACTATGTTCACCTTAACCTCCAAGTTCTTGGCCATAAGAAGTGAATGTGCTGACACAGCAGGAGATCTCAGACTTGAGGTGTTACTGATTACCACTTACACTGTCTTTTTACAAGAATTGTCAGCTGCTAATATCACAAAGTTAGACCCTGCCCTGTTCTCATTCAGAATCACTTACAACAAACCAACACCCCAAATGAGTGCAAGAAATCTTTCCTGGACCACCATATTGTGGAGGCAACAACTCTTCTGCTCTGGTGCTCTCAAACAAGGAATTCACACTTCTGGTCTTCAAGAATTGTTCTTCCTTTACATCCCAAAAGAAACCAAAGTATGATTCCTACCCCACACCTCCCTCCACCCTCATAATCAAACTCCCTGATTAAACTGCTTGTCTCAGACAGAAGTCAAACACTGGACTCTCAACCCCATCTGTGTGACTACAGTGTGAAGGTACCAGTGCAGCTGAGGTGAACCCTCCACAGCACCAAGGGTGCTGAGGCTGGAGCATCCCATCAGCCATCTAGCAAGTGCAAAACAGCTTCCAACTGCCTGCTCAGGACCCTTCTGCTGGCTGCAACACCATCATGACATAGTTCAGACTCACCCAAACCTCCTTTCATGCCTTGTTGAGCTGAATATTCTTTCAGTAAATAAGGAAACTTCCAACTCAGTGTTATTTTCATGACACAGCTAGAGAGCAAGACACAGAAAAAGGCAGTGGCTGCTAAAAAGTCTGTTAAGCAAAGGTATTTCATTTTACAAGTGACATTTTAAGCAAAATGAGATAGAGAGTCTACCTATTCTTTCATTCAAACATCTTGGAGCCCAGCCTGAGGAAAATTCTATCCCAGTGTCAAAAATCCTACAAATTTACATTAAACAATACTTCAGTGGGACAAATTACCTTTTGGTTTACTTGCAATGCAAACAGCATGGAGAAGCACTAAAACCAGAAACAGGCTATGAATTTTGAAGGAGGACATATTTTTCACACTTTATTAGTGGAAAATAAGGTATATTTCTAGCAAGCACTTCAATGAGGACCTTAGCCATAAATTTCTCAGTGCCTGTTAAGTAAAGTGGAATGTGAATATCTGTGAAATCTAAGTAAAAACATGGGACTATGGAAAATATACAACATATCCATGAAGATCAACTCTAAACTTTTACATTCCCAGAAAGTTCAAATATTACTATATCCAGATATACATACAGTTTTACACTATCTCCTCTATAGTTCAAGACAGCTTCAAAAATATGCTTATATAGGCTAAAAAAACTAAACAAATCAACTGAAAGAGGGAAGAATAATTTCTTTCTTTTACTGTCTTTTATGAGACCCGTTACTGGCAAATAACTTACTACTATGCTGTAGTTTTGCCCAAGACCCTGATGTGGATGACACTGATCTTTCATACCACTGAGAAAGCACTAACTTCAGGAAAAACAAAGTAAGTGTCTGCTGTATTCACCAAATTTAGCAGTCCACATGTCAATATTCCTCTTACAGAAAATAAAAAGACACTCTCATTAATTCCAAGGGGTGAAGGGTTGGTCGTGAAAATCCTAAATATGTTTTACTAATAGAATTCATCTTGTTAATAAGCTGGCATGTGAAACCTTTTTTCCCGGCTGCTGAAAGCAGCTTGTGGTTGGCTTTTATTCTTTCGAACACAATTAGCAAAGCACTCCAGCAGCTGAATAGACCCATTCATTTGAACAAATTNTTAAATCTCTCCAAAACTCTCTCCCGTGCTTCTGCAGTCAGAAGACACAAAAGACTGTCTGGCATTAATCTTGCTTGCCTGTGCCTGAAAAAAGACAAGTGAGAAGGACATTGCTGAATAAGTTACATTTTCAGCATCACAGCTACAAGACTGAATTGCTCACTTCTCCCGGCCTTATCTTAACTGGTGTGCAATCCTAATTAAAAGGCTGACGTAAGGAAGACACACAGGGAAGAGTCTGGCACGGATGTTATGGATGAGATGATAAACTTTACGAGCACAGCTACCGCCCATGAAGCTTTTGTAGTTAACTGTTGGAGCTAAAAGGTTGCTCTTGAGTGCAGCGTTTCTCCCTTCAGAGGGCCGAAAACGTTAAATAAAACAGAGTTCCCTTTTCTAATAGGGAGTATCATCTTTCTGATCTAATAATCTACATAGCTCATTCTTTCACTGAGATAACTTTTAATAGCAAATCAGGCTCCAGTTCCCTTCTCCTGATGCTCATTTTCAGGGTGGAAAAGGCTGTGGGTAGGAAAAAAAACATGCATCCACCTTGTGAACAATGCTGTCATGTAGTTAACACAGCAGAAATATTTGTTTAATTAGTTACATTTTCAGCTTTTAAATGAGAAGAAAAAACAAGCCATGGGTGGTCTGTAACCTCACAAGAGCAAATATTCCTGGCTGTAAAATCATCTGAGCTCAGAATACTGGGTTGGACATAAAAAAAGCATTTATTGAATCCTAGGACTGACTCAGGAACAGAAGGTGCATTAAGAACTTCCAAACTGCATCCTACCATCAACTCATTAAGGGTTCAGCATTATTTAATAAAAATGGCTTATGCATATACTTTCACTGAAACACTGTTTATTCATAAACATTTTTAACTACAGTATGTGTTGGGAATTATTCACACACCCATTTAGAGACAGTTTTAAATTCTTCCTTCAAGTAATTGCATGCAACTCCCACTGCTGTCTGCTTCAGCTAGGCTATAGGTCTGCAAGCAGAGCTTGCCTTGTATTTTGCAATTAAACCAAGGATGTTAGTTGGTTTGTAGAGAACAGGACTCCCTGCTGTTAATGTCTTGTTAATACATTAACATTACAGAAGTAGAAAAACTGCCACTATTTGTAACTCTACTGCATGCCTGAAACCTAAATTTTATTAGATTTTTGAGAAAAAAAAAAATCTTCATTTTTTGCTTATTTTACCAGAGAAGTGGATCTTCAGGCAGGCACAGAATAAAATGGCCAGGCTTTCTACAAAACTACAGGATGTTTCTTGAAAAAACATGAGACACTGTTGAATGCTAAAATTATTTATTGCTTCAGCCCACAGCTCTTTGGGTTAAATTAACATGACAGTAACTGCTCTCAGACTGGTGAACAAGCAAACTAACAGTATTTGCTAATGGACTGAGGCAGCTGCTGCAATGGGACTTGGCAATGGGACACTGCAGACAGGGAACATCACCACTGCCCCACGCTGTGCAACTCAAATATTTCTAAGATGCTTTCTCAGAACCTCCCTGCCACTCTTATTTTCAGTGCTGTTAAAAGGTGCTTAAGGAAGCCTTTTACTTCACTAGAGAGATTCCTGGAGAAATTGTCTTTTCCACGCTTCCCTGCTCCCTCATAAGGCACAGGTTCTTTCACCTTTCCCCATTTCCAAAGCATAACACCCATGCAGAAACAAGAGAAATTTTTGAGCTGGGAAAGACGTACCCAAAACACGTTTTTCTCTTTTCTGTGTGATTTCACAGCTGGAGATGAAGACAGCCAACACTCTTTGACCTGTTACTCCTCCAAGGGCTGTATATGCTCTGCATCTGGCAGGGGGACAGCTGCTGCTTTAGGACTTTGCCCTTTCTGTCTCCCTTATCTTTCCTTCTGTCATCTGCTTATTTTCCATTTTTATGCTATTCTTTTTTGGTAGATAATAAAGCCTTTAGGATTAGTGTTGGCAAGAGGCCAGGACAAAATGGCAGCACTTATGACTTTTGTTTGAGTTAGGGTCACTGTGAGATAATTTAGACCATGGGCCTGGGGCCCCATTTTCCCATGACACTGGAAAAATCCACACAGAAAAGCAGACACACTTGAATGCTTCAAATCCAAACCTCCCAAATTGTCTCCTCTTGGGACACAGCTTGCAGAAAAGAATGAGGACTATATTTCAACACCAATGGATATGACTTGAGATGAGATGTACTATTGATTATCTTTCTAGATAGTTTTTGTTTTCAGGAGCAGAATCCAGCAGAGCAAAATCCATCTCTGTCACTTCCCACCCACTCAGCTCAAGGACTTCTCCTTCCCAATCTTCCCTTAGAGGACACAGCTTTGCCTAATGCATGCCCAGGCCACTTTTTTCCCCATGTTGCCAAAAACAGCACACTTAATGGGTGCCCACTACCCAGAAATTTTTCAGAGGGGAAAGAACTGGCCTTCAGTCTGGCTTTTTATNAGTTTTCAGATTTTTTTTTTTTTTTAATCTTGAAGGCTGCCCCAAAATGTTTCTACTCTGAATAGGGCAGCAGGACAATTCATTAAAGGAAAATGATGCATCTCTTTCCCACTGTCCAAAGTGAGGAAATGTATAATTCATCATAAATGATGCAAAGCAAACCAGAAAGTTAAAGTTCACACACTGTTAATGAAGAAACACAGCTACATTTTGGAATTTTTTTGCAGAAACTAACTCAGAGACATTTTATTTTACCATTGTTAGAAAGCTGTGAAAAAGCAGTTAGGGGAGGCTCTGCTGAGGTCTGTTTTAGTTAAGCATCCATCTAATACCAGGAGACTCTGCATTTGAAACCAAACCTTCTTCCCCCCATAGCCATGACCTGTATCTCCTCTACAGAGAGCTCCAGATCCCAATGGCCTCCACCATGGAGGCTGCCTGTGAGCCAAGGACTGATGTGTCAGATGGCAGGAATCTGTGGTTGGTGTACACAGACAACAAGATGTTCTCTGTTTGTCCCAACAAGAAGATTGGGAAGCAAGAAGAAAGCCAAGTGGGAAAGGAAGAACAGGAAGAGGAGCAGGAGAACCAGCAGCAGGAGGGGGCCTACACAACTTGCCTGGCCCTAGCAAAGGCTCAAGGTTTTGTGTGGAGGAGTGCTTGGAAAAAGGCAAAAGACTCTGGATCACAGGTGGAAATTGGACACAGGAAGAGGCAGCCCTCAGAGTCAGGCAGAAGAACGTCAAGGATGAGACGGTAGAGAGCCAGCCCCCATTGCTCCCCCAGGAGCACTGACAGCACACACAGCAGCCATGGCGTGAGGAATGAAAATAGAGGACTTCTGGCAGTGGGTGTGCAGCTGTGAGGGAGTCTCCTCAGCAAACACACCTGCAAAATCTGCCCTGTGCTGACACAGGGGAATTCGCTCTCCCCTAGACTCTTGTTGGCCAGAACAGGGCTTGTATCTATGCAGCCCTAATCAACACTGCACAGGGTTTGCAGTGGGCCTCCAGCATCAAGAATAGGAAAGCATCCTCTTGCCTGCCTCCAAACTGCCCACAGATACCACCCAGAGCGCTCAGCAGTATAAGGCTTTTCTTCTCTGGGGAGATGCCACACTTCCCAGACTAAAAAAAAAAAAAAGCCACAATACTACAGATGAATGAATCTTAAGTATTTAAAATCACATTTCTCACCAACTACAACCAAAGACACACAGCAGGTTTTCGAAGGACATAGCTTGCTAAGTGACATCTGCAAAAGGACACATAGAGGAAAAACGGAGGAACAGCACAACTTAAAATCCCATGCCCTTCTTCAGAACTCATTTAGCAGGTTCCTCAGAGAGCAACACCTTGAAATTGTGAGGTGGGGTTCCTCCACTAACCCAAGACAAAACATGCCAGCAAAAGAATATGACTAGATTTTGAAAGTATCACAGGAATAATATGTTGAGATTCAAATTTAACATTTTAGGTTAAATATTTAAATGAAATACATTCAAGTTCTAAGAAGCACAGATTTTCTAAAGGTAGCTAAAGTTATACAATAAACCACAGGAAAGGTTATTAATTCTTTAACACAACAATCAAGCACAAGCTGATGAACTAAAGATGGACACAATGCTTAAAGCAAAGGGATCAGATGGAAGCCTAAGTGGGAGCTGGAAAATGAAGGGTTTGGGTTGCTTTCTTGAGTTTCAAGCTCTCCTTTCCTACAGCTAAGGACTGACCAAAATCTCTTCAAGCCTCTTTTCTCTGTAAGTGTATTTGGAAAGTTGACACGGCACCATGGAGAAGGCTGACTGTCTGGGACATACTTGTATCAGCATGCAGAAATCCCTGCAGGTACATGCTATACATTCTTGCTTCCACAGATGACTCTTCTATGAAAATGCCTAGCTTAGCACTAGCTCAAAAGCAATTTCCAAAGGCATTTTCCTCCTACATTCTGAGAGGTTAAAAAAAAACAGTTTCCCATATCCATGTCTGGAAGACAGTGGCATTTCCCAAGGCTTAAAGCAACTTGCAAGGACTCTGTTGATATTTTATACAGTTCAAAATAAAAAACAGCAACTACTTAAATATGCTTTGTTGAGAAATAAGACCACTTTTCTCATTCAAATCAGGAATGACTTCATTGAAGAAAATACAGATAGTGTAACTTTCTGAGACTGGGTTCTAAAAAAAATAAATTATTGGGAGAAAACAAAAAATAAAGCTGTATTTCTTTGCCTGTTAAGAAGACTCATCGGTAGCAGAGTGAGAGCTCAGGCAAAAACCTGCTTCTGCCCAACCCTTCTGCTGATGAACTAGGGGATGAGACAGGACAACTGTTGACAGATGCTGGTGCACAGATATAGTGCACCTAGACACAGACTATCCTTGTAATTGACATTATCCACAAAGAAAGAAAATTTATTTGTGCAACAGCATAGTTTTGCAGCTGAGCCCAGGTTATTCTGTCCTGATAAGGTCACACTGCCAATTTTGCTTTAATCAGGGGCATGTTTTTGAAGATGTTATGATCTGATGACTGTCATCAAGTACTTACGTAGTCATCTTCATGAAGACCTTGCTTCTGAACAGAACTTTTCACTTCCAGGGAAAACTTCTCAAACTCAGGCTTCACAGTCCTCAGCAGAGTGACAGTTTGGAGGTATGAGTATGCTTTCTTGGCTTCAAGGTCATGTTTGTCTCCTCTTCTCCAAGAGCCATTTCCTAAAGAGGAAAACAAGCATATTTCCAAACTAGGTACCATTATGGGGTTCCTTTTTCCACCCAGAAGTCCCCTTTTCTGATCACTGAAGAGATGGTATAGTACAAAGGAGAACAGACTCTTCTTCAAGGTGTGCAGGAAACCAGGCAGCAAGGAATAGCTAAGAAGTAAATGTGCAAACCAAAGGAAAACTTTACTCCCACACTGTGATTGCTTATTTTAAAAGGGTGGAATAAATCCTAAGTGTGTAATGGCATCTTGGAGCCAAACACATATGCCAGTTCTCAAATGCAGAGATATTTAAGGTACAAGAAGCGAGGGAGGATTCAAGCACAAAGTTTTTGTTGCACATCACTCCTCTTGGACACTCAGAAAGGCATCAGTAAAGTCAAGAGCATGATCATCATGCTGAATGGGAGGCAGATGGTGCAGCTCTCCCACTGTGGTCAAGGACAAAACCACGTGTGCCATGGCTTCCAGACCAGCCCTGCTTTTAATGGGAAAGGAATACACAGAAATAAAATGGAATCCTGCGCCTACGCTGTATTTACACGTGTTTTGTGTCACAGCAAGGGAACAATTTAACTCAGACCACCAGCAAAGAAACCACATTTTCAGAAAGCAGGATAGCTGACTCGTTGTTTATTAGCAAAGAAGTCCTTCTGACAAACAGGCCCTGGCCTTAGGAGGCCCTGAGATCCTGATCCAAAGCTTCAGGAGGTCAGTGGAAAGGTTCGTGTTGTTGTGGAGCAGGTTTTGTGCTATTTGATGTAAATGATAACTAAAAAAGGCTAGAGGGAACAGTGGTAGCCCTAAGCAGTGAGCCTTTAAATACTTACAAGTAATTAAAAGCTTGACAGCCTTTTTTTTTGAACAACAGCAACAAACCCCATTATGGCTAAATGAGCCGAGACAAAACTAATGCTAAATTCTCAAGGTGACCTGGAGAGGATGTGGTTATTTTGTTTGGGTTGAGGATCACAGTATCATTTGGACCAAGAGAAGCAAGTTGTAGAGATGTTAAGGGAGATGGAGTACAGGTAAAAAACTCATGGTGCTCCTTGCATAGTACTTCCAAGCTGCATAAAGCAGCTGCAAGAACAAACTCTTGGATGTGAAGCAGGCAAACAGAGCTTTCTTTTTGTCCTCCAGCACTGCTGCTGGGACTTAACTGGAGATTTGTTCTGCTTCCTCAGAGAGCACAAGGCCCTACACTTCTCTGGGGGATGAGCCCTTTCTCCTGCAGCTTTTGGGTCCAGGGCAGCTCCTGTCAGTCCTCACACAGAGGAGGAGACACAGAAGCACCTAAGCTTTTTCACCTCTCTAGTCCACACCCCAGGAAAGCCTTATTTACCACAGCCCACCACTACCTAGGACCATAACCTTTTGACATACTGTGAACTTTGTTGGGTTTTTTAAAGTGATTTAATTTTTTCAGGAAGGAGCTCTAGATACGTATTTCTCGGTTGAGGGATTTATTTCCCAATATAAGGTCAAAATCACTTACACAGAACCCTATTCATCACACCCAATGTAGACACTGGATAGCAACTAACATCCCACTGTCTGGTTTTGCCTTTCTTCCCTTCAGTGCCTGCACCTGTCCTCTTTACTGCTTTCAAAGAGAAAGAAATGCACATCTGGCAGTTGTAAGTAAGTACATCTTGCTACCTTCCCCAAAAGGGAGCACAAGCCTTGCAGAAGCCTCAAAGCTGAACAGCTTCTGCCCCAGCTGGGCACCTGCATTTTGGAGGTGCTGGATTCAAGGAGTACAGCAGAGATACAGGCACGGAGGCCTTTGCTATAGCTTTGCATTTGCAAATCTATAGCAAAGGCATGAGATTATAAACATAAAAAAATCTTAAAAAAAAATTTAAAAATAAAAAGGCAGTGATAGTAGAATGTAACTTTCTGTCCTGGACACACTACATGTACCTTCTTTAAATCCTGAGACTGGGGAAGGTTCACTTGCATAACAGCGTTCCTGGAGTAATTTACATATTTAAATTCCTTCATGGATTATTTTGTGGGAGGTCATCTGGTACACAACACTTGTGTACAATTATTGCAGTCTTGGCATTTAATAAGCCTGTTCTTCTGAAAAATTAGAAATATTCAGAACAGAGGGCAACAACAAACTGCAATAAAGTTATCTGAACACAAAGACAGTGCCAATTGCCCAATCACAGCCACTCCTAGGTTTTATGAAGTACAAAACCTAAGGACTGGGAACAAGAATTTTTGGGGGAATTTCTCTATACTTGTGTTTGCTTTTCACATGCAATGACCATCTGTGCAAAAGTCAACTTCTAATGCACAGTCATTTCACTCCACATGGGAAACACACCCACAAGCAGAAAAAGCGGTTTAAAACAAATGTCAGGAAATGCCACATTCTAACTACACTACATGAGAAGTCAGGCAGTTTTCAGAAAAGCTACAAGAAGAGTGGACTACCTGTGATGCAAAGGAGGGTGGAAATGAGGATCCCACATTGGCTTTGATCTTGATCTACAACTTCATTTTTTAGATATTTGAGTGATTTCCTTCTTACCTGGCAAAATTTGGCATCCTTTAGCTGATCTTGCTAAATATATAGCAGTATCTGTACTTCTGTACATATCTAGATCTCTGAATTTATACAGTTACCTACCTTCACGATACAGTATGTCACACAGCACTGTTTACTATGACATCATCTCAGAGGTAGTAGACGAGTAACAGAATTTAAGCAAAAGAACTTCCAATTAACAGATTAATTTTTTAAAAAATCCTTTTTTAATTCAGTTATTTCTGTTGGTCAGCCTTTGCAGCTTAAAGAAAGTAAACCCCCACACTCTGCCTTTTTTCTCAACTTTCACTTGATTTTCAACTTGAAATGAATTTGTTATTGTAGTGGACTGGTTAAAGCAGTCTGCATGGACAGAATTATTTTCCCTATATCTGCAAAAGAATCTGCTGCTTTTAAGAGCCATGTTATTCCTCAACAAAATCTGCCCCAGCTTCAGCCATCTAATGTTTGATCTCAGCAAACATATTGCTCCAATATTACTTTTAATTTAAGTGAGACAGCTGCACCAGCTGAGAGCAGGTATAGTCCCTGCCACGCACCAATGTAACATGCAGTTACAATTATATTTTGGCATACAGGTATATTAGGTATATTGCAAAAGGAAAATAGATTTAATTTACATTTTGAAGTCATGTTTTAGTTTGACAAAAATGACCCCTTTTACTTATGGGTGTAAACAGCCACTTTTATTCATTCTGCTCCAGAAACTTTGTCCCTGTGTCCCATCCAGTGCTTTCTCTTTAACACAGTATGGCTGAATATTTTTGCAGAGTCTGTGATCAAAAGATAAATAAATTAGACATGTAGATGTCCCAGCACAGAGATGTCTTCTGGAGACACAAACCTTGCAGCTGCCCACAATGCTGGCTGCATCTAAGTACTCCTTCCAGCCATCTGCTTGGCCCATAGGTCACCAGGCTGCCAGGAATGCCCCTGCCCTGAGAGCTGGCAGTCACAAGGCTGGGGATGGTATAAGCCACCTAGAGCTGAGCACACACACTGCAGAATGGGGTATCCACACCGTAACCAATATCTGTCTGGGGCTACTTCCCCAAAAAGCAATTAAATAAGTAATCGCTGTAGCATATTTGGCATCTTCTGACCCCCCCAGTAGCAACTACAGCCACAAGATCTGTTTTATTTCCTGCAACACCATAGCCCAAACGTAAGATAACTGCAACAACAGGGGGAGACAGTGGCGTTTCCTGGGACTCAGTGCTGCATGTTTTGAGGCTAACAAATCTAAAAATATCACCAAGCTTACAAAAGACTTTGCAACACACTTGGGCAAGAAAAACATTACCATATGATGAGCTGTTGAAGAGTTCAATATTGAAGAAAGCATAGTCTCCGTTGGTCATTCCTTGCCGATGAGCAGCCAACATGATGTTTCTGATAGTGTCACCACTGGCACACATGATTACAACTGGAAGAAAATAAGAAACATAGATAAGAAGCAGCTCAGGAACTTCAGAGAACAGCCTGTGAAGCAAGAATTCTGCCAGAGACAATGACCTCAGCTGTCCTCCCAGTTTTGCAACAAACATGAAAAAACAGATTGCAAACAAAGCTAATTTCCTAAAGAGCTGACAAGACAGGTAGTGAATACAGAGAGGCTTCCTCCTTCCTTGTCTCCTCTGAAGATAACTAAATAGAGCCTCTGTGTGGTCTGGTTTTTTATCCCTACAAAATGTGGTAAGTTCTGGCTCTAAATTTCTTTAGCTGCATGTATTTGTAGACTAGACCACAATCACAAGCTTCTGTTGTTGTTTCTAAGTGGACAGAAGATGAAGATAGAGATATCATCACCTTACCATTTCGATTTCCATTCTATTGAACAGTTTGGTGTAGCCTGAACTGCCTACACCCCAGCTACCTAATATTAGGGTATCTGGCCTAGACTTTGCTGCCTCTCTGCACTTAAGGGAGGCACCTGTGCAGCAGGAACAGTGGCATGAATCTTTCCAGAACGTGACTTTCTCTCCAGACACCATACAATAAGCCTAGGCAACAACCTGTGATGGGATGCTTAATGCTAATAAATAGAAAAAAAACACCAGTTTTGTAAGCATGAAGTGGGTACAAACACCACAGGGCCCCACTTATCAACAGCCAATAGCCAAGCAGAGGTTCTGCTGCTGCAAGGAGACCTACAAGCCCACAGGTGTGCCCTGTGTGGGCACCGTGACCTCCAGCACCACTGTGCCGCTTGTGGTTGGGAGGTTTTTTCCCCAGATCTGCTGGGCAGGGGTACTACTGCCCTTGCTATTCCTTCCTTCTGCAAAAGGAAAGGAGAAACCCAACAGGTGAGGTCTTCAACAACAGGGAGAGAACTCCCACACGGAGCAAATTATACTACAAGCTTTTATACAGGTTGACAAGACTACAGGTATGAAGATCCTGATATCAGAGGAAGAAGCAAAGTATTTTATCAGCATGTGCTTCAGGATTGTATCCTACAGCAGAGATGTAAGAGATCCTGTTAGGACGGTGATTCAAAACCAACTGCATGCACGTTTCCAAGAATGCCGTCACGCATGTCAGGACTCAAAAGCTACAATATCGTACGCAAATATTTTCAACCCAACAATAAAAATGAATCAAAACCGCATTCCGCTCTTCTGGGTGGAAGTGTTTTCTATTATAAGAAAAGAAAACGCCAAACAGGCCAAATCTTTTCGCACACAATGAATCTTCTCCCATCGCCTTTCTGGTTGGATGCCATCACAGGCATAAACCTCCAGATGTGCTGCTGGGGTGAGTCATGTTCAGTACAACCCCACGCTTCAGGAGAATTATACCATGCATAGCTCTGTCCTACTGATTATGGTAGAGCAATATAATAATTTCCAGAGCAACAGAGCAAGACATATTTCATGACCATTGTGAAGTATATTAGCATGAAGGAAAACGAATGAGAAAAAAAATTTCTTACAATAAAATTTGGGCTAAATATTTTCCAGATGCACATCAGGAATGAATTTGTCTCACTGTTCTTAATTTCAGTATAGGTGAGAGATTTCCTTTTGAAATGTTTCCTTGCTGCCCTCCCAATTCTTCCTTGACTTTGCCTTTGTAATTCACTTCTATCATAAAAATGTAATCTGTAGATGGAATCAAAGGGACTCCCACAACACCAATAAAAGACATGGAGCAGAAGGAATAAAAGAAGAAGAGTGTATGGGGAACTACTTTAACATACATTAAATCGTATTTTGTAAGCCTCTAAAGGAATGTAAGCTAAGTAATATTAACTGTTTGGAAGGGGTTTCTAACACAGCAGGAAAGCAAAGATTACATTTTTCAAGATTCTGAAGCAAATAAGCTATGGATATGTTTCTCACAATCTTCCAAAAATGTATATTATGTATTTAATCTGCATCTGTACCTTACCATTGTGTACGTACAAATATGTATGTGCAAACCCATACAAAATTTTTTGCCTCCACCATAATACACAGAGACCACAGTAATTCTAATACTAATATGCTGAATTTATTGACTAGGATTATTGACTCATCCTGAAAATACTTCAGAATTTAAATCCAGTTTAAAGGAATAAGCATTCTCTTTGCTATACACATCCCTTGGACTAAGTGCTTATACATTTAAGCACACACTTGCATATGTGAACCTCACAGTAAACCTAAGCCTACAAAATCAGTTCTGTGGCAGACTTACCTGAGCCTATAAGGAAGCCTGAACTACTACGAAAACTAATTGTAGACAAGCACTTAACCCTTATTATCATATTTCTCATCTTTATTTTTTTGTGGCTCCAAGACTTCAGTCATTTTACATGGCTCTAGGGACTGGAACATGCAATCCCCAGTACACAGGGGTGAACGGGCTGAGCGTGCCTCTTCCTCTCGGGCATCTGAGAGCTCAGTGCAAACCCGCAGCCAGCTGCAGCCTAATTCCTGGGGCCAGCCTCTGCCCTGCTTCCCAAGAAGAGCTTGGGGCAGTTTCTGTCCCAGCTCTGGGAGAGCTTCAAGCAAGAATCCTTCATCTGCTTGAAAGCTGACTCCCAGTCAGGGAATTCAGTGAAGGCTGACCACTCAGGTGGGACCCCAAACAGCAGCAGTCTGAAAACTAGAGAAGGTGAGGGCTTAGAGCCAAGGACAGCATCACAGCAGGCATGAAACAGGAGTCGTTAAAAACTGGAAACCAACCAAGCGAAAACATTTCTAGGAAGTGCTCTGGACAGTGTGCTGTTGCCCACAAGTCCTGCTGTCCTGCTGGGGAGATCTCCAACAAGTCCCCAGAACAAATAAAGACCCTGACTGATCTTCAGACCTCATCTGGTGCACCCTCCCCATGCTGTAGAATTCTTAAAATACTGTGATAACCTGAAAGATGCTATGAACACCAGGGCCAAAGGAATCTGCCAGGTGAGTCCTGCAGTCAGTCTTTAAGGCCAGAAGGGCACAAATGGAAGCTGGAGGGCCCCACTTGAGCAGCAGGAATCAGAGGACAAATGAAAAGGTGAAATGGAAGGAGAGATGCTACAGGGCTCAATGGGAAGAAGAGGACTGCTTCAGTTCAGTCACTTGCAAGTTGCAAGAATTGTGAAAGATCAAGTGTCTCAGCTCAGCAAAGCACTTCAGACCAGGCTGAAAGCAAGCTGTCCCCCCTGACTGTCAGCATGGTATGAAGAGTGGGGCCGGGTGAATACTTGACTTTTCCTGCTGTAAGCATGCTGTAATGCTCTCAGCATCAGGAAACCCACACACACACACACTTGACAAGCATCTTTCCCCACACTGTGGTTTCCTCTAGCACTGACACATTTATTTCTCTCCATTCATTGTACTTCCCCAAATGGTACTTAAAAGGAAAGCTCTATTTTAAGCACCTGCTTCAGTGAATAGGGAATTAAAGAGCCGTATACTGTTAGACTTCAGTTATCTCACACACTCTGGCATGTAAATGATTCCACAGCAGCGTAACACCAGCACTGCAAGGCTGCTCCATCCACAGCCTACAGCACCACAATACCAATTCTGCCTGCCACACACAGCATGATCTTTATCTGTCCGATTCTGCATGATCTTTATCTGTCCGATTCTGATGCTATTTTAACACTCTACAACAAGACATGTAAGAATTGTACAAAGGGCTTTCTACATCCATGGCATTCTTGGAAAATAACTACGGACTTTAGCTTCAGCTTGCAGTTCACTCCTGGAATACATATTTTCGCATGACTTATTGGGGAAGCCTGTGGCTGGTAAAACCCTTTACCAGAAAAAAAAATTTTGATAAGCCACACATTGCTAGGCAAGATCTCACTTTAAAGCACACCTAACTACAAAACTGCACGTTTCAAAGCACTTTGCTTTGCTGCTCCATGATGCAAAGAGAGTTCTTCCAGCCCAGACATGACTATCCCAGATGTTTTACTAGCCATTTATTACCACGGTGTCTTGCTAACTGCTGGTGGCAACATCACGGCAGGCGCACAGGTGTTTCACAAGCACACATCCCCTGAAATCGCCATTTCCCCTAAATGCAGCTGTTATTTACGAAGTACTCGACGGGGCTCCCAATTGAACTCGCGAAAAGGTCTCCAGCTGCAAGGCTCAGGGGCGTGAGAGGAGAACATCTTTGCTTAGTCCCTGAACTTCTGAACTTACAGTGTCACTGCAAAAATCTCAGACAGATTTGCTGCCCTGTAGACATGGATAATTTTGGGTAAACCAGACCGTCAGCAGAAAGCTGATTTCTTACCATGCCACAAAACCCTCCTAGGGTGGTCCCCGAGGGCAAACCGCTCTCTACACCGTCGGGAGGCAAAATTCTCCCTCTGCGGGCAGAGCTTTCACTCCGGGCTGCTGTTCCCATCCGTCGGGGGATGCCTGGCCGGGGCTGCCGTCGCAGCACCGCAGAGGGGTTTCCCCACGAGGAGGGAACAAGCCACGACTCTTCCCCTCCCGCAGGTCCTTCCCTCCGCGGGATTCCCACCGCCCCAGCCGTCACCGAACGCCACGGAGGAGCCCGCCCGGGCACTCCGCCGCTACTCACCCCTCTCGCCCGTCTGGAGGGCGCGGACGACGTCGTCGATGTCAAGGTGCCGGCTGGTCTCGTCGAAGCTGTGCACGGCCATGTGGAAGGCCTCCTCCTGGAAGACCACATGGACGCCTTCCATGGCGAAGTAGCAGCTGCGCTCGGGATTACTGTCGCTGTAGAGCAGCGTGGCCCGGTTCCACTGGTGGTGGCGGAAGAGGGCCAGCAGCATCTCTCCCATCTTGGCGTAGGCGGGCGCGACGCGGGTGAGGTGCGAGTACTCGCCGCCCTTGGCGCCGAAGCCGGCGGCCAGCGCGCCCGCCGACAGCATCGGCACGTCCCAGTGCGCGGCCAGCCGCGCCACCGGCGCCGCCGCGTACTCGCACACCGGACCCAGCAGCAGGTCGGGGCGGCGGCGCTGCAGGGCCACCATGTCCACCAGGCTGAACAGGGCGCGGTTGCCGCATGCCGAGTCCTCGTAGGTGAGCTGGAAGGCGTAGCCGGGCGGCAGACCCGCGCCGCTCTCCCGCAGGCTCCGCCCCGCGTACTCGATGGCCGGCCGCACCCGCCCCAGCGAGAAGAGGTAGGCGTCGTCCTGCGGCAGCAGCACCAGCACCCGGATCAGCTTCTCCTCCTCCTCCGCGCCCGCGGGGCCGCCGCCCAGCGCCGCCCGCGCCGCCAGCACGCAGCAGAGGCTGCCGAGCAGCCAGGGCGGCATCGCGCCCGCCCCCCCGGAGACGCCCGAGCTCCGGCAAACTTTTCGCCACC
>VXBU01004491.1:38315-68545 GCA_013400315.1 Bombycilla garrulus | reverse complement strand
ATTGTAACCTAGGACAGGCTACTAACCTTTAAAGAATGTGGGTGTTTTCCATACACACTGAGGCATGACATTCAGAATACCAATATGTGACAAATAGTGTAAGACTCTCCATTGATGGTCTTTTCAATTTACTTCAGCAACACCAGAGCTTTGGCTTGGGTATGCAGATCCAGAAGAAGGGGCAAGGCAACAGAAATATCAGCATGCTGGCAGAGTCCTGAAAAGAGATTTGATGACTGATACAACGGATACTCATTGCAATGTCACTGAGGGTCAGATCTCTGTGTCAGTGTGATAAAGGAAGCAGATTAACAGACCCTAAGGAAAGTGCTCCTTGTGCTTTTTCAGACATCTGCCTTTTCCTATAAAGTATGATTAGCTGGAATAACTTGTGAGTTGCACTAGATGATCATTAAAGTCCCCTTCCAACCCGAACCATCTTATGAACTAGTCAGCATTTTATTGACATTTTAGGCAAATAAAATATTCCTGGTTGGCGTGGAAAGGTGATGGCAGGTTCCATATACAAAGATAGGCAAGTGTATCAGCAGTACTTTTTTCTCAGAGGTAAACTAAAATGCTTATATTCTGTAAACAATAATTTATACATAAATGTTTTAAATGGTGAATTAACAATTTCAACTGGTATTTTATCACTAGAAGCATTTTATAAATTAAGAGCTGCCATGCTAGAAGTAAGAGAAGTTATACCTCTTGATACATTCTAAAAGTATGTAACCAGTTCAAGCAAAACCCTCCTGCAGGACACTGCCTTAAAGTTAAGCTTTTAAAGGCCAGCAACAGCCTCATAGATGACAAATTCTCAGAGAGCCATGAGAGGGCCACAAGAACTTCCACATTCAAGATGACTTTAGGTGACAGGTTGGAGACTAGGAAACAATTTTGAGTAATTATCACTAAATGCTGAGTATTCTGTTGTCTACACTTGTACCTAGGACACATGGCTAAATGCTACTTTGGTCTGTTCTATGATTCATATTCTTTAAAGACTTCATTTTAACTTGGCCTCATGTCACAGGAGTCTAGCCAGAATCAATATTTTTCCTGTTATGCATAAATAAAATAACTAATCTAAAATATCACTTAAGCTTCAATATATGCTCTATTATGCAGTGTTTGTTTAAAGTACATGGTTAAGCTAATTCTCAGGTTACAGTTGGTGAAAAGATCAGTTTTCAGGCTTTTATTTCACTGGTCTGTTTGTTTAGCTGACAGTTATCTTTAAAAATAGAGAGGTTTACCCTACTCTAGGTGGATGTACTTATAGGGCCTGTGAGCACTGTTTCATATTATTTTATAAAGAATGGATCATGTCAATTCTGTCAATCATTCCAAAGCCTTTCAGGCTAAGAATTTGCCTTGTTTCCAGAGGCTATATTTTTATGAGAATTTGAGTGAAAATGATCTTGCCACTTTTAAGTATGTGAAAAAATGGTTGGGAAAATAGTATCTTCCCTCCTTTTTATGGCCATTATAATTAGTACTTAAGTACTGAAGTCATGACTGAAGCCTTGACTTAGAGCTTTAATAGTCATGGTACAATTCTTTTAAGCTTTATCCAAGCCTTAACCTAGTTAGAGCTTTAATAAGCATAGTATAAAGCTCATGAGTTTTATCCTGTCTTATTTTCTTCTTGGTGCTTAGAAGACTAAAATAACATAAAAATTTTCCTCTACAGGAAATGTTATCATTATTTATTATCTAAATTACACAAATTAGCAGAATGGAAACAACAGCTACCACCAGCCTGCTGTTGCCTTACCTTCATAGGTAGCTGAGCTGAAGTTAATCATTGGGCTAAGGAGCAGAAATTTGACCTTGTTATTTGTTATTCAACACAGGGCCCGGCATAAAAGCCCAGAACACTGCAGGATATGGGACAAGTAAGTAGCAGAAGAGCTGAGTCCTGGCTCCTGATAATGTTGGGCAGAGATGCAATCCAATCAGAAGTGACATCTCCAGTTGCATACTTGGCTCTTAGCAACAAAAGGGAGATCTTTGTTCAACAGTTCAGCTGCTGCAATAGCCAGGTAGCATCAACATGGGATTCAGCCTTTTTTAATGACAGATATTTGAGCCGATCCAATAGAGAGATTTTAGCCACCTTTACCCACATTATATCACAGAAACACAATGTACCTGTAGTTGGAGAAGGCCCAAGAGATCATTTAGTCCAACTTCATTGACCAGTGACAGAGACTTCCTAGATCAGCTTTTTACCATTTGATGAGTATAGAGCATACTTGAAATATATGATGAACTCTACCTTGGTGCTTATGTTATCTTACTGCCATGAATCACAGCAAAATTATTCCATGTTTATAGGCAATACAGAATGCAAATACATTGGGGAATATACATACACTGAATGTTTATCTATTTCATTTATGATAACCTAGTCTGGAACGCAGAAAAAATTGGAATAAAGCTAGTGATGTGGTTTTGGTGAATTTGTATGTAGAGATACAGAGGAAATTCTATTATTATATAACTCCAGAGCTCTGGAAACATTTGGAGTACTTTCTGATAAAACTTTTTTTCACCAGAAAAATTCTCATCAGCTGTACTGCTGGCACCTAAAAGGAAAAATCAAATTACAGATGACACATGACATGAATCTTGTATTCTGAGATCCACCTGTTGTCCTTCATACTGAAGACTCAGTATGAAGTGAGGTTCGAGAAAGATTCAGGCACTTTGATTTTAAAAAGAAGTTGAGATGGAATAGGAATGAGAATACTGCCTGATCTCAAAGATAAAATTCTAATGAACATATTTTTATGGGAATTGAATAATTTTATGAGACACTGCTGATAAAACTAGGCATAGTTTCTTTTCACTTACTGCACTTAATGGAAACCAGACTAGTTGAATGATTTTGTTTGAGCCCATTATCACTCTGAGGCTGATACTGAGAAAAAAACAAAGAGACAAGGATAAAATATGTATGAAAAATATAACCATTTCCTCATTAAGGAAATAAATTTTTTATCTTCTTTGCTTTCTTAATTTTTAATAATTTTTGTCCTGAGGCCAAAAGTTTATTCCAGTTTATATGGTAATCCAATATAAGACCTTCTCCTGACAAATATTCTTTATCTAAATATGATATACGAAGAAGGCCATAATAACAAGACTACTATCAATCTTCTCAAAATTCCTCCTCTACTAATACATACCATCCCAAAAACTTCAATTTCAAGAATATCATCACAGTTTACATCACAGTTCAAAGGGATATTTTACTGGCATGTGTGGGTAGTTGTATCTGTGGTAATTTCTCTTTGCAGAAGGGAGAATATTCTCAATCTACATGTATTTTCCTGGCATGTTCCCCAAAAATTAGAATTCACTATTTTCGGCAATGATTTGAACACCCTTCCCTGTTACTAAGATCTGAAGAAAAATAGGTCAAATTTTTTTGATCCCAGAATCTGTTTCTGAAAAGAAATGGGGGGTATACTGCAAGTTACTGACATTCAAGAGATTTTTTTTCATGGTCTTTGGACAAGCTTGATGCCAGAAATGTGTTTAACAGAGTTATGGGAAATTCAGTAGCAGCTGTACTCAAATGAAAAGCGAGACATTGGCTGTCTGGCAACCAGATGCTTAAATAGCAATCACTGTTATTAGAACAGGATGATGTTACCTTGAAAACAACTTCTGTTGTTAACCCTGCCATTGTTCTGTCCTCCATCTTAATTGATGATATGCTTGAGCATGACTGTTTGCAGACAGTTGAAGAAGTCTATTCCAGCCTACCAGATCTGAAAGACATGCCCCTGAAAAATCCAGATTGCGAGCTTTTTACAGATGGAAGCAGCTTCATGAAGAAGTGGTAAAAGAATGACAGTGACCACTCAGGACAAGGTGATCGAGGCAAAGGCCGTGCCAGCAGATGTGTCATCACAGAAAGCTGAACTGATTACACTAATGAAGGCCCTGGACCTAAGTGAAGGAAAGAAGGTAAATATATGGACTCACTCTAAATATGCATTTAGTGTTGTCCATGCCCATGGAGCCATCTGCATGATTGATTTGATTACCATCAAATCAAACATGCTGAAAAAACCTCGGCCTCCTAGGGAGCATTAAAAAACCCACAGAAATAGCTATCATGCATTGTAGAGGTCACCAAAAAANGGTAAAAGAATGACAGTGACCACTCAGGACAAGGTGATCGAGGCAAAGGCCGTGCCAGCAGATGTGTCATCACAGAAAGCTGAACTGATTACACTAATGAAGGCCCTGGACCTAAGTGAAGGAAAGAAGGTAAATATATGGACTCACTCTAAATATGCATTTAGTGTTGTCCATGCCCATGGAGCCATCTGCATGATTGATTTGATTACCATCAAATCAAACATGCTGAAAAAACCTCGGCCTCCTAGGGAGCATTAAAAAACCCACAGAAATAGCTATCATGCATTGTAGAGGTCACCAAAAAAAGGAAAACCACTCCAGAATTGGGAAATTGTTTTGCTGCTAAAGCAGCAAGTGGAATTACAGGAAAAGGTAATTTCTCACAGTAATTCCACAAAAAGAGATTGATTTGTCAGGGTTCACCCCAAAATACGATCAAGCAGACCACAAACTAATTAAGTTCCTTAAAGCTGAGATCACAGAAAGTAGATTGGGTGTTACACCAGTGAATCAGGTTAAAGTCCCACCCCTGATCCTTCAGGAGCTAGCTCACAGAGAGCATGAGAACACACATTTCAAGGTTGAAAATCCTTTGAAACATCTAAAAAAGGTAGTAAAAGGAAAGAGAATGACTGACATTGCACAATCAGTAGTGAGCAAATGTGAAATCTGCTGTAAAAACAACCCTGACACAAGACAAAGAGTTGTGTTAGGAGTAACAAAGACAGGGGATCTTCCTGGAGATTACTGGCAAATAGATTTTGTGGAGTTACCACACAAAGAGGAATATAGATACATACTGGTATTGGTTGACACCTTCAGTGAATGGCCGGAGGCTTACCCCTGTCGCACTAACACAGCCAAGGAAGTGGTGAAAATTTTGCTCAATCATATAATTCCAAGGTTCAGGGTTCCCTTGGGAATGTCATCAGATAGGGGACCACACTTTGTTGCAACAGTGGTTAAAGAAGGTAGTCAGATTTTGGAATTACTTGGGGTCTGTAAACACCTTATAGACCCCAAGCAAGTGGTAAAATTGAACATATGAACGGAACCCTTAAACTACAAATAATTAAAATTTGTCAGGAAATATCCATGACATGGGTTCAAACCTTGCCTATAGCTTTACTGAGAATCTGCTTACAACCAAAGCAGAGGGATAAAATCAGTCCTTATGAAATATTGTATGGCAGACCATATCAGATTCCACATGTTCCAGGTGAAATTCACATGAAGGGGAAACTTGATCCCATTCCATTTTATTTTTTTCACTTTATTTCAGATTTTTCAGTTTGTATTCTTAGAATGTCAGCATACTTCTTCTTGTGTCTATTCAGTACAATTTAGTCCCTGAGTTTGAGATTTCAATGGGTATAATTTTCTGCAAATTTCGGTTGTCTTCACTGCACCTTATCCCAATTTATGTCTATACATTCACACAATTTCCAAATTTTCCTTTTTTCTTTTACTTGCATTTGATTTCCTTGTATGTCCTTTCCAATGTGTTTGTTTCACTTTGTTCCCTATTTTCAAGATTTTATTTCCTTTCATGGAATGGAATTCTTCATTTCAGAAAAGATAATGAAATCTTGTGATTTCATTGAGTATCATTTCTTGAAGTTTTGGGTAATTTCACTGCACTTCATTTCATTTCATACCCTTTCAAGAATTTAACTTGTCCCATGAATTTTGTTTCTTTTAAATTTCAGCTCCTTATACTTCCTTTCATGTCTTTTCATTTCATGTCATGCCTTGATTTTTCATTGCATTTCTTTTCATGGAAAATTCTTCACTTCCATGAAAGGAAATGAAATCTTGAGATTTCAACAAGTATCATTTCATGAAGTCGTGGCTCATTTCACTGCACCAAATTCCATTACGTTCTGTTCCATTCCATTCCATTCCATTCCATTCCATTCCATTCCATTCCATTCCATTATCATTTTATTTTTGCTTAATTTCTTAATTTTTGTGATTTTCTATTTCATTTAATATCAGTATATTTTGTATTTTAAGTTCACAATACTAAATTCAATATTGTGTGGGTGTATATTTATGAGTGGATAAGATGGGTAACTGCCGTTCATGAAAATCTTCTCCCTGACGGCAATTAGTGTTGCCCGAGCTTCAGTTTCATCTCAAACCTTCCACTTCCACAGGCAGACTCATTCTTCCTTTGTTCCCTAGCAAGTCTATTTATTGTATGAAGACTCTCTGTTACCCACCCATCTTCTGCAGAAAGCATTTCCACAATCAATCTATTTCCATCAGTGCTCACAATACAGATTTCTTTTGAAGTCCAAAAGTAACAATTAACTATCTGGTCTGATCACTTGTACAAAATGTGAAATTTTAGCCATTTTCCTTTGTTAAGACAACTCACTTTAAACTGAATTGCCAGCAGTGTTTGCCTTTTTCTTATTTTTATTTTACTGAAGTGCAGTTTTCAAGATCTCTTTCTGGACTTCACTGCATTGGACTTTACTTACTCTCCTCCCTTACCCGGCAGTTCTGTACCAGTGCTTGAGAGTCAGCAACAGCTGATTCCCTGAGGATGGATGTACTTGTAATTAAAATGCTAGTAATTCGGTCTACTTCCCATTTTTTAAGTATAGCAACTACTGGTTGCAAACAGCCAAATTATTCACATTTCCTTCTGTTTCAATTAAACTAAGTGCAAGCCCTATTTAAAACAAAACCATGTCATTCCAATTAAAAAAAAGTACTTACAACTGGAAGTAAAATCCTTTATTGAAAGAAATACACTGAAGACACTTCTGTATTTCTTATTTGAATCCACATTTGGCAGATAAACTTATTTTCCCTTTGCCCAAGCCCCCACCAGCACCTGAGGAGGTTCTGGGCTCGCATCAGAGAGCCCGGGTAGCCACAAGGGAATCATCACAGCCTCTCTGCCTCACTTGAGCCGCCACCACCTCCTGCCGGCTGTGGTCATCATTTCACCAAAGAGGAAACTGCTGAACAGGTGGGGAACTTGTGTTATTGTTTTGTTGGTGGTTCTGTCCTGTTACATATATATTTTCCAGTAAAGAACTCTTATTACTTCTCCCATATTTTTGCCTGGAAGCGGCGTAATTTTGAAGTTACAATAATTTGAAGGGAGGGGTCACTTTACAGGAAGGTTCCCACCTTCCTTGGTAGACATCGGTCTTTTAAAACAAGACAACATCTCAGTGTCTTCCATTCACAGTCCACAGCAATGTTACCTGACCTGTCCATTGCTGTCCCAGCTACCCCTGCACAAGAAACTGATATGAAGGAAAGATGAACAGGTTCAGCAGTCAGTGAAAACACTTCCTAACATGGCCCTGGCACATGATGGGGAGGCCAGTCCAAGTCTGTTTTGGACATATTAACTTTTTATTGCCTATTTTCTAATTTGTGCTACCTTAATTATGTATTAAAGAAAATATATTATCCAAACTCACATACACAATTTCAATGTACTTACATATTAGCATTCACTTAGCAGCAGATTTTAAAATTTCATCTCTTATTCCACTCCTTTCCATTTAATTGCATTTCAAATACTTCCTGATCACCTCATAGTACTTTTACTTGAGGCTGAGAAAAATTATTCACCAGATTTAGAATATTCTGCTAATAACTCACCATCGTTCTTGACTTCCAAGGTTTAAAAAGCTTTAAAAATTTCTGGCTGCTTATCAGAGCAGGGTACAAAATTCCCTGGAAGGATAACATCAGCTTCTCTAGTAACAGATTAGCAGGGGCATGTTGCAGTCTTTGAGCCCCTAGCAAGGCCCCCGTGGAGAGAAAATGCTTAGTCATGTACTAAACCCTACTTCCTAAGACCCTCTGTTATCTCCCTGTAACACTATTGGCTACATTCCAGATGTCCTAAGACTATAGGTCAAATCACCAAGACCTCAGACTATTGGCTAGTTATCCCAATCCTACCTAATCCTATAAAAACCCCTACTTCTGCCCACTTCGGGAGAAGACGCCGTTCCTGGACCCCTTCACGGAACCCCCAATAAAGAATCCGTGGAAAAGCGCTGGTCGGCTTCTTCTCGTCTCTTCACCCCAGAGCTAGCAGAGCGACTACCTGGCAAGCAGCGAGCTGAATATCACTGAGAGCTGAAATCACTAAAAGAGCTGAACCGCCTGATAAGAATCAGGCTGAGCTTGCCAGGATAGTTCGCGGCTAGGGCGTATGCCGGATCTGCCGGATCTGCAGGACGGAGCCGCTCCTTAGGACGGAGACCGGGACCCCTCGCTATCCAGACAAATCTAAAGCGGCACCGGGGCCTGTCTGCCACCCAGGCTGGCCACCCGGGCAGGGCGGGCAACCCCCGGTCACCGTTTTAAAGGGGCAGTTATTACCTTGCTTACATGTCTATGAATTTCTGGTTGGCCTTTTTTTATGTAAACCTGTGCAAGCTGGGATATAAAGGGGCACCTGGGTTATTTGTTTTGCAGCAATTACATAAAACTTACATTTTAATATAACATTAATAAATTGTCAATAGTTCTGATGACTTGCAACAAATTATTGTGATTTTGACCCCTCTATCAGGAGTGCTGGCAATTATATGACTCCTATCCTTGTATTGTTTGCATGTGGCCATGCAAACAGCTCTCAGCAAATGTTGACCAAGACATTTATCTCTCTTAATGGAGCAGGGTCCCGTGACTCCCTGACCAGCTGTATGAGCAGGAAACCCCAAACTTTATCACCTCACATATGATCCTTCACTAATAATTTTGGCTGCAGTCTTGCCTCTGCACAGCACCACACTATCAGGTGGATTCAGTAACTTGAGTTAGAACAAGTTGGTTTCTAGACATCAGGGCTGTCCCACAGCCACAAATTCTGGAAGCTTTAGTTTTCCTTTAGGTGGGCTAGAAAGAAAACTTTGGGATTTTACCAGAAGCTTGTTGAAACAAACACATTATTATGAAATGCTTCCACTGAAAAATTTGTTTGTTTTCAAATAGAATTTGTTTCAAAAAAACCATCTCTGATTGCTTCTTACAGTTACCCAGCTCCTCTGTCAATGCACTGGGCAGACACCTTCTTCTTCAAGCCCCTCTCCTTCCCATGTCTCTCTGTCCTTAAAGCTCATTTTCTCACTCCCAGATAGTTCCTTATGCATAGATACAGTCTTTACAATGTCTGGTCTCTTTTTTGGTTGTCTCTTTTTAAGATGCCACCACCTTAAAATGCACCCACTGTTCAGCAGGCAAGCAACATCCCTAGCACACCTAGTCATCCTTCCATAGCTACTATTAATTGCCAAGATCGCACCTTCATCTGTAAGGAACCTGTATTTACAGGCCTTTACAGCCATAATCACAGCTGATACATACCTTGGCTCAATTTTGAACACTCCAAAATCTCTGCAGGTGCCTTTTCTGGAAGCAGTTCCATTTATCCCTGAGGCAATGCCTCTCTTAGCTTTCCATTGTTGGCAACTTACCAAAGGTTTTTCTCTCCACCTTGTCCAACCAAGCTGGCTTCCTGATTTTCTTCCTGGCTTTGCTCCTGGTTTCTACCAGTCACCATGACCATATCTGCCCTTTCCTTTCTTCTTTCCTGCACTCCAGAAAAGTCCTTTACGTAGTTCAACTCCTTCTGCAGCTCACTGGAAGTCTCCTACCTCAGAGCAGTAACATAAGCAGCTGTTGTCAGCTCCTCAGAGTAGAGGATGGTAAGTGATTTCAGGGTATGAAGAAGTGCTAGGATTGATTTGGGGAGAATGTTTTGATCTAGAACAGAATTTTTAAAATTATTTTCATTTAATTCTCTTCCATTGTGTGGATGGAAGAGGGGTTTTCTTCTTCCATCCACACAATGGTGATAGATTACCATCTGGTGAGTCCTCCAGACTGGTCTCGTGAGTCCTTCTGACTGACTTATGTGTAAGGCTGTGAGATGGCAGCAGCCATGTGGAGAGCTGCAGATATGCCAAAAATAACTGGCAAACTCACCAGCTCCATGTACTTGAGATAATGAGTAGACCCTTCTGCTTATCCCCAAGTCTACAATCTAGAGACAGGGGCTGGAGGAGGACTAGAGAACTGACTCCCATGTCCCAAGAAAGGAGGGGGAATACCACATTGCTCTGAAAGTTGTCAGAGGTGGTTTTGTTCGGAAGTGCTTGGTGATAATGACCAAGGGGATAATCTCATAGGGATTTACTTGCACCACCAAAACACACATAATTTTTTTAAGTGATGTTTCTCAGCTCCAGAATTATAACTCTAATGGGGAGAGACAGAAACAGACTAGCCCACCTCAAACAGAATAATAACTGGACATCCAAGGTACAGAGGAGAATATGGAATATATAGAGAGAATATAGAATAAGGATTTAGGGGAGATCAGAAAGAAAGGAATTAAACATGCCTTTCCTATAACCTGGTTGTGGGGAAGCACTGCATAAAATGTATTAATTATCTTGGAAAGCTCTTGAGGCTTTGTTTCCTCTCAAGGCAGAGGGGGCAAGTTCAAACCTGAAGGATACAACAGCTAAAAATAAACAGCTAAAAAATAAAGCTACAAAGGTGTAGGTAGGGTTGTAATGTTTGTTATGTTTGTAAAACACTGTAATCAAAGTATTTTAGTCGATAGCATTTGCAGACAATTCACTTTAAAGCTGCTCTAAGTGGCCCCCATATAGACTGCATTTCTTTAACTTCCTTTCACACATTAGAATTCTTTTCTTCTTGGCATGCTCATCCTAAAGTCTTCTGGAATTTGATCCCTAACCTAGACCTGAAAACATGGGAGGTTATCTGACGTCTTTGCGCCATCTACAGATCATATCAGTCAACGCACATCTTTTTTTTTTTTTAATTGCACAGAGCACCGACTTGATGTTTTCGTAGAAAGATATATTTTAATTGTATTGTCTTGTTCCTAAGAAGTAATAGTGGCTCAGAGTCCCAACTCTCCATTTTCCTCTTCCTTTTATTTCTCCCTACTATTGTCACGGTCAGACTGACCTCCAATATCTTATTCAGGATTTCTTTAAATTATTTCCAGCCCTTTAACAAGTCACCTCCTTTTGGTTTTAAAATGTTCCAATACTTAATTGCCCCAGCTTCAAAATTATATCTTGTTTCTGATGACTTTTATCCCCTAATGTAGTTCTTTCCTCTGAGATGGAGAGGGGTCTTTTAAGAAGCCAACACAACGGCAAGATAACATTCTTTGTCTTTCCACAAAGAGAATCTATAGAGTAGTTTGTGAATTCCCAGGCTACTTGCTGCATGTGAAACTATATGTAATTAAACACCTTCCTCAGAGACAAAGAAAGGACTAGGGTCTAAAAATGAAATGTCACCTCCAGCAGCTGGATACCAAACTCTGTGAGAGAAGGGCTCCTTGCCTGAAGGCTGGAGATGTTCAGCTGAAAGCTTCTTTGGAGAGCAATCAATAGCCAGTAAAAGGAAGCTTGAGGGTACCCAAAACATTACTTTTCCAGATATGCCAATTTAATAACTATCTAAGATACTGGATATTTGGTTAAGGTGATATGGTCACAACAGAAACTAATTTACCTTTAAAATTACAGCCCACTCAGTGTAATTAAGATAAGGAAATGCTTTCCCTGTCTGAGTTCATATACTTGATACTTCAAGAAAAAAACCCGAACTAGCTTATATTCAGCTTGTTGTTTCCAATGGAACTTAGAAAAAAAAAAAAAAGGGGGGGGGGGCAAAAAAGGGAAAGCTATTGCTGAGCTTTCATGTAAGAAGAATCAGCTGTTAGCACAGCCATAGGGGAGAGAGCAAAAGTACAGCTAGAGAAATACATTTCTGACAGTAACTAATACTGGATGGTAAGGGAAATAATTTATATAAAGGCACAGTCAGAGAGTATTCCCTTCTCCTTGTTATACACCCATTCTTTAACAATCAGCATTTGTGAGTTCTTGAGCTGATAGATGTACTACAACTACATTTAAAAATCACCAGTGGACCAATCCTTCATGGTTTTTCCAGATCTTCTTTTGTCTAGCTATGTGAACATTAATTTCCACAGAATCCTGTAGCAACAAGTTCTGCGATTGAGTTCAGTATTGTGCAAAAAGGATTTTTCTTGTACTGTGTCTCCCCTATAATAAGCATGAAAAAATTTGCCCCTATAATTGTAATAATATATATATCATCCTATAGGGCTTTTAGGCAAAAGGGCAACTAGAAACTCTATTTCCCAATGTAAAACCCATAAACAAAATAGTCCTTTGAAAAAAAATTTATATATGCCTTTCAGAAAACTCTTTTTAAAGGGAAAAATTAATTCTTTTTTTCTTGATAAATTATACTTATTATGAATTTGCAAGTCTAAAGGATCACAAGAGGAAAGCCACTTTCTTCCTGGGTTCACTATATGCTGCTCAGCCTTAAAGTCAGAACCAACAGTTATTTACATGTCTTAAGTTTAAGTAAGCTTTGTGCAAAGTTTTGCTTTGTGAATTCATATTAGGGATGTATGATACTACCTAAAACTGTGTGCGCTAATGGTTTTTAGGCACTGACACTCTTTAAGTGTCTTTAAGTGTACTACCCACGACCTACTAATTGCATTTTATAGACCAACACACACACATATAAGTATGTAGATAAAATGCAGTTAGATTTTTCCTTTTAATTTGGCAATTCTGAAACTAATTTAAATGGATGTGCTGGTTTGAAAGCAAAACCAGTGAGACTCCAAGTCAGAAATACAATTTAATAGGAAAAAGTAAAATACATGCAAGTAATACAAAAGAAACAAAAACACTGACAGAGTCAGAATACAACCTGATACCCTGCTACTTAGGGTGGCGGCAGCAGTCCAGATGAGGTGGTCTTGCTGAAGTAGTGATCCTGTAGACAGGTCTGGTAGTTCTTGTCCTCTGGGAACCAGTGGGTAAGGGCTGCTAGTTCTGTCCCAATTCCCACATTATATCCAGGTGGGAATGCTTGGCTCCTCCCCCTGGGCGGAGCGTCTCACAATGGGATGATGTCATTGTATGAGTCATGTGGTGAATCCTCACAATGGGCTGATGTCATTCTCTGAGTCATGTGGTGGGTCCTTAATGGCCCATTATACAGGAAATGGCTCCCGGAGGGAGTTATCTATGACTCATGGGGCAAGGTGTTAATGGCCCATTATCAGGAGATAGTCCAGGGGAGGAGGCAAAGAAAAACACTGCCCCTCCTGGTTTCAACAGTTAATGAAGATGGAGATAGAATACAGACCCTCTGGCACATTTTTACATTGTAACCTAGGACAATGGAATATCATTCAATGTCCATTACTGCAAATAAAACATCATCAATTTAAGCTAAACAGGGAAAGAGCTATTTTCCTAAAAAGTTGTCTTTAATAATGTCAAAGGTTTTTTGCTATTGTTTTCTATTATTTGGGATGACATATTTTATAAATTGGTCTCTTCTACTTGAACACAACATGTAAAGTATTTTTTTGCAACATTAATTAATGGTACCTTTACTGGTACCTAAAAGGGACTAGACAGATTTCTTATCTAAAATTTGCACAGTTCAAAAAATGATGTCACAACACACTAGTGATTGAAAATATTTTATATAGCATATTTTATTAGAATATGGTATTTCTTGCAAAATAATTTTGTTGAATCTTGTAGTTTTTTTAATAGAGGAAGATGTATATGAAATTGGTGTATCTTACCAAACTCAGAATAGAATATTTGGGATTGACTCTTTTCTGGAACATTGTCCTGATTTTCTCCTTTAATATTGTTTACTGATAGTTCATGAATGTAATATATATATTATGTGAAATATTTCACATTTTAAGAAACAGCTTAACTCCATCACTTCCTACCTTTATACTATTTCCCAGCTTTATTCAGGTAATATATATTAAAGTATGGCTACAAATACTGTTTGATTTAATACAGTATATATGGGTTTTCACCCCTGTCAGAATTTACCTTGTCACATGATAAATGTTTGACAATCCCAGCTTTTTGTCCACTTAGCTCTCCGCAGACGTGGTGCAGTCTGGTACTGTGCCATTAGATGTCACTATGGACCACACAAAAGACGACCAAAGCATGAACTACCATCTTCCCATTTGCAAACAATAACCCCAGTTTCAAAACAGGTATGCATCTTCAAAGATTGCACCATACCCGCGTGCCCTCTACCATATGCACATCTTGGCCTCTACCACCACGTTCCTCTGCAGCTGCTGTTCTGACACAACAACACAGAGTGGAAAGCAGGTCAGGCACCCTACAGCAAAAGCCTGCTCCTCTCCTCCTTTCATTTCATGAAGGAACAATTTCCAGGATCCATAGCACCATCAAAAACACTGCTATGGGGAGCCTCCTGGAGGGCCAAAAAGCCATGCTGAGCATGGTGTCTGAGTTTAGAGCAAATAAGCTACCAAATGAAATGTATGATGGGTTGGATATGAAACCAACTGGCTAAAACTCTATTGCTGCACTGGATTTTTATGGCCCCTAGTTCCTTTGATCTTTTTCATGGTTTGGTTGGTTTGCAGTTTTGTCCTGACTGAGTTGTTCCCAGCAAAGCATTGTAGCAGTTTGTTGCAACTACCCCAGGAGAAAGGGGAAGTGATGGTGACTTTGTTATCTGGGCAAGCAATAGCAGTGGCAAGCTGAGGTGTTCTCAAACTGTTAGGTGGATTCTGCTGATGCTGAAATCCTAGGAGGGAAAAAACCCACTTATTGACTTCTTGTGGCAGCCGGATCACAGTTCAACTACAATTATGGTGCTTGTTACATTCCCACCTTTCCAGGCTTGGACATCATGGTATTTTATTAATGAACTGCAGGGAGTAGAGCTGCCATGTCATAATAGGAAAATTTTTTAAGGTCCCCAGTTTTCCTTCTGACATGACTGAATTGCACACACAAACTATGGAGTTTTGGGTGCATCCTGGAATTTCAGCCAAAGGGAAAGTACTGCTTGAGGTAAGATTTTTGGCTGTTCCAGTAATTCTAAGAAGCTCACAAACAGCCAAAGGTGGAGCATCTTTGGAGTACCTTGTAATCTGATCATATTTATGCCTTTTTAGGCAGAGCATCTCATATGTCGCAGTAAGACAGGGTTGGATTTATTTAGAAGGAAATTAAAGAAAGGATTTTAAAATCATAGAGGCTAATAAAGATTCCTCTTTCTGATGGCAAAGGCATTATTCCTTCTTAGAAAGTACACACAGGCGGAAAGCCAAAGGAACAGGGGTTGTGGTTATAAGATCTGATAGTCAGGGGAGCAAAATTAACATTGACCCAAGTGAGAAGCATAGCACTGTCAGGCCAAGAGCTCACATACCAGAAATTACAGCCCTCATTGTAGAACTTAGCCCAGAAACTAGTTGCAGAGAGAAGAAATACTTATCCATGCTCCAGATATGAGGACCCAGAGCACAAGCTCCTGGGGTTATATCATGTGGCTGTGCTGTTTGAGGGGTTCCCAGTGTGACTAAGACAGACAAAGTGACAAGCCTGAACTCAAACACTAAGGATGCGAGAGGGCTGCAAAACTTAGCAGAGAGATCCAAGTTCAAACTGGTGTGTAATTATTGATATCAGCATCAGGTGGGGAGTGTACTTTGGGTAGGAGTAAAGCAGTTCGAACTGAGTCGGCAAAAAACCGACACCTTCTATCTTCTGACTGTCACCATAACCTTCGCCATCACAGGGGACAAGCTGCTGCTCTGAATGGTGGAAAAAGGGACTTCTAAATTTGCAAAGCAACTGTTCTCCAGAAAACCTCCTGTAGAATTCACATGGTGTTCTTGAAGACTCATAGGGTTTGTCTAAGACAGCTGCTTCTCAACCTGCAAGACAGCAAAGCGTGTCTTTTTATCCCACCTTCATTCTCTTCAGCAATATGACAAAGGGAAGTGAGCATTTTCTCCTTCATTACATCTTCTCGAGTCTCAATTCTTTTTCTCATTTTCCCCCATTCATCTAGGGACAATCAGAACCATATCCCAAGTCTTGTCACAGGACAACAAAGCCTGCCATCACCTCTTCACTTCACCTTATGTGGAGAAGTCATTCATTTCAACATTGCTTCCAAAGGACTACAAATACAAATATTTCCTGTTGCTACCATAATTTCATGTCCTTACAGGGTTGGATTGCTGTCTTCTAGCCAGGGTAGTTTGGCAACAGAATATGCCGATTAGCAAACAAAATATTTACACAAAGCAAATCTAGATTTCTGAATTCTCTCTAAGAAAAGCTTTATAGTATTTACACGAGAATTTTCTTGCAGTAAAGAAGATTTGAGCAACTAATTTTAAATATCCTGTTCTGTGAAGATTAAATATTTCTTTGGGTGCCCACACATGTGGAGATGCTTTGATTCTTTGCAAATGTTTCTCCTTACTCTGTACTACAGCTGGTGCATCAGTGTTATTTTACAGGTATTAAAAATGTTCAGCTGGGTAGCTGTAAGCTAAGGTTTCAGACTCTAGATTAAACAGAAGGCTGCCCCTGTTTCAAGAGAGAGAATGAAGAACTTGATCCACACTAGTGTTTGGAGAGAGCTGATGTTAGTGTTTCTGGCATACCTAGCAAGGTTTTAAAAACGATTAATGTCTCACTTAAGGTCAGAAGAAGATAGAAAAAAGTACCTACCTTGCTGCCAATATGGGTCTGGTCACTTTTGCAAGGAAAATTTCAGGATAAGGATTTCTGCTATGTATCTAAACTCTATTGAGAAACAGCTATTAAAGAACTACATGTACACAGAAGAGACAGGAAATTTATTAGTGCACCAGGGAAGAGAAATGTGGGAAGCAGGACTGGAAACAACCTGATGGATAATTTCAGCTCAGTAAAAGAGGACACGAGTTTGTGCTACTTGATTCTACTTTACTCATGCTGCTGCAGAAACATGGATGTGAGAGAGCACTGGTGTCTCTCAGGCAGGCTTGCACACCCTTCCCAGGGGACACTCAAGCCGTGGCATGGAGCTATGAGCTAGCACTGCAATTACAGTCTGGCTGTGTTAGAACAGTGCTGAGGCACAAAGGAGTTCAGGGACTCCAACAAAAAGACAGCCACACAGCCCTCCTAGGACCTGAAAGAGTACCTCTGGACACATACTACACTAATGTAGCAGCTCGCTCCAGATCTCCAAAACAGAGCAGTGCTCCCACAGTTAGTGAGAACAGAAACAGCAGCAGTTTTCTGAGAGTGAAGAATGTCAGATCTAAGAAATGGAGAGCAAAAGTGCAAATACGAGAAGGACAAGCTACCAAATCCAAACTTGAGCTGAATAATTTTTGGAGGCTCAGTAAATCACTTAAGTGACTTCAGATTTCCTTTCTTTATCTTCATGTCATTCAGGATTTTTGACAGTGTTACTGATTTTTTTCTTTTTTTTCTATGATCTTTGATAAATATCTAGCTCTGGAAACAATTTCAAACAGACACTGCAACTGCAAACTCCTTCTCCAAGACCCAGGTTAAATTAATTAGTAGAGCAGACAGTCAAAGCTTTGACTGAGGTCTAGAAATGCCTGTCCCTTGCTGATCTAAAAGTCATGGTTGCCTTGCAATAGTACTATATTTTTCTGGTTCTCACACCAGTGTATGTGGCAGTAACCGTGTACCAGTGCACCATGGCCTACAGTGTTTTATAATCATAGCAATAACCAAAAAACCCTTGTGAGGGGTAAATGCTCCTCTGAAATTCTTTTCCCAACTCTTTGGTACTGGTATTTGAGGGAGCACATATGCCCACAACATCAAAGTGCACTTGCCACAGCCAGTGGAAAAAAAAGCACTAGAAATTCCTGCAGTTGTGCTGTACCCATTCCCAATGGCAGCAAGTCTGTTGCCCAGAGAACTTATGACCAGGTGTATTGGATTTGCATGGTAAGCTTTTGTAGGTTGGGGAGGGGGGCTATAGGAGTGGCTTCTGTGAGAAGATTCAATCTTCCCCTATATCTGACATAGGCAATGCCAGCCAGATCCAAGACAGATGCACTTCTGCCCAAGGCTGAGACAATCAGAAATGGTAATTAATGCCTCTGTAGAAACATATTTAAGAAGGGGAAAAAATGTATCTGCAGCCAGAGAAGATAGGAGTGAAAATATGTGAAACAACTCTGCAGACACCAAAGTCAGTGCAGAAAG
Organism: Bombycilla garrulus; assembly: GCA_013400315.1. NCBI lineage: Eukaryota > Metazoa > Chordata > Aves > Passeriformes > Bombycillidae > Bombycilla > Bombycilla garrulus. Next base: position 50,240 of record VXBU01004491.1, on the reverse strand, counting down.
AGGGAGAGGAGGTGCTTCAGGCACAGTAGAGATTCTCACGCAGCCCATGGTGCAGACCACAATGAGGCAACCTTGCCCCTGCTGCCCATGGAGACCCACAGGGCAGCAGAAACCTACCTGCAGATATGAAGGATCACATAAGAGGACTGTGACCCTGTGGGAATCCCACAATGGTGCAGGGTCCTGTGACACCATGGGGGCCCATGCTGGAGGAGCGTGTGTCTGAAGGACTTCATCCTTTATAAAGAGCCCCACACTGAAGCAGTTCATGAAGAAATGCAGCCCGTGGGAAGGACATACTTTGGAGATGTTCATAGAGGGCTGTCTTCCATGTGAACCACCCCACAATAAAGCAGGGAAAAGACACCTCCTCCTGAGGAGGAAGTGGTAGCAGAAACAATATGTAACAAACTGACCGTAACTCCCATTCCCATCTCCCTGAGCTGCTGGAGGGAATGAGATAGAGAATCAGGAGCAAAGCTAAGCCTGGGAAGCAGGGGAGTTGGGTGAAGGTATTTTTAAGATTTGTTTCACTTTTGATTATCCTAAGCTGATTTTGATTGGTAATACATTTATTTCCTCAATTCGAGGCTCTTTTGACAGTAAGTGGTGAGTGATCTCTCCCTGTCTTTATTCCATCTCAGAAGCCTTCAATTATATTTTCTCTCCCTTGTCCATCTGAGAAGTGGAGACAAACTTTGGTGGACATCTAGCATCCACAGGGTCAAATCTCCACACCAGGAGACTGTTTTACATGCTGTAGGTCAAGCTCAGACCAAACTTAATTTTTCGTGCTGGATTCAGGTATGCTTAAAATGGACATGGATAATTTCCATGCAGGGAGTAAAGAATCATTGCCATGTGAAATTTTCTAGTAGTGCTGTAACTGAAGCACACACAGTATAGCTTGTGCTTCTCCAGGAACTAGGGAAGTTCTCTGCTGTCTTGGCCTTGATGCAGCTTTAACCCAGCACACTCTTGACATAGGCCACTGTCAATTCCATAAGATCCTCTACTCCTGTCCATTAAAGCAAACTCTGCACGATATCCTCTGAGGGTGAGTGTAAGAATAATCAGCATGAGGTGAGACTCAAGATGTTTATTTTATAGCTGACACAGGTAGAAAGAATGCCTTGTATCACTGCAGCCAAAAAAAACCCCAGCAAGACAAGTAAGAGAGCCCTTGTATGTTCACATTCTTATGTCAGAAAAACATATGGAAAAAGAATGAATCTGTGTGAGTTTCCTGTGGTGAGGGATAAGATGTTACACATGTTAGTATGTAGAGAACATAGCAGAATGTATTTTGCACAATACCAAAACCTCTCATGCCCAGTTAACTCTGTTATATGTGTTTTTGCAATCAAGTTATGATTAAGGATTACTTGGGCATAGGACCATACATATAATGCTTATATTAATTTATAATACTTACAGTGATTTTAAGAACCCAGTATTTGATAAAAAATTCAAGTTACAATTTACTGGTCCCTGTCTTTCCCAGGTGATCACATGGCAACATACTTTGCAATCAAATTAGTCTAATAAAAATACAATTAAGAATGTAACCAAGGAATCTTCATAGGCATCTGACAAATTTACTGAAGAGGACTAAGTTTTAAAGATCATAGGCATCTGACAAATTTACTGAAGAGGAGTAAGTTTTAAAGATGGTGACATGGAAAAGTCAGGCCATAGATAATGTATATGTGTGTTTGTATGTGTCTGTTCACAGCCTATTCACATTAGAAAAAAATGTGAACAGAAATGTTAAACAAAGCACTAACTCCACAGTCTCAGTGGCTGAGGAATTAGAGACCAGCTATTCATCTTCCCCATCCTGGAATGTGCAATATGTGCTTTAGCCCATCCCATTGCTGAGCACACAGTCAGCGGCTCAGCGTGCTTATACATTTCCCATTTGTTTTTCCACTGCTCACTAATGACTTGTAACTGCCCTGTCACCACCCTGCTGCAAAGGAGATGATGAATTCAGCAAAACTAACATAAAAATGGAAAAGCATGGAAAATATTCAATGTTGGTACTGATATGCAACTGGAGTTTTTGCAAACCTGCTGGTGTTGCATAACATGGTGAAAATGTAGTCTCAGAAAATAAGCATCATCTTCCTGCCAGCACAGCTCCTCTGCAATATGCCTAAGAGCAAAGAATCATCATAAAGTAATTCAATTTTATTCAGTAGCTAGCTTAGTTAGCCTTTACAGGAAAGAATGAAGTGAAAAGGAAATAAATATCACTATTTTAATTTGCCACTGTTCATTTTAGATATGACAAAATGAAGCAAAGGCTTTACTGGTAAGAAAAGTTTGATATCACATTGCTCCACAGATGCATTTAGCAATACTGCAGTGTTGTGATGTACACCAGTAAATTTTTCCAATTTATAATGCTGAAGCAATCTCTGCTATGGTTTTCTTAATGACTTAGCTATAGGTTATTAAGTAATTTTAGGAAATGGAGACATAACCCTCTTCACTGACTCTGTGAATAATTCTTTCCAGGTAGACTCAGCAGGAAAGCACACTCTCAAGGCATGTCTTGTGTATAAATAGGAGCAAAGCTATGCCGGAAACACAGGATTCGGTATATGGGTTTTCATATACATCCATCATAGCAAAAGGAAAAGGGTTTAACATTATCAGAATGAAGCAAGAATTTGATAAGGTTTCTTCTCCCATCCGAGATGTTGCTGACACGGATATGCTTTTGTGGGAAAAACAGACATCTGCACTTTCTAAAATAAGTAATTTAAGTGAAAATATTTCCCAGTCACCACAGGGCTGTGGGATTTTTATACAACATCATATAAATATTCTTAGCTCACAAAATTCACAAAAATATTCTCCCTAACCATTCAGGTCAGTGGTCAAAACTGGATCAGCCCCATTTCTTCTTTCCTAGAAAAGAGAATTCATTTTAAAGCATGCCTAATAAAATCACAGTCCTTGCAAGCCAGTATGGTTTTGGCTTGCTTTTTAGTAAAAGAATGCAAAAGCAAGAGCATGTCTAAAAGGATCCAGAAAGTTAAGGGTGCAGTACCTGGATGCATTCAATGCCTATTAGACAATAAAAGTACATTAATACCATGCCATCCTCTGCATTGCAGTCTAACCCTCACTACCTGCACAGATCTCCAATGCAAATAAAGACAAACACTAGCTAAATCAGCACGCTGTAAAAATGTAAGAAGAATTCCTCTTTTTTTCTTTTTTCTCCTGGATATCCCTAAGCTAACTCTTTTTATTAGAATATGCTTAGTTCTGAATGCCCTGTTGACCCAGAAATTAGAGGTATATTTGGCAAGATTAAAATTAGTGGGTCTTTAGGCTTCACTTTAGCAGCTATTAAAGCCTGTGTCAAAGTGTAAGCATAGAAATAGTGCTTTTGACTTCAGTGGGAACACTCACATATTTAAAGTTAGGTGAGTATTTACACATCTTGCTGAATAGGTGCCTTGTGGCTCTCTAACCTTATGCCCTGAAAACTTTTGCCATCCTTAACAAAGCTTGTTACAGTGCCACAAAGGACCCTTTTTTCTTCTTTTTTTTTTTTTTTCTGACACTGTGTTTTGTTTTCATTATAAAAAGACTCTTCAGGGTTTTTGCACTAACTGAACTTTAAGTTACATCTCTCCAGGATGTCTTCCTTTATGAGATCTCAGACTTAATCAGTGGAATTCTGCAGCGGGGCAGGATTTATACTTTATACTCTGAAACTGCACACTGGCATGTAACTGTTTCTGTTGAAAACACACTCCTTTTTTTAAGAAATAGATTCAGATCTCACATGCACCACAATTTGCTTTATTTTCAGAGAAGTACGGAATTTTGAAAATAGAAATATCAGAAAGTATTATACACACAAAGAATGATGAAAAGACAAAGCCATATAAATAGTGGTTAAGAATCTGATGTGAAAGGTACAGTGTAAAAAAAAAGCAATGGAACAACAATTATCTAATTGGTAACTAGGGCTTTGAAGGATTAATTTCTTCCTAATGCTGGGCAAGTGAAAGAAGAAAAATATGATCTCTTGGACTAGAGGAAAAAAAAAGATAAGTGGTTAAATAAATCAAACAGCAATGAGATTCAAAATATTTTAAAAGTCAGCTGTGCAATCCAAAAATATACACAATAATAGCAGAAAAGGCAACAAGTAAAAATAAACTACATATGTAAGAATGAGAGCAGACCCTGGAATGAAGGCTTACAAATCACTTGGTGTAACCTGGCATACAAACAGATAAAGCGGCTGTTGGATATGCAAACATGATCAGCTATATTAAAAAGCTGTCAAAGAGAATGAAGTAAAAGAAAAGCAATAATGAAGACCAAGAACCAAACTGGGAGAAGGGTCTGCAACTTTACTGCAACACTAATGGAATTCACATTTAATATTAACAATTAAGAAGATGGTTTTAAACAAGATTATAATTAAATCTCCGCATGGTGTGAACTTGCTAAGCATTATGAATTATAATGATGGCAGAAAAATATTGCTGCAGAGCCAACAGGAAATCAGGAGGACTGGAAGAAAGTGAGTTTTTTTGGGGGAAAAATGCAAGCTGCAATTGGTGGGAAGAAACATGAAGAGCAGGGCAGCTGTGAGAGAGAATTAGGTACTAGTATCAGGATTGACTAGTAGGCAGTTCTGAATTTTCATCAGTATGTCAGTGAGTGAGATCCATAGGTGTTAAAGAAGGTATCACTCAACATGGGGAAAAAAATCATTATTCTCCTTGGCTTCTGACATAACAGCATGAGGCAGATTGTGTCCTGGCTTTGTGTGCCTGATGATTTGTGGCAAGCATTCACCTGCAAATTGTTATTAGCAGGAGCTGAGGTGAAAAAGGACAATCAGCACCAAGTGAGCACAATCCAGTGCAAAGCTACAATCCACCTCAGAGGAGGGTTAGACAAAGCAAGCCAAGGCTACTAGGGCATCAGAATGGTCATGCCTCCATTTCCTCTTTGCCTGAACTCCAGCCCAAACAGCTAGCCTGGCTCCTTCTTTCAGAACACAGATGGTGTTTTGAAGTGATCAGGAAGGACAGTTGTGCCTCTTGGCAGCAAGTTACTGATAGTTCTTCTGTGGGACAGCCTTCTGATCTAGCTCCTCCCCTTAGAACTCTTCCATCACGTAGCAGAAGAACCCACCTTTCAGATTTGGCATCTCATTCTTAGAGACGCCTAAATTAAGTTTCCCTTGTTTCCGAAGAGTCCTACACCCACTTTGTGTCCCTGAACACGTGGAGGTGCAGCAACTCTCTGAGCACTGGCCCCAGACCTACCATACCCACCCAGCTCATGTGCCACCCAGACATGTCTAGTTATGATCTATTGTAAACTTTGATATTTCACAGTTCAAAATATTTCCTAGTGCTTCACCTTCCCTGCTAATTAGGATGTCAGGCCTTTACAATCACACCAAATTGTATGACTTTTTTTCCTCCCATTTTCTATTAGGTTTCCACATCCCCCTCCCTTTCTAAATAACTGATACCCTTGACCCTGTTTTCTGGCTTAACTCTTGGATTTCTGCCCCCAGACTCATTCTGAATGCAATGTGCTGTGTGTGTACTTTTTCTGCCGACCTGATTCCTTCCATTCTCCTGTGTACTCTGTGCTTCTTGAGGACTCCATCTGTTCAACTCTTGCTCATGGGCCTCCCCAGTTTGCCTATATATCCACTAATCTATGGATAAGCACAAATTTTTATGTGGTGCAAAATACAGACTTTCAGCTACAAAGATTTCAGTTGGAGGGCATAAAATGGAGAGAGACAAGACTAAGCACTTTTATGCTAAGCTTGTGACAGTCCTTAGCAACGCCTCCTCCCCCCTCCCTTCCCTGCAACCCCCACCACTTTGCTGGGAGTGTCACAAGAAAATCAATCTGCAACCCCATGAAAAATAAACAGAAATAAGCACGAAACCAGATGGACATCTCTTAATCCCTTGTAGCTGAAGACAGGATTTTACTCATGTTTTTATAAGATTCCTCCTTCTAAAGATTCCCATCAGCCCAAATCTGTTTTTTTTTCATAGAAGCTGTATCTGTGAAGGCTACACTCTCTGTTCCTTTTCCCTATCCATTACCATGTAAGCTATAGTTCAAAAAGTATTTTTTTCTCAATTCAAAACAAATCCTCCAAATTCAACAAAGAGCTATTTACACTAGTGATTTGCTTCTTTCTAATTAAATAATCCTCAAGACATCAGATCTTAAGAAGAATGTTTTCAAAGGCAGCTGTTCTGCTAATTAGACAAAACGCCTCCATTTACTTAGAGTCACCTCACAGAGGGACACACGCACTATGATGTATTCTCAGGCACAGAACTAACTCTACCATGTGTATGCAACATAAGGGTTTATTACACTTTCAGGATATTCTTAATTATCAAATTTAACATTTCCAAAAACTGGCAGAAGCCTCCAACCCACATTTTAGCAGAACCCTGTACTGCTAAGCAGTGCCTCAATCTTTTTACATAAAGGGACATGCTCAGTACATGTCTTGGGCGTACAATGAACAAGAATGACAGGTACAAAAAATGCACTTTGCCTTATATTGAGAAAGGTAATGGCTTGTGTTAAACTTGGCTCAATCCACATGTGACTGTTCTGCATCCTCCAACTAACCTTCTAAATATCTACCAGATGTCAACAGCTCAGAAGACCCCTTAAACAGGGGTTCAGACCCCTTACAGATCCCTTACAATGGCAAAAGTTTAGTAGAGTAGAACAACAGGACAAGAGGACAGAGAGGCTGGCTAGCAGAGTTAGGACACTGGTGTATGCACTGTGTTTCAAGAAACAGTCCTAAACAAAACAATCCACCACCATCTACTGTCATACATGACAATATCAACATGGTCTAAAAACACAACTGAAATACACAGAATGAAGCCTACGCAAGGAGACTTTATAACTCTATATAAGGAAATGTTACTGAAAACACCCTCTGAATTATTTTTAATAGCAAAACATAAGCAAATGTGGGAAGCAAGCTGCAATTTAACTCTTGAAGTTATGTGGTACACCAAAGTATTTTGTGTACTTTGGACTTCATCCAAAGCAAACATTCAACGGCTGAAGGTCAATAAATATTGTCCTTTACCTAACATTAGTCCCACACAAACTGACTAATACGCATCCACAGAACAGGGAGTAAAATAATGTCTGTGGTCATACGAATTATCTAGCTTCAATGTCAGCTGCTACCATAGATTTCCTGTTTGGTCTGTGTACAAGGGTTAACCTCTTTTTATATCTCCATTTGCCAAAGAGGGTAAATAACACCTGCCTCCTTTCTGGCAGTTTATGAGGCTCTGAGGGCATGTCTCTAGCACAGGTGCAGGCACACCCAAGCTGTCTCCTTATGAGATGCAATAATTGTATTTCTCATTTTTCTAAGGATTCAAATCAGAATTCCCAGTATTCAATTTACCAAATTGCTGAGAGCTCAGAACTGGAAAAGAAGTTAAAGGGAAGTCTGTTTGGAACAATAAGATGGATATATGTTAACTGTGTAATACTAAGTATGCTGAAAAAGAAGGCCAAAGGCATCTCCAGTGGGCAACCAAAATGAATGAGCATTTGTGTAATGCAACTCAGTGCCTCAGGTCTTCCCTTATTAAATAAAAAAAAACAGCTTTATACCTTTCGGGACTTTATAAAGACATAATTCATTCATTCATACTGTAAGGCACTTGATAACTAGAATGCTAAGTATAACTTTAAAACACAAAAAATTCTATCTGCAAAGCACAGCTTAATTGATCTGCAGTAAATAAGGCACAGGTTGGAGCATAAGGACAGAGAACATTGAGCAGTATCTTTCATTCTATACACTTACTGAGGAATAGACAAATGGAACAACACTGTGTAATAATATCATAAAAATCAGAACTTAAGGTTATGCAGTCAAATTGCTTTATTTCCACTGCTTTGGTGTCTGATTTTGTAAGTATATCATTCCTTCACTATAGCTTTTTTCATTAAATTTCTTTGCCTCAGAATATGTAGGTGGAAAACAGAAATTTTATTCCAAGTCTTGGATCAATCAATCAATCAAGAGAAATGTTTTAAATTAATGGAATTAAAGTAATGTAAATGAAAAGTCAAACCTTTCGGTTCCTGAAAAGTGCAAGCAACATATAAGCATTTGAATTCAGTGTGCTAAAGCTAGGCAGCAAAATAATGTGTTACCTATGGACTGCTAACTTTTTTTCAATTAATTCTTAAAGTCTAGTGAAACTTTACAGAGTTAAACATTCTTCTCTGTAAATAATTAAGAATAGCAAAAATCTTCTAAGTCTCTGCTATTAAACTTTCACTTTTACCACTACCCTTCCCCCACATAATCACATGGTTTTAAATCTGGGGGTGATTCACACCTTTTATTCTTTCCCCCAGAAATCAGATAACACAAGGTATTTGTTGAGTATTCTGAAAGATTAAATGAAATCATAAGGGTTCTATGGAAGAAAATAATCAGTATAACAGAAGGGATAATAAGGAAGCTGATAAGAATAAAGATACTGCTGTGATTTACTCAATTGGGATTTAATGTATGAAAAGATAAAAAGATGAAAGAAGAGGAAGAACAAAGAGCAAAGGATAACAGATCCTTGCAAGGGAAAGAAGAAAAAAAATTATGACCTTATAATATCTAATTCTCCTAGCAAGTGTATAATAAATGGTAGTTGTGTTGGTGACTCGTTTTTGGTCATGTTAGAACAAGGTTTGAATAAAATAAGGAAACATGCTGCATGTCTGTTTTAACAAGTGCCAAGCCAAGTGATTTACAAAAAGTGTTTCACTCTTCATACCTGTAATGGCACTTTGCAAGATTCTTGCCAAATGCCACACAATGATGGTTGTTCGGTTCTTCGCCCCTCTCCATCTGAGAGGTGGCAGAACTTCATGCAGTCTTTTGTCAGCACTTTCAAGAGCATCTCAGTGCTTAACTAAGTTTTTCTTTCCACCTTGTAGATGAATAGTTGAGTCATCATGGCACTTAGGCATTGATCTGCACAGGTGAACCCCATGAGATGAATGGGTAAGGAAAAAAAGCAAAGGTATTCATTAAGAAGGAAAAAAAACAAACAAACAACAGCAACAAAAAACATGACTATGGTGGTGTCATGCAAGTCATACCACATGAACACTTTAACTAAGCACAGTATGACCATCCGTCATTCTTGTTCCATCTGCAGCTGGAGACATTTGTGAATACTCCTACACAATTTGTCAGAGTAGGACCTCTCAGGACCCCTTCTGACATAGCTCAACTTTGTAAGGCAAATATTCTCAAATCTTCAAGCTAGAAGGAAGACTGTTGAAAGTGACATGATGAAAGCAAGGCTTAGGTCTTAGACTATCAGATGTGTTGCACAGGACTGTGAACACATGTCCTAGGTTACAATGTAAAAATGTGCCAGAGGGTCTGTATTCTATCTCCATCTTCATTAACTGTTAAAACAAGGGAGGGGCAGTGTTTTTCTTTGCCTCCTCCCCTGGACTATCTCCTGTTAATGGGCCATTAACACCTTGCCCTATGAGTCATAGATAACTCCCTCCGGGAGCTATTTGTGTTTAATGGGCCATTGTGAGGACCCACCCCATGACTCATACAATGACATCAGCCCATTGTGAGGATCCACCACATGACTCATAGAATTACATAATCCCATTGTGATATGCTCCACCCAGGGGGAGGAGCCAAGCATTCCCACCTGGATATAATGTGGGAACTGGGACAGAACATGTAGCCCTGACCCACTGGTTTCCAGAGGACAAGAGCTACCAGACCTGTCTCCAGGATCACTATTTCAGCAAGACCACCTCATCTGGACTGCTGCCACGACCCTAACCAGCAGGGTATCAGGTTGTATTCTGACTCTGTCAGTGGTTTTTGTTTTCTTTGTATTACTTGCATGTATTTTACTTTTTCCTATTAAATTGTATTTCTGACTTGAAGTCTCACTGGTTTTGCTTTCAAACCAGCACAACACATGAATAATTTGCCCCTCTGCCCTCAGCAGTAGATATATTTGGCATTGCTCTAGTGCTTCTAACACTCCTAAAGCTAGAGACTGGTACAAGAAAAGCTGGCTGCAGTCTCAGTGGTGGACACTGCCACTCATACATGATGGAGAAGAGACTACTTGACAAGCAGATGACAGAGCAACTAGTTCCCGCTCATCCAAATCCTATCCTAGAGCAATGACAAGTAGCATTCAAATTAGAGTGTGCAAGTTTTTAAAGATATGCCACAGATTGAACAGAGGATACCCATGGAAAGATAAGCTTTGCATGTGATCTCTGCTTCATGGAGAATAATGTACATTTCCTGACATGTCAATCAAGAGTGCAGCACATAGTGATCTTGGGATATGTAGATGTTTCCTATTTCTGTGTAGGCAGCAGAAAAATTATGTCTCCTGAACGCAGCCTCTATTGTGTTGATCAGATTTTTGCTATCAGGGTTTCTTGTCCCCTACTGCATCACTACAGATTATCCATTCTGGTTTTGCTGCCTGCTAAGCAGCTACCTCTGGTAGCCTGGTAGCAGCTGCGTGTCTTGGGAGCTTTAGATGCCGGCATTATTTCTTGGTAACAACAGCACCACAGTCTTGAATTTTCATGGCCAACTGTGTTCTCATGTGCCATTCAAAGCACATCCTTAGCCCTTCAAATGACTTTAGTGGGGAATGAACTACACCTTAACGTCACAAGACAGGATTCGGCCCTGCTTCCAAAGTGAGAATCAACAATTCAGTAAGAATCAACAAGCAGCAAACTTGTGCAGTGAGATCCCAGTTGGGTCGGTTCCTGGAGCGCAGGATGAGGAGTGCCAGTGCTGTGCCTGTGCCTGGCAGGAGGCACCACCAGCCAGAAGGAGTATGGATAGAGTCACAAGCACCACGTCGTTGTGAGGGAAACGTTGTTATACCCGCGAGCGCTCTTCGCATCATATCCTCGCATCACTTTCATGTGCACGCGACAGCAGCAGGACGACCGGCTCGGTTCCGGCCTCCGCAGCATCCCCGGGTCTCGCTCCCGGCCAGAACGGGTGCTATCACCCCAGTACTCTCTGCCGGTTCCCCGGCCCCTGTCTCCCCCGGGAGAGGGCGGGCACCCCATCCCTCTTCGCTGCTGGGGCGGAGGACGAGGCGAAAGCAGCCCCCCAGGCAGAGGCATGGACGGGGATGGGGCAAGCAGGAGCCGCCCCCGCACGGGGCGGAGGGAGCGCTGGGTACTGGCTCCCCGCCCCGCGTATCCACCCGAGAAGTGGCCCCGGAACTGCCTGGAGCTGCAGCCTCTTCGCTTTGCTCCCGTCCTCCCTCTCTCCCTCCCCCGTCCCCACCTCTCCTCCGAAACCGCAGGAGCTGCTACTAGTCCGCTTCACTCGCTCCGATGCCAGCGGCGGAGCGGGGCGAGAAGACCTGAGTGCAGGCACGGCCCGGGGCGGGAGCAGCCCCGCATCCTCCCCGCCGCCCCCACTGCCATGGCTGGTGTAGCGGCCCAGCGCTGACGATGTTGCTGGGCGCCCCTCGACCGGGCGGCTGGGATCGCGGCCGGGTGGGCGAGAGGCTGCAGGCGGCCCTCGCCGGCCTCCAGGAGCTCCAGGTGCTTCGGGAGAAGCAGCGGGAGCTGGTGCGGGCCGCCCTGGCCATGCCGCAGCGGCCGACGGCGGGCGGAGAGCAGCAGCCCCTCTCTGCCCACAGCACGGAGCACCGTCTGGAGGCCACCCTCTCCACGCTGAAGGAGCAGCTGGTAAGGGCCGACACAGGACGGGACACCCCGCTGCCCCGCTTCCCGGCTCCGTGAGCCTAGTCGGGTGCCAGGGCACGGGCGGAGGGAAGTGCACCGGGGCTGTCAGACACCTGGCTCCCT
>VXBU01004491.1:0-38245 GCA_013400315.1 Bombycilla garrulus | reverse complement strand
CGGAGCGGGCAGTGCTGGTGGCGGGCGCCGTGCCAGCGGGAGCGCTGGCGAGAAGTTGTTAACCCTGCACCGCTCATTCAACGGAGCCGAGGAGTAGGCGATGATTAACTTCAATAACAGAGCGCTCAGCTCTCAATGGCAGCAGCCGTTTGCATAGCAGATCAAGAGACACGCGGGGTGAGATACACCTGCATAAGCGCTCGGGGTGTTGGGTGGGTGTGTGCGCGCACACCTTTGCGCCTGCAGCTGTGAGCGCGCACCGATGTGTACCCGCGCGGCTGTGTGCCCGTGGGAGTCGTTCTGCCAGGAAGCGCTTCGTGGGACGGGAGTACTTTGTGCTTTCCGCGGATTGCGTGATCAAAAGGGAAGAATAAATGAATGCCAGACCTTGCATTTGAAGTGCTACACTGGCCACTTACACAAGGGGTTTTTTTTGAAACTGAAAAAACAGTTCTGAATTGTAGCTGAAACGAGTTTCATAGGTGAGACAATATTCAAAGGGTAAAGGGCTTTAATCTCTAGTATAGGCCATTACACACTTCAGTAAACTCAGACTTAATTCGAATCCTTTCCGTCGCTGTACTGGTGCAAGTCTTGGCCATCCGTTATCCATCAGGTGTGAAAATAGCATGGTTTTTCACTCCCCGTAGGCAGCTTTCTTGGGCAGCATCTCGGGATTAAATGGCTTTAACCTTAAGGGAAACCTAGACACCACTGTGTGAAGACACAGCAGTGGGCATATCTTGATTAAATTAGGAAAATACAAGATAAGTGAGCAGCCAGCCACTTGATTACCTATCACTGATAATCTTAAATAATGGCTCTAATTTTTTTTTTTTATTAAACAAAATAATTGAAGGTCTTTATTGCCTGTTTGAAGCCAGTGGGATAACAGAATCACACAATGAGCTCTAATCATAGTTACTGTACTTTTTTAATCTGTAATTAGTCGTTTGTCTTAATATTTTTAAAATAAAATATTAAAATTTGACACGACTTTACTTGCACCTTTACAAGGCTTTCCAAGAACGTGGGAGAAACTAGCCATTAAAATGGAAGGGGAAAAAAGGCCTGTAATTGCTGCCCTTTAGAAATGCAGGAGTTGAGTGGACTCAAGAATAACTGCACACCTCCAGAGGGATAGATTTCTCCAGCAGGTGACAGTGCAATTATAGGAAACATGTCCCTTGGGATGTCTGGGAGGGAAGTGTTCATAAAGCTTGAGAAGAATGACTCAGAACTACATAAATCCAGGTACAGGTTCTTCAGCAAAAATACAGTTGTGTGAATGCTTAAAGTAATAGTACAGAGCTCTGCTTGGAGGCTTTTCAGACTGTACCATTCAGGTCTCCTGGTACCTTTATTGTTTTTTTCCAATTGCAGATGTATATGAGTAGAGGTGCATACCTCAAATCTCCTTAATAGCAAAGTAAACTCAGTTGAAAAGAGGCTTTTCACAGTCCTTTTAGAAGTAATTCACAGATTTAGGATCTCAGTGACCACAGGCTGAAAACTTTCCCAGTGACTTATGAGCAGTGTCACTGCTCATAAAACCCATGAAAATTCTGTTCATGATTGCAGGAAAGGAAGTTAAAACTGAAAACAACAGAAAACGCAAAGCACAGCATTGCTCAAGGAGTGATACATCTTCAACAGCTGTTGTTGTTGGCCTGTGGACGGTACAGTATGTGATGGCTGCTCTATAAGCTTTCAGATTGAGAAACTCATGTATAGTGTAAATGTAAATTTGCATTGCTGTGCACCTTGCTCCAGATTTCAAGGACTGTAGCCCTGAGCTTTAGTGTGGTCACAGTTTAATTCATAAAAGGTTTGGTCCTCACAACATAAAATGAGAAAGCTGTGTCACCTGAAAGTGGCTCAAGGCATCTTAGCAATGGAAACAATGTAGATGAAAAAGTCAAGCCAGGCTTCTTCTATAATGGTGGGGTGAGAAACAGGAGAGCAGAGGCAGAAACCTTTAGGACCTTAAGGAGTCTGACTAGTGGGAATAATAGAGCAGAGCCATCAATTTCTGTAGGCATCACGTGTAGATGCCATTCCAGAATGTCAATCTCTTCCCCAACCAGAGACAGTGATCAGCTGTAGGCACTCTGCTGTAGGCAGTCTGCTATCCCTAGCAGTCATGCCCTTTTTTGCCTAACCAGTGGCTCTTTTTGGTGGCCAAGGTCTTTTCTGGCAACTGCAAATTATTACAGCGTAGGTGGGGTTAATTCTGTAGTAGAAGAGGACCAGAGTTGAGTGATGCCACCCACTATCAGAGGTCCTGAAGGTGCTAAACTTCTCTTAGCCAAACTGTATCATGGTGACAAAGAGGAAAAAGATGACATGCAAATTCAGGCTAATGCAAAAAAAAAAAAATCTGTGATTGCTGTCAGTGTAGGTGGGTATCGAAGGCTGCAACATCCAGTATTTTCTCAGCTCTTTCCTCAGAGAATATATTTATAAATTTTATTTTATTTAAATCTGATGATATTGTTTGGCAAGCTTGTAGGTGGTTTATGATGTTATAAAAATGTGAGAAGGGACACATTATACTGAAGAGAAAAAAACAAAACACTTGGCACCCTGCATTTTCACAGATTTTTTTCCCCTTTAGATAAGAAAACATCTTTTAAACCAGGGGTTTTATATATTTTTTTTAATAACAAAATTTTGTCAGCTGAGAGAAAGAGGTCCTTTTGGAAGGAATTTACTTTCCTCTGTTACAAGTGTCTGGGATAGATGATAGTAATTTCCCTCTGAAACTGACTGCTTTGCAACATCAGTTATAAAAAGACCCATAGCGGACAAAACTAGAAAGAATGGTATGTTTTCCAGAAGTGAAATCAGATTAATAGAATTATAGGATGCTGATCTACAACCAGGAAGTGTCAATAGCCTCCCTATGACTGAAGAGATTTATAGTTGAGAAGAATAGTCGAGTATGACCAGTGGGTTTGGAGTGCCTGCTTGTGTTTGATGTAAAGGAACCTGCTTTTCAGAGAGTGTTCTTCCTTCTGAAAAATGAGTAGCATGATGATATCCCAGATTTGCCTCCCCAGAACTCTAGTCCACTGATAGTATACGTTGATTGGGAAAGTTTGGTCCCACACTGTCCAGTGTCTAGAAGTCTTCACAGCTGCATTGCCCAAAGCAAACAGATGGCTTTACCTGTAAGGTTTGTCACACGTAAAATTGATGTTGTGAATAGAGAAAGAGTGTGTTTAGGGTTTCCTGTTTTGAGTGCTGCCTAGCATGGGTATTGGAGCAATAACAGCTTGAAACAAACACACCAGAAAAGTCATTCTTATCCAAATGCTTTGAGGAATGCCTCTCTTCTTAAAACGCAGAAGTAGTTAACTGAAAGATCAAAGCTGGGTCAGTGGCTGGAAACATGAAAACCCGATGGTGTGAGGCACCATAAAAGGGTTAAAAGTGATGATGTAAACCATGTGTGTTGGTTAAAATGCTGTGAAAGTGCAGACAAAACCTGGAAGTATAATAAATAATGTCTGAATACCTGAGAGCCTTGTGGCCTCTCTGTCATTAATCAGAAACCACAGACTGAGGGATTGGCTGGCAAAACATTAATCATTAAGCAATTAATTCCAGCCATGGAAACAAAACAAAACTCATGATTTCCTGAGTAGGTGGGATTGAAGAAGGTATGGCATGGTTTTGGTTTTTTTACCACGAAATAAAGAAGTACTGAGGACGTCATACATTCATCACTGAGATGGAGAGAAAAATCTCCTTTATTATCCATTTCTTCCTTCTTTTTTTGTTTATGTGAAACAGGAAGAGGGAAAATCACTATGGATTTTCCTAGGAAGCAGTAATGAGCCTCTTGAGTTTAAATCTTTCTAGATGTGTGACTCTAATAAAAAGGGGCTTTATTTCTTGTGTCTTATATGTTCCTCCAGTCCTCTTTAAAAGCATGCTAAAAATACCTTCTTTTTTTTTTTTTTCTTCTCAACATCACCAGCCCCAAGAGTGTTCTTGTGAAACTCAGGGCATCAATATTTTTTTCCCTTACAAATTCTAATAATTTACTGATTACCTTAGGATCTTAGCTTTTCTTTTGGTATTTATAGCTATGGAAAAACCTATGCAAATATTAAAAGATGAATAATTCATACAAAAGGAAGGAGGCAAAAATGTGCACATACTGATCNTATATTTGAGGTTGGAAATGCCACTTGTGTTTTTAAATATGAAATGTACACATAAAGAATAATCTTAATAATGTTTTTCTTACCATTACTGAGTGGAAACCCATCCCCTTGAGGGCTTTGAGCACAGCTTTCCAACCAACTTCAAGAGACCACCTTTATGTAAAGTACTGTAGGATGGATGGTGAGGTGTGATATAATTAGAAGCTGCCTCAATAGTGACTGGGCTTTAGATAATTTGCCAGGTGCCATGTGGGAAGTTTGTGACAAAAACCAACTGTGGTTCTTTGGCTGGTACCTCACGCCTGGCCATCTGCGTCACCAAGCTGACAGCATAAATACTGGGGGAGCAACTGCAGGAGCAACCTCAGATCAGCCTGGTCAGTGATTGCAGTAGGCAGCAGATCTAGTTGCTTGCTTCTGAAGGATTATTCACAGGCTTGAGACACCATCTATTTTAAATACAGTAATTTCCTCACCATATTCAAATGCCACCTTCTCCTTCCAGGAAATGCATGAAGATAACTGGCCACAAGACAAGCAAGGAAAACTTGCAGTGAAATAGATGTCACAATTCTTGCAGTGTATCCTTTCAACTATAAAGACATGTCATCAAAGCCAAGGGTTTTACTGGAATGGCTATGCTGCCTGTACTTGGTAGGGCAATAAGATACCTTAACCACAATGGTTTCTTTTCATCTGGCAGATCTTAAGAGGTCATGCAGACAATCCATAATATTTATCTCCTCTGCTCAGAGGCAGTGTATGGCACAGTTCAGTGCAATAAGAATAGGTTAATTAGTTAAAAGACTGCTGTCCTATTTAGAGATACAGTTCCTGCCATGGGTGTAACAAAAAAGCCAAAAGTTAAAATAAGTACCTTCAGAATGAGTTTTGAGAATATGTTTTGCTAGGCAGAAGACAATTTATGCTAAGAAACAAAATGTTTTGTCCTTGTCCGTTACATCAGTCTCATTACACAGAGCCAACTGCAACAGTCCCTAGCTAAGGAGAACACTTCACGAGAATAGAATCTTGTTGTCACAGGTGGCCTGAATTCACGCATTGCTGCTGAGATTCTAACTGTGATTACTCTTCATTCCCTCCTTCTTCCCTTGATTTAGTCTCATTTGAGGAGACAGGATGTCGGCTTGAAGAGCCACCTGGATCAGCTAGACCAGCAAATAAGTGAGCTGAAATTGGATGTCAGTAAGTCCTCCAGTGAATACTTGGATAGTGACAGCCGCCCCAGCTCAGGTAATGTGTGCTTGGCTATTTATTCCAAGGAGTATGGTGCTAGGAGAACTGAAGAGTGTCAACTGCTAAGCAAAATTCTCTGTATTATTTGGTCAGAAGTGGTGCCCCGTGGCTGAGGTGGATAATAGTCATCTGGCACAGAGTGGGCTCACAAAGCTGCTAGGAATTTTCCTGCAATGCTGATTTAGTTGGAAAGTCTCACTCGCTCAAGCAGTATTCTTTCTGGATTTTTTTTTTTTTTTTTTAATGAGCCTTGTAGCCACACATAGAAGGAGAAGGAGACAGATTTAATTATTACCTTGTGCAGTGTCCAGTGACCATTGGCAAAATGGCTAGAGTACTTAAAAGAAGTGGAGACCAACATCAACACTCTGCTTGAATCCAGGAAGGGTTCTGAACCTCACTAGGACTTCGAAAATCACTACTGCGGTGCTCCTGTCAAATGAATTTATGTAGAAGCAAAACAACACTGTTAAAAGACACTGAGAAAAACTAGCCCAACAGAATAAAGCTCTCATGGACAGAAAGATACTGGGTTTCAGGTTTCCGGTCTGATTCACAGAGAGAGCTGTACTGCAGACTTTTATAGCTGAATGTCTGTTAAACCGGTTTCTGTTATCTAGTCAGAGACAATGAAAGTAGTTCTTTTAAACAGAATTTTTGCAAAGCCTCAAGTCTTCAGTGAGACAAGGAAATTTTTTTTTTTTTTAATACAGCAGATGGATTTGCAGCCTGATACTTAGAGTGCATATAAAAAGTGCAAGTTTCTGTTGTGTGTTTAAGTTCAGGAGTTGTGTACTTAGGCACATGCACATAGTTCAAAAGAAAATATTCCTTCTCTGTTATAGAGAGGAATAATAAAATTTCCCACCTGGAATTTATACAAAGTCTTTTTTAATTTTTCCACAATTGTTGGAAGTTATCTCAATACCTGGAGAGAGACGATAGTGTCCATTCTCTGCTCTTAGACATTCCAGCTATCATGGATTTGGCAGCTCTGATCTAGGTTTGTTTTGCTCTCTAATCCACTCATCCAATCCCAATGACCCTAGTACAAGTTACGATGATGTCAGAGGTCCCTGTCTTACACCAGTTGCATCATAAGCCCAAAAGACATTCTCCAGTGAAGAACTGGGCATGATGGTACAGGACTTCATCCCATCCCACCCTCAGAACTAAGGAGGCATGTGCATGCCAAGCTGGCTCAGGGCCCAGGTAGGTATGCAGAACCCCAATAAAAGTTGGTTGAATTAGAGTATATACCTCTGCTGATGTTACATTGATAAATGATGATAAATTTAGGCTTGTTGCACATAGCAAATGAAGATTTATTTTATTCTCTGTACTTCTCTTCTACAGAGCATGTTTAGTTGCTATAAATAAGAAATATCCTATTTATTTTAACTCTGCAGGATTCTATGACCTGAGTGACGGTGGTTCTTGCTCACTCTCCAATTCTTGCACCTCTGTGTACAGTGAGTCCATCTCCTCCTCCCACACCAGTCTCTTACCCAGCTCTCAACATCCTAGAGTGAGGCTCAGTGTGTTTGATTACCGACCCAAGTCTGCAGATGAAACTACCGTGCACACCACCAGCTTCCAACAACAGGGTACCTATGTCAGTGGTGGATGTCGGATTGCAGCTAGCAGAGATGTTTCTGGGAGTCCTGCCATGTCCAAACCAAGGCCAGTTTCCACAGGTAATTGATAGCAGAACTGGATACTTCATTCAAGAGAAGGGCAGATTCCTGGTTATTACTCTTAGGACCTTGTTTAGCCATGTGTAATCAATATATAGTTCTCATTTTCAAAACACAAAGTGAGGGTGGATCAAAACCACAGAGCCAAACCATTTACTGTCCAACTTCCCCTTGCCTCCATACTCCAGATACTTTTAAACAGTAACAAATGAATTAATCAATAAAAAATATGTGGATGAAACGATAACAAATATGAGGACCTATGCATTTAGAAATGGAAAAAATACTCTAGTGTATGAGATAAAATTGTAAAGAATGTTGAGATGCTTTTTTTAAAAATACCTGCATGTGAAATCCGAGAAGTTTCAGTAGTTGAAGTACCTTGTGTGAATATGCAGGGATGTATGAAAGATTTTAAGTAAAAAAAAAAAGTATTTGCACAAATCATATTGACTCACACAATGACTCTTTTTCATAATTTATTATGTACAGTTAGGGACAACAAATGCCAAAAGTTATTGACTATCTAGAAATCAGTCATGAGCCTAAAAGTGAATCAGCCATGAATTTGCATCATACGTTCAACAAAATGGACAAGTCTATTAATATTCCAAATCTCTTGTTTACCATCTGTAAAGTGACATCCTATCACTTCTTATCACAGGTTCTTCCATGATCTCAAAGCTGGTCTTAGTACAATTCTTAGAGTGATCCAGTGAGATGAGTAGCAGTTCCATTATAGAAACAGGGAAGCTATGGGGAGCGCCATTTCAAGTACTGTGCCACTCTGGAATCATTCCCACAGCTACTTGACCTGAGCTAACTCACCTCTGGCTTGCTTTGAACAGAAACAAAGACCACCTATTCTACTTAGGTGTGTAGACACATCTGAAGGGATGGTAGTAATTATAGCATAAAAGTAAAGTCTTCTCAAGGCTTTCAAAGGCTGAGCTTAATGATCCATGGCTTCCATGTTCAGATTACAGACATTTTGCTCTCTCAGAAAATTTCCCACCTTGAAACATGTTGCTGAGACTCCAGGGGCTTTATGTGTTTTTGATAAAGACTAGCACAAAAAGGAATAGCTGATACTGAGCAGGGGTGTGGGAGAGAGACTGTAGACCTCCTTCAGCCCTTCTTCCTGGCTATAGCCTGTTACTTCCTTCACAGTGAGAAACAAAAGTAGTGGCATAGTAATGGGTGTAGTCTTGAAGAAAAAATTCTTACAAAGTTGACCACATTGCAGGAAGTGAAGCAAGATTTTACTTCAGAAAATCATCATTTGGAAAGGAGAAAAATTCCTCTTTTCCCCTCCTCAGAGGAAATTGCAGGTACAGACCAATTGCTTTTTCTTTCAGTGTCAAGCAGAAAGCTTGCTGAGACACTGCAAGCACAGCATGCTTTTAACTTCTTCCTGGTTTGTTCACAAAAGAGAGCAGCACTACACACTGCCAACAATTTGCTAAAGAATTTTCATTGTGAAATTAGGTTATCATCCTGACCTTCACTGTGGCAGGTCTGTGCATAGGTAGGACACTGCAGACCACCCAAAATTTTGCAATCTTTGAAAAGCTTCCTGTCACAGGACATAGGTAGTCATCATGTGACTATTCACACAGTCTGTGAATAATGTGGTTGAATGTGATGGTTGGGTTTCATGATAGCATGGAGCACCCAGGAAAATTGGTTAGCTGCAGATTTGTTGGCACTGAAGTTTGCGTTATAGTACGGAGAAATCCAAGCTAACTGGTTCAAGTATTCTTGGTCCCAGAGGTAACACAGCACCATAGCGCTCTATTGCATGATGTGTCTGGATGAACAACCTTTCTTCGCATGAGAACACAGTCTCTCCTCTCTGTGCACAGGAGATGCTTCTGGGAGGAGGATGCTGCAGTCAATACTAAATTACAGTGCCCTTGACAGTACTCCAAAATAGAAAAGATAGGAGTTGGTGTCTGTAAATGTCATCTTCAGGGATTTCATGTCCCATTTGCCTGAGTAGTTAGCCTTAGATTTTATTCCTCTGTGAAAATAAAGATTTTTCAGTTCATTCTTCTATGGCTTCTCTGCTAAGAAATAAAAATAATCACTCGTTTTTGTCTAGTTGTGTTCCTGCTGGTCTGTGACATTTTAGAGCTTTTTTGTATATGCACAGATTTACTTTCATCCAAGTAGCACAGTTTAAATTTCCTGCAAAGGTAAGAGTTTTATTATTGGCATTAAAAGGCATTTTAAATTCTCTTATGCTCAGGTGATAAAAGCTTTAAAGTAATTAATTGACCTTGGAAGACTGAAATTCCTTTCTTTATCCTGCTACTGATTTTAGTAAAAGCTATCACATCTCCCTGATATAGCACTTCTAACATGAAGCAGGTTGAATGTAATTGTCTGTGATTTAATTAGGTTGTTTATTTTCATCCTGTAGGTGACTTGGAAAGACTCATTCCAGCAGATGCTAGATTTCAGAAAGAAATGGATCCTAAATCCATGTTGCCTCTGTGCCATAATGGAGACATGCGCTTGCTCAGCATGGACCCCAAATTCCAGAATGACTTGGTCTCCAAGAATGGCATTGATGTGTATCCTTACCCAAGCCCCCTCCATGCAGTGGCTTTACAAAGTCCCCTTTTCTCCCTGGTGGGAGCATCCCCGGAATCAGATTTCCAAGCTCCTCCCAGCAAACCTATGCCTAGTACAACAGGTCCCAGCTTGATTAAGACTAGGCCAGCCACTGAGGTCAAGCCAGGGGGTTACATCCATAAATTACTGCATCTGACGAGATGCAAAGGGAGCAGTGGCACTGCAGCCAGTGAGTGGGTTTCACCGAAGAGCCAGCCAGCTGCAATGCACCAGAGACTCATTATAACCCCCAGCACCGGTGGAGTGAAAATTAACAGCAGCAGTAGCCAGCTGGAGAAACAGATGGGTTCTCTAGAGAGTAACAAAGCTGAAGGGAAGCTGTCAAGAGAGGTACCAGAGGGGGAATGTGCCAAGCAGCAGGAGATCATGAGCTGTATGAATGAAGAGCAGTCATCCACTCGCCCTGACACTGAGCCATCAGCTGTAAATAGTTGTTATCCTGCCAAGTCAGCAGCAAGAGGCTCTCCTCTGGCAGAAGCAACAGAGAGCAGTATGGAGTGCAGTTTGTCCTACTCACAGCTGTGTCAAAAGGACTCTAGCCCAGACACGAGGAATGCTAAAGCTTTCCCCACAAAAAAACTGCCCATCAACCGGTGTAGCAATGCCAAATTGGCTTACTCTGGGGGTCATGAACGAGTGGCACGAGCTGAGTTTGTTCATGCTCAGTTTGTCCCTGCAGAATCCCATCAAGTCCGGGTAAAGTTTGCCAGCTCCAAAACAAAGGCAGTGAAGATAAAGAGGAGGAACAGCGAAAAGGTAATTTGGCCTGGGAAGCAAGCCTTCTGCATGGAGAAGGTGAGAGGGTCTCATGGGGCCACCAAGCTGCCTGTTGAGCGGAATCAGCTCCAAAGACCACAAGGAATGAAGAGCCTCATGCATAGACCTTTGTATTCTCGTGACATGGCTGGCAGATCATGCTCAGAGTCGAGTCTGTTCCCAGTGCAGGTCAGGCTCCCCACTGTGCCATCTGGGCCAGAGCTCTACGGAGCCTCTGCCGATGCACTGTATTCCTTCGAAGCAGCTTGTGCAGACACAGCCAACGGGAAGAAGCAGCGCAAGTGGCAGTCCACAGTGGAGATCTCTGCCAAGGTGCACCCAGCCAGCCTGTCTCACAGCTTTGACCTGGGAGTGCCAAGGCAGCCAGCAAGGAGAGCCAGTGTCCTGCGCACCGTCAGCATGAGGGCTCGCTCCAAGGGTCAGCGCCATGGAGATCGTGCCAAAAGCGAGTCCGACCACTCGGAGTACTCTGCAGAGTGTGCCTCCCTCTTTCACTCCACCATCGCTGAGACCAGTGAAGGGGAAGTCAGCGATTTCACAACCAACCGTTTTGGAGACAGCGAGTCCAGTGAAAGTGATTCGGAATGCAGCACTAACAGTAGCAGCCTTGCTCTTGCCTATGATGAGGAGGATGAAAGTGAGCTGATTTGGCCTGAAGGTTCAGTCAGACAATCCGTGGCTGCCCAGGCCTCTTCCAAGCCTCTTCCTCCAGTGCCCAAAATCTGTCGCATCAAGGCTTCAAAGGCACTAAAGAAGAAGATAAGGAGGTTCCAACCTGCCTCTCTGAAGATCATGACCATGGTTTAATGGAGAGCAAGCATCTATTTCTTACAGTGAGACATCCTGCTGGCTCTCATTTGCAAAGTAAGAGGACTCAAGTGCAGAGAAAAGGACTTTCTTAAAGAAGCTGTGAATAATCCCTGAATCTACACAAGGGATCTCATTTATCAATGCCTGGACATAAATGTCACTGTATCTAATTCCCTCTTTTGCAATTTATTCTGTAAATATAAATCTCTGTGTATATTATGTGATGACTTTTTTAATTATTCAGAAGGATCACTGTGGTGAAAGTGAAAACAACCTCCCGTGTAAGATTTTACAGACAGGCCCTTTGTGGTTTTTTAACCATATGCACCCACAGAATCAGTCCAGACACAAGGATTTGCTAAGAAGAAAGTGTACTTCCCTCTTGTGAGGAATTCTTTGCAGTCTGAAGTCTGTATTAACCATCTAGCTGTTTTTGTGATCATATGGAATAGCTCTGTTTTCTACATAGTTTAACTTTATTTCAGATCAACCATCCCATACCTTCTCCCAAACATTGGGAGGATGCGTCTGCTGTTCCATAAAAACATAGTCTGTTTAATCAAGAAGGCAAGTGTATTTGTGAGCGAGAACAAGACTTCAGTTTGCTTCATTTTTTCAAAATAGCATAGGGTTGTTTTTTCAACCTCCCTCTTTATGATGTTCCATGTTACTGTTTGTTTGTTGAATGGATGAAAGAACATCAGGGCGACATTGCACAGTGTGCGATTAGCTGGCACTGAGATTATAGCTTTGCCCCTGAAATTGCAAACTCAATAAATACTATTTAATGTACTTCTGAAAATTAAGCTTGGCTGACTTTGATGTCTAAAGAAAATTATTCTGGTCTCTAATATGAAACAGTTCTGTGTTTTTATGATCACTGTGTAGAGGAGTTCTTTTAAATTTTCAGAGGATCACTGCAGCTCAGTCAGAACCAGGGTCTGCTCATCCTCTACCTCAGGAAAGCTTTTTCACCACCTATTTCTAAATGAAAGAATTAGAAAATGGTATTTTTATTGAGGACAGGGTACTGTTAAACTGACTCACTTAAACTGATGCAATTTTGTCACAAGACACTCTTGATTTAAAACATATATTTATATATATGTAATGTGTTTTGAATGCATTTGAGGGCACTGATATGAAACTTTGTATCACTGTCTAAATTGAAGAAGCCAATTTTTTGTGTTCAGACATGCAGTTCTAATTCTTTCATCACAGCAATCTGGAAGCTGAGCTGAAGTTCTGCCTGAGTTTACAAAACGGCAGGTATTATCCTCCTACCCTATTTCAGTACTCAGTCTGAGTACATTCCTGGCCTAAGAGATGTAGGCATTACCTCATTCAGCTGCCTATACTGGGTCTGAAACAAAAGGTAAGTTCTTTGCAGAAACCGGGCAAAAGAGTGTTTACTCCAAGGATTCAGTAGCAAACAGAAATATTGAAAGGCAACTTTCACTTTAATGCCTTCTATTCTTTGGAAGCTATGCTATGTTTTGAATATGCTGTTTTGAAACCACTCTATTTTCAAATAATTTTTTGAAAATGAGGAGAAAAGTAAAAGGTATGTAAAGTTGTTTAATTCAAATATTCTAACTAGCACATAACATTGTCCTTACTGTAACTAGGAAAACATTACATTTTAGTCAGTGGAATATGTTTGCATTGTTTCCATTGTTCCAAGAGTATTGGACATAATCACTCTGGTAGGATTAGTGGGAGAATTTCATAAGTCTGGCAGCAGTTTCTTGTTCAGCATGTCTAGCAACAGAACAAACAAAATAGTGATTTATGCTTTGTTGACTTTCTACACCATGAAAGAATTCTTTTTTCCATTTACACAAAAGGTTTAATTTGGGGGAATGTGTCAAAAGTTACATATGATCCTTTAATCCAAGGATTTTCTGTGTTGGGATGGGTGAGGTTTATTGGTTAGATAGGAATTCTGAGGGTGGTTTTTCTCCATGAAGGAGGAAATTGTTCTAAAGCAGAACAGTGCTCTGAGTAGGAGTGTTCTGAAACCTCGTAAAAACTGCCACCTAGTAGCTCCCTGCCTTTTTATTACAGTAAGCTCAAAAGTTTCTGGTCCCACAACTCTGTAAATCCCACTTTAGGGCTGTTAATGCTCCATCAGAAATGTTGCCAGACACATGATCAAAGTGCTGATCCAGAATGAACTCAGGCTGCCAATTCAAATAAAGAAAAATGATGACTTAATTTTTTACTGACAGGTTTTATGCCAGATGAGGTATCACTGCCTCTACGACTCATACTTTCTTTCTGCCAGGTTGGATATTGTCTCTCCTCCCAGAGCCAGCATAAACCCGACATAAAAGCATAAAGCTGGCCCAAACATCATCCAGTGCTTTGGCTGATTTGACAGAAATATGATTATGTGCCCACACTTGATCCAGGGGAAACCTGTGGTGCTGGAGAACCCCAGCAATGCAGAGAACCCACTGTTAGGTGTTGAGGCATTGCTATGTGCAGTGATGCTACTGAGGTGTGATTTTTTGACAAGGGCAGAACAGGTGGTGCTTCCCCACTGTACTCTAAGACATTGGAAATCCTCCCCAGCACTGCCTTTTGGAAACACTGCTTTCATCTGCTGGAGCAGAAACTTCACTGGGACCAGAGCTCTGGAGGGAAGAAGTAGGACAGTCCAAAACAGGGCAGGAGACTTGGATGGCCAATAGTTCAGGTAGACTGACACAAAAATATGATGCTATAGTGTGTTTTGTTGGCAAATACACCAAGAATTTTGATAACCACTGGGTGCAAGAGTGATACTTCCATTCACGGGAGACTGGGCAAGCTCTGCTGACAGGACCCCAGAATACCTGCCACCTAAGCAAAGAGAGTAGAAGCATACTTAAAATCAAAAAATCTTTGATGCACTATTCTTTTATGAGTAAAATATTTTTTAATGTAAACATCATAAAACTATCATAAAAATATCTTTTAGCCTCATCATGAAAATAAGAGATGCCCAACAATGGGATCATTGTCATATGAAATAGAAGTATTCACTGTTTGTTTTCCTTTTCAGAAGAAATCTACAAAACCTTTTTACCTCACAGCCTCTGGACTATAAAGGCCCCAGAGAATGCAAAAAAATGTCACTTGGTGATGCAATTGGAAGTCTAGCACCAAACCTGATAAACTTTGGGAGTGAGAAGTTTAGCACTTTTACT
Source organism: Bombycilla garrulus (assembly GCA_013400315.1). Lineage (NCBI taxonomy): Eukaryota > Metazoa > Chordata > Aves > Passeriformes > Bombycillidae > Bombycilla > Bombycilla garrulus. The sequence goes on along the minus strand of VXBU01004491.1, from coordinate 23,695 downwards.
GTGACATGATTAGAAAGTGTATAGGTCTAATGGCTGCTTCAGAGCAGCTTTAAGCAGAGTTTCTGTTGCAGGAATTAACATCTGTCTTTATCACTCCAAGCTCTAGTGAAACAAAATCATCTAATGCTGAAATCTATGTGCCAAATGAGAAGTTTCCTTCTGTCCTGGGCAGACATCTACACTTCAGTGTAGGAGCAAATTGCTCCTAAACCACAAAGGAAAGAAAAGAAAGTAAAAAAGAGAATAGAAAGGGAATTAAGGAAGTTTTAGGAGCAATTTGCAGAACAGATCATAATTATTATTTAAAAAACTTTTGTTAATCCTTTTATTGCATAATAATTCTGGAACTGGATAATTACCAGTTTTCTTGGCTTTGACACAATCTTAGATTTCCAAGTCCACGTGCATTACCCAACCCATGGGATAGAGTCAGAGAACTGATGTTTTGTTAGAGACACCACTCTTCAGACCTTCATTTGCAGTGACTTCTGGTCAGGCAGGGCCACTGGACAAAAGAAAGGCAGCAGTAAGTCTCAAAATCAGCTGTGGATGATTTTCATGCTGATGAACTTGAGCCCAGTGAACATTTTAAGGCTATGGTGGAGACTTTTGTGTTTTCGTCCCCATCCTAGTCTGAAGCTCTAAAGGTGAGAGCTGGAGGAGAGAAGTGCTCCAGGAGCTGCTGAAAGGCAGGTGATAGCAGCAGATCTTTGGGGAGTGAGTTGTTGCCAACAGGATGAAGCAAGTGAGCATGGCACCAAAGGACTCGAGTTCCTCCCCCACCAGCCTTTGCTAGGTTCTTTAGGGTCCTCTTAGGGCTGTAACCCACTGCTCATGTGGCAGTGCTGTGATTTGGATGCTGCACTTGAAATATGGGCCACCAGCACCTGAAGCCCACCACAGGTCCACCACCACTCATTCACTACAAGATGAGGGAATGTCCCAATCCAGAGTCCTTCCAGACTAACAAGTACCCCCCAGTTAGGCAAAGTTTTTTGAAAGAAGTGTGCAGCAAAATAAGGCACTGTGACTACTGTCTGACAGGGAACAAGAGAACAGCATGCCAGGGAAGGACTACCTTACAGCTGCTTTCTGAAGCAATAGCACTGGCTTTCATTTTCCAGCCCCTTTTGAGTCCTCAATTCCACTGAGACTGAAGGATTCCCTCCAGCTATGCTCAGTGGAAGACAGCAGCACAGCTTTTCAATACAGTCCCCCTCTGCCCTCCCCACCACACCAAAGCCTTTGGCTCCTGCAGATAGCTGTAGTTCCTTTTGCTCCCTGGCCACAAACTCAGTCCTCCTCACTGAACCTGCTCCAAAGGAAGCTACACTGACATGAGCAGCTGGAATGACCGTGTGAGGGAAGAACATAATTATTCTGGAAAACAAGGAGTCCTATGTCTGAAACTTGCCTGTAAGGAATGCAAACATCCAATGACACCAATACAGAATCCAGGCAGTTCTTCCATATCTTATATGGATGTTAAGGAGACCTGGAATTCCACCATTAGCTGCTACTCTGTATGGACAACTACTGTGATATATCAGCTACAGATGAAGAGTGATCAACAGGAAAGTGCTCAATAAGGCTTGATTTTTGGTATTTATACTTATGTTTGAAGCCATTCACAATATGCCTGCTTATATAGCAATGCAGAACATGAGTAGAATAACAGTTGAAATGAACAGAGGTCCAGCCTCCATCAATTCTATTAATTCCAGGTGTTATCATGATAATAAAGCCTGGAGACTATCGTTAGTTAATGCAGATTTTTTTCTTTTGCCTCCCAAGCATTCTAGTGTTTTTCCTGTCTCAGTATTTGTAACTAGGGGCAGAGGGCATCAAATTCTCCTGTGACACAATTCCTGGGAAGTCATTAGAGCTACTCCACAGGTTCATTTATCCTCCTTATGCTGTTCTCAAGATGTCAGCAAGTGGGATGATTGGCATGACAGATGGAAAATAAGGAAGATTTCAGGCCTCACTTTCGTTCTTGAAAGTGCTGCAGTTTTTTCATAACTGTGTTTATGGCTGTCTTGGCTGGGAAAAATGCTGTTGCCATGTCACATCTGTGTTAGTGATCAATCAGGGAAATGGTAAGGGCTTTGCACAGTGATGGAATTCCATGTTTATTCTGGTATTGAAAACACAAATTGAAAGAGTATCAGCAATCTGCTGATCCTGTAAAGCTACAAATCAAGAGGAAAAAGGCCATAAATCAAAGTGACCAGGCAGGGTTAATCAGGCAATGTTGAACCCAAACGGTAGTCTTAGAAGCACCAAATGCAGAATCTTAGTTCCAGTAGACTTGGGCAACTGGATGTGCTCAAAGGCTCTGTAAAACCACTCTGGATGCCTATTCTTTAGCCCAAGATGGATATGTTAGGCTAGCAAGTTGCTCTGAGGAAGTATGCATTACTGCAAACCTTCACTCCTACATTTACATGCAATATTTTCTCTCCACTTGTAATGTCCCAAAAGTGATTAACTCATGCAATGTGTTATTGTGTTTAAGACCCCGCCAAATTCTTCTACAATTTGCAAGATGGAATGATATGGGTACACTGACTCTCTGGACAACAAGAACTATGCTTCATCAGGAATACAGAAATTAAACTTGTACCCTATAAGACAAGCTGTAGCATCAAGAGTGAAGCTTTCCTTCAAGACTGTCTTGGCCACTGTAATGCCAAAACACAAATAAAATCTTATATTTTCTAAGATTATTATTCATTCACTAATGAAAGCCAAAACGTTCAATTATGAAAGAGTTTAGCCACTGTCTGGGTGTACAGATTTTGGCAGCAAATGCCAGTAGTATGGGGTTTTTATGCATTTTCCTCTGTTTTCTACTTAACTTTCCCTAAAGAATAAAATGAAGAGAACCAGAAGTTCATTTTCATGCTCTTTATTATTAGAAGGATCAACTGACTTGGCACACAGAAGAGCAAGAGCAGAGACAGTTGCAGTCAGAATGAAAATTTCTCAGGATGAAATTGGTTGTATGCTAAAATTGAAATGCAGAAAGCCACTTTTAAACCTATTTGATGGCAAGAAAGTGGGAAAAGTTGATGTCTAGGGCATACAAAAAGTTTCCTATGCCGAGATCATTAGACTTAAATAAATTCCTTATCTCAAATGCAATTTATGGCTACATGAAGGGCTACATGAAGATAAATTATTCCGAAAGGGAAGATTTTCCTGATGGTATACTAAGTGTGCTCAGTAGCTGTGTTGCTCAACATCCTTTTGTACATAACCAAATCAGTATCTGCTGTCTCACCAGTATTTCTGTTCCACTGTGCATTAGTGGAAGAACAAGGTGCCTATCAGCCACACTGTGACCTCTGATGGCTGAGAATTTCACCTTGGCATAGAACTCTCTATTCTCCATAAGGACTGAGGTTTATGAAGTTATTGCTTGAAATGGAAATTTGCCATGCATCTTCTTAGCATTAGATGTATATATAGATATTTGGGAAGAGGCAGCTCATGGAATAGGTGGATGTGATTATGTTCACAATTGGAATCAAAGCAGAAAGGGTTTTTAGACTACTTGGTATCTTGTCACTGACTCTGACTGTATTTTCCAAGGAAAAAAAGGTCACAAAACTGAAGAAGTACTAAGAATGAGATATTGGTGATTAAAATGAATACTGTGACCATTTCCCTTTTCTGTTTTCATCACATCTCCTGAAGCTAATGAATTTGGGGATGGTTCTATTAAATATGACTTCGGAGTGGGCTGAATTTCTTGAAAATAATTTGGTGATTTTTTTTTTGGTACACCAAGATGTTCAGGAAAGCTTCCTCTGTGCTTACCTTATTTATACCTGAAATCTGAATAATCTGAAACGTACATTTAACTATCTGTTAGAAATTTCTGACCCTTTTACTCCCTCTAACGAAAAAGTGGGTTTATGTTGCACATGTACAAATTACCGCTAATAAAATGAGTATGATTGTATAATGGCTTTTGTAGCTCTTCACACTACATTTAGATTCTATGATTTTGATAGTGTTTCATCCTGAATCTCCTTTGTTATCACTGGGGCACTGAAATTGATATAATACTGGTATGCTTACAACCACAGCTTTATAAGCAGTATTTATAGTGCACAGCCTGCTTCTAGAAGGTCAAAGAAAGGTAACTATGAATAGTAAGCCTAATGCCAACAGGCCTAATTACACTGTACCATAGAATGAATTTACATTACAAATTTTTAGAAGCTCACAAATGAAAAAAGGCTGAAAACCCACATGTTGTCTCCTAGGCGCCTGAGATGAAGAGGGCTACAGAACAAATCTACAAAACCAGAAATAGGAATAATTCCAGGAGAGCTTAGATGAGAGGAAAACTATTTTAAAGTCTGATGATAAGTTACTACAAATCAAGGGGAAAAGCTCTCCACAGATGGTGTTAAATAAATACAGAGAACTGACACAGGCTGCAAGATAGGCAGGGAGGGTGATAAAAAGGGTCAATTTAAAGCCCTGTTATTATAGTAGGGTTAATAATTTTCTAGCACTATGGTTAGTATATAATCAGAGCAGCCTCCCACATTAAGTAACAGCGTGTGGTTGTCAGGAAGGTGTGTGCACCACAGAAACACACCAGGGTTAGGAGCCTAGTATCCCAAATGCATTTGCATCATCTGCAGCTGAAGGAACTCTCCCTAGCACAGCCTTTGGAGTCAGCTGCCTGGGGGTCTCCTTCCCTCCAGGCTGCTCCTGCATCCAATCCCTTCAACCCAGCCTTCATCACTTCCCTGGCTGCCATGTGCCCTGTGCCTGCAGCCAAGAACTTTCCTCCAGAAGAATTCCATTTTCTTTTTTTGTTTGTTTCATTTTGTTGTTTTGGCTTTGGTTTTGGTTTGGTTTGGTTTTTTTGTTTTCAGAACAATCATCAGGTTGTAAAATTTAACCTCAGAGCATCCAGAGATCATTTAATGAGAAAATGTTTGGCCACCTCACCACAGCCAACTTGCAGAAATGTACTGTTATGGCTCACATTATGGAACATGTTATGTTCATTAGTATGGTTGTCTCTGGGGTATGTAATATGGGGACACTAGATGTTAACTCCCTAGAAAGCAAGGGAAGTTACTGCAGAGAAGGATGCAGCTGGGACTAGAAATCAAAACCTAAATCGCAACAAGCAGGGCCTCCCCCATCCGTTTTTATAGGTGCAGCCAAATCCATCATACAATGCAGCCACCACAATCTTGGATGGCACATCTGGGACTGTGTAATGCAGGGGAGAATGACCCCACTTAACACACCATCCCTCAGTGTCTTCACTCACTCAGTTCAGCTCCTTGATATAGTTATATGTGATTTTCACCTTTACTAACTGGAGGAATATCAAGCCCTTTTTGGTTGGTATGAACTGAAAGCATGAGAAAGAACAAAAACAAAATACATCTATTTTATATAAACTATATAAAATACCATTGTCTATACCATTACCTATAATTACATTTTATAACTCAAGGACTGATTTCACCCATTTTCCCCTTTACATGATGCTTTCCTTGACTTTTTGAGGTGGCTACCACAGGCTCTGAAGTAAGAGCCTGCCCTGTAGAACTGGCATCTGTGCCTTCTGGTGTCTATCTGTCCGTCCCAACATGTGCTAAGAAACAGAGGTATGACCTGCAGTTTCCTTTGTGACAGCAGACTTTGCTTCCTGAGCGGCCTCTCTCTAAATTCTAAGTTGACACTGCCTGATTCTCTGATGCAGAATGCTCTTTTTTGCATATTCCAAGACCAACTTGAGCCTAAACTGCACTGAATAAAATCACTTTTTATAATAAAATTCAATGTGATAATGTGGTTTGAAACAAAGGGCCACTGTTTGTATTTTCCTGTGGATTCAGATCACATCAGCTTTCGAGGTATAAGACGATCAAGTCTGTACGCAGACTATAAAGGCTGTANTATATATAAGTATAGAGACTTATACAAAACTAAAAGGAAGACAGCTAGGACAACTACTGTCTTCACTAGACATATATTGCTAAGATAAATCCACAGCAGGAATGCAACAAATAAAGTGTCTATTGTAATATATAATGCAGTCATTGTATGTTTGGCCTCAGTAGCTGCACAATGCCGCGGTCAGTTTTAATTGCTCTTGCTTACTCAAACACCTATAGGAAAAGCATCTTGTTCCTGTAAAGCTAAAGTTCTGTCTTTGATATACAAAGTTTCCTATCTATGATTTACTTGGCTCCCTTCAATAAAAGGCTGTGGATAATATTGTGGTTTCCTTTGAATATTCATCTGAGAAGTGAGAAAACTATGTTTAAAAAAGCAAACAGATCATTAAGTCTTCCCCAAAACAAACCTGATTTTTAAAGGGACTCAGAGCCAAAATGATCTCTGTGTTTTACACTTGCCTCTAGCATTTCAGTGAGTATTTGTGAGTTCAAGCCAGATCAAATCAAATCTCTAGAAGAATACACTGCTTTTTCTAGGGACAAGACTATAAAGTGTTGCCAGGAATTTGCCTTCAATGGAAATTATTCCACTATTTCATTAAAAACCTGTTTTCTCTAGAAGTAACACTTTCCATGCTGTCATTCAGAAAAAGAAAACTTTATTGTCTCATGTGTAGTCTGCAGCTTGTAATATGCAGGTCAGACTATATCCTCATATAATCCTTTTGAGCTTTAGTCCATGAACTCTTTTTTATTCTATTTCCTATAAAGTATTTCCATTTTGAGGGAAGAGCAATGCTTAGATAAGAAAGCAGGTTTAAAAATTTCCCAGCAAGCTAAGGGAAGAAGTCTCTTCTAATGCCTTAAAGGCAAACAGCAATGGAATTAGGAAGGAGTTTGTTACATCTGTCTAAAGGCATCTGAAATTTAGGAATCTGGGCTAAAATAGTCTCCTAGGGACCTTGTATTGCCTGAAGAGTGAACAGCACCGACGCCAGTAAGGAAATTACCTCATTCCAAACAAGGTCCCCCAGATAGGTGGGCTGAATTGTTTTTGGGAAGGACTGACTCTGAGAAGCCAAAATGACTCAGTTCAACAATACCTGACTTTTGAATAAATAACATCAGATCAGAAAAATGTGATTTCTGAGGGTGTGGGTAGCTTCTCTTGATTGTATACAGCTGTCACTGAGCTATCTAAGAAGAAATGTAAGAGGATTAATATGTTTTGGGGGGATTTTTAGAAAGAAATTACTTAGAGAGTGCTGGCAGTGCTGGTAATAAGTTTCAGGGTAAGCAAAGCACATAAATGTACAGATGATACAAGTAAGGGCAAGCCATAGCATATGCACAATATAGAGCTGTGATGTTGCTGTAAATTATGTCCAAACCCTAGATTAATCTAAAAATAAAGAATTAAAACAGGAATATATAAATCAAAAATTAAAAAATCCTTTTGGCCTGTACTTTTCTTTCACATGAGGAATTATTTTTTACTCTAGAAGACACTATAGCTTGCTAAAACTCAGTAATACCTAATAACATCTGGAAAGTTGCAGCATCTACCTTTTTAGACTTCAGCACATAGTGCTATGTCCCTCTTTCTTTGGCCATTTAGTCACTGTTCTGCTCAATAATCTGTTTAAGAATCAAATAGACCAGATTACCATTCCTGTGCACCTTGTGTAGTCACTTAAATCAAATCAAAGGGAATTTGTACATAATTGGTTTTCAGGCTTTGAAAAGCTCAGCTGATTTTTAAAATTAATATTTCTCATATGACTTTACACGGTTCCAAAAAAAAAGGAATGAAAACTTACATTCTTCTCATAGGGAAAAGAAGAAAAGGAAAAAAGGTAAAACAGACTTTCTCTCTGAATGACTGTTAAATAAGACATCCTTTAATTCAGGGTAAAAGAAGCAAAAATCTAAAAAAAAAAAAATTCTCAGATTTTGGTGGGTTTTTTTATGAAATCCAAGGCATGACCAATGCTCCATTCTCCACCTCTGTAAAACTGTTCAGTGGAAAGCAAAAGTATGTCTTTGGTAGCCTGAATGTCTACTAGCTACATACATAGTCCATAAACAGGAAAAGTACCTATTTTACAGGGACCTCCCCACAAGCATGACTATTCTAATTCCTTCAAATAACTGATGTGTTTTCATCCTGTTTGCATAAGTCTAAATTACCATGAAGCCTCTGTAGATTTACCCAAACACACAGTTTCATGCAATGAACTCAGATCTCCTATCACAAACATCCATGTGAAAAGTGGACTCTAAGCATGAAGTACTGCATTTAATTTAATTTGCTGATACTAAATGTGTAACTAAATTTGCAATAAAGTTTACTCTGGCATGTACACGTAGTCAGTTTTTGAAGCCCTGTGATATAACTTAGAGTAAAAACAAAAAAGCAAACCTTGAAGAAAAGAAGTTTAAAGGGGAGAAGCTTATGGGCAGGGATTTTATCAGCAGGATACTCCATTGGGTGGGCTGAATAAAGGTAACAGGCATTCTCTTTTCTTTAGTAAGAGGTGCACTTTCATAGCTTGTAAGGGAAATTAGTGAATAGTTTTGAGCCTTGCACTGCTATGTTTGTTTCAGCTCTGGAATGTAATTCAGATATTGTTCCAGGGTTAAAAAAATATAACAAAAAACTTCAGAGCAAGTTCCTGCAAGCTCCATGAGCTCCTAGTGTACATATGAATGGGAAGGGACAATCTTCCTGCATGCCAGAGGAGAAGGGCAGCTTTTGATGGCAGGTCATTCAGCTGTAGGGTGCCACAGGAATTAACTGTATCTTATGCAAGAGATAGCTTCCTCTGGTCTTAACTGAAAGCTCCCACCCAGGGGGTCTGGCAGGAATCTCAGTAGCATTTCTATTTTGTTCAGCAGTATTTGGTTGACCAGTTCAAATGCACCTGTTTTCATAGAAACTGTTCCCTTTGTTCAGCGTAAATTCCAGCACAGTGTTAAAAACCACCAAACATGGTCGAAAGGTCACTGTTTGTGTCTCAACATAGCTTGTGTTCCACTCTACAAACTGATTCAGAACTGCCATTTCTCTTGAGTGTGCTGAAGAGCGTCTAGATAATAGCAAGGAAGCTGCACATGCTTGCATGGGAACACTGGGGAGGAGCAGTTTTCCAATCAGCTTTTCCATTGTACCAGATGCAGAGTGCCTGGGATAACCAAACTTCAGTCCAGTCAGTAATTTATTGTCACATTATAATTATTCCTCAGATGGTTTTTTTGGCTATCTGTTGACAAAGCCCCTGCTCTTCTCTGGAAATTTTTCAGCTGGTGTGATTTCATGCAGAGGGTCTGACAGATTTGTTTCCCACACACCCCCTTTCCCATGTCTGGACCAACCTGCCTTTGGTGTAATTACAAGCTGTTTGGATATGCCCAGCCTCTATCACAGTGCTCCATGAGGCACTAGTAGACTCTGTGTGACTTTAATTGCATAGTCAGCAAGAGTGGGAGCAAGTCTTTCCTGTAGCCAATCAGGGTTTGGATGTGTTTTATCCCTCACTTCCTCTTCCCACATTCCATGTTTGTAGCTACAAAGAATTCCATATTGCAATAGCCCTCACACCCAGCTCAGTGCTCAATGAGAAAACAGAGTTTGAAAAGGCTAGAGTGAAGTTAGAAGCAAAACACCAAATAAAACAAATTACAGTAGCCAAGCTGCTGTGCACAGAGACTCTGTATTTTCAGAACTGTTTTGCCCTACCTAGAATTTCTCATGCACTAGGAATGAGCCAGCTCCTGCTCTAAAAGGTCTGTAGATTGCAGCCTCCCTCAGATGCTTGCTAAATTTTTGGCATCCTCTACTTTTCTCATACATTTCCCTGGCATCTGCCCAAGCTTTCCTGTGACATGTGGTTGGTGCTGTAGGGTAGAGACCAAGTCTTCCTCTTTGCTTGCATCTACTTCTGTCTTCATAGTTTTGCTTGTGGCTGGCACGTTCCTGCTACCTTCACAGTCCGCATCCATGTAATAAAAATAATAACAACAACAGAGATTTGATGAAGGGTGAAGAGGGGCTGTTAATGGAGAAAACAAACATAACAGGCCTAGATTTGCCTTGCTGCTTTAGTGAAACTTGCCGTTTGCCAGCATAACAATTCTGCATTTATACTCCTCCTGCACTGCATTTGGTGTGAGATTTATAATAAAAAGAAAAAGGATCTAGCCACAGCCTGTTTGTAATAAGCTACTGAGAAGGTCCAGAAATCCCATTAATCATTGGACCTGTGTTCCATGTCTGAAGTGTCCTGGTGACTCATGCCTCACCTATGGTATCTTCACTTGCTGTTACCCTCACATTGTAGTGAGGAAGAGGATTGAAATATCCAATTGTCCCATTTTGCCAAACTGAGGGATAGAAAATCCCTTAAACAAGTCTAAATATCCAAGTGAGCACAGTCTACCTCTGCGCTGTTGCCAAAACCCAGTGTGTAAACACTAGACAGCCCCACCCGAGCTGGGAAAGAAGGGTTCGGGGCTTTTAATGAGTGTCATGGCCATTCCCTCACTGGCAAACCCAATGCTTTCCTTACTTTGTAGCAAGCTCATTGTATGTCTGCGTGGCACAGAGTCTTTTCCAGTGCATAATGGTATCCCCAAGTAGATGCCTGGTTGTTGTTCATAAATTGTCTTTTGTTTTCCACCCTGAATCTTGAAGTGTCGCACTGATTGTTCGTTATCTGTCAAGGCATTAGTCAGCAACCCAACAACTCTCTGCTGGAGACGGCCCTGCTTTTACAATTAACAATAAAAAGCTTTTGTCGCTGCACAGCGATGCTTCTGAGGTCTGGTGCAGGGTTTTAGGAGGATTTTTTTAATCAACAATAAGATAAAAAGCATACATATTCTGTTTGATTTAACATCGAACTGGAAAAGAAAATATTTAGCTCAAAGACGAAGAAACACTTCTACATGCTAGAGTAATTATATTGATGCATATGAATAGGGTTTCTCATTTCCTACATTTTTATGCATTGCCTCATTCTCTAATAAATTTAATGTGGAATGTTTTGAAGTACACTTCTACAAGATACATGAATAACTGAAATTGTAGTTTACACCATGTTTCAAAGAAACTTAACCAGAACACAATCAGCTTCCCTTCACTGTTATTTATATAAACAACTCTTTCAGAAAAAAATCAAGCATACAAATAGACAAGCTGGATACAATTAGAGTCACTTGATCCTTCTCCTAGGCAATATTAAAGCCCACACATATTAATCAGTCAGGGGACAGCAATGTTAATCCTAATTTTTGTATAGCTTATTTGAGTACATTAAAAATGCAGTTTAAGGCTGCATCTATCAGCACAGTTCTAGGTACATTACTAGTTCATGTGCAGCAGTAAGCCTTCTCATTTCTATCAGCTGTGGTCACAGGATCTTGTATATATCAAAATATAGGTAATGCAGACTGTAATTCTGTCTTTAAAGAGCCTCTTATTTGATGAAGGCTTGAATTTGTATTAGATGTCTGGGCCTGAGGAGAGATTTGACACAGAGTAGTAGACTTCATTTTCTTGTAGTCTCAATGCATTATATTTGTGCCACGAAAAATGTGTGAGTAGAGCGTGTGAACTCCGGGTGTAAATAATAGGAAAAGATATCAAGAACAAGACTGAGGAGAAGTAACAGGAAAAGTTCATTAAGATATTGATAGCATATTATGCTTTGTAAAAAGGATAAATAGTTGGAAGGTGAGAAAGTGCAGAAGAGGAAACATAGTTTAATTTAGAAAATGCTACAAGGTAGAACTTGTGAAAATAAAAAAAGCCTTTTTTTTTTTTTTTTTTACCTTTTTACTTTTTGTAATCACCTGAAAAAGGAATAGCTACCAAAAATTTTACATAAAACTATCCTGGAAAATCTGGTTCAGGTTTACAAATCATCTAGGAGACTGATGTACTCTTATAAACTCTGTTGACTGAGACCATTAAAAAAATTATGGGAGTACTGCACAGAAATACAATTTATTGAGGAATTTAAAAAATGTTATAAATACAACCTGCAGAGTTCTTCAACTCATGTGTCCCTTTTAATGCATTCCAAATTCTATCAAAAATCTGTTGTATTCTGTGTAATAGTAAGAGAAGCTCAAGTGAGAAAAAAAAAGTTAGAATACACTGCAGTTATTCAAATATAAAACACTCTGTCAGGATTATAATGAGTTTCCAACAAATGCAGCAGCTGCAGTTTTTAAATCAGCTTGACATAAAAAAAGCTTTTATTAAACACAGAAAGTGTCCTCTAGACAATATACTTTCCTTTCTGGGTGAGAGCCATCACTCATTTTCAGCTTAGAACAGTTATATGTACATATATATATACAGACACATGTATAAGGTCTGCATTTTAACACTTACTATTCATTGCCCCCCCCCCCCAAGTTTGCATGAGACTATTTGTAGTTTTCAATGTATTTGTAAATGTAGGGAAATTTTATAGACAAAAACTATATTCTGTTTGTTTACACAAAATTTGTTCTCCCCATGTAGTGGACATGGGACAGGAAGCATCTGATGTAATAATGAAGAAAATTACATGTAATTTATTTGATGTAATTATGAAGAAAATGTTTAGAACATTCAGATTGTACCTAACAAAATCTTTGTTTCAGTGAAGCTGCATATGAATTTGGTTTAATTTATTACATTTTACCTCTGCTATTTGAATATATAAGTAATGTAAATAAGATTTTTTCCTACATAGTCTCTAGTAACTTTCAGTCATGTGTTGTATGTGGTATTAGTCGAATTTCCTATAAAATGTACTCCCTGAAGAATATCTTTTGTAATTACATTTCAGTAAAACTTACCGAAGCCAAGAATTCTATCATTAAATTAATTTCCAACTTGAAAAGATAACGCTTGATCTGCCACAGGAAAAGACATGCAAAAAAACCCCAGCTAACTCAGTATCAGTATGCCAGTTTTGGGGGGCAGAGGACTTGGCCTCTGAAAGTTAATGCTTAAAGGGAAACAGCAAATTCTCAGCTCTCACATGAAAATAGGCCTGACATATGCAACCCATACCTATGAGCACCTTCACCTGTTTCCTCACCAGTACTTACCTATCCTTACCTATTTCTTTTCATTTGTCCAAGATTTACGTTCCCCCTCCTTGACTCATCATTGACATGCATTTCTATATGGGAAACCATTTTTGTGTGTTGTAAGTGTAGCCTAAGCAACTTGGGGTACACCACTACTGCCAGCTATGTGTGGTCAGGAAGCTGCTCTGCAAATTGCCCTCTTTTACTCCTCTCATTGAAGATCTGCAAGACCTCACTCAGCTGGATGGCTCATGTGGTCTTCAGCTCTCCCTTTCGTGGGAGATGATAGAACATTCCCCCTTTCTACTCACATGGCATGGCAAGGGCACATCCACTTGAATTTCCATGTGCTTTTACAGTAAATACACCAAGATCTACTTTTCCTATAAACAATGTGGATCCTCTGAGCAGAAGCTGCAAAATCAGTGAGGCTGTCATCAATTTTAGACTTGCTTTCCATATCTTGGTGCAAAAGTTAGATGTGTGTTTCAAGCCCTTTAAGATGCCTGCAGGCAGAGGCAGATTAAATTGATAACAACTGCTGATGAAGCAGAGATGCAGTGGCCAGGCTTTTTACCTTGTATTGAGCAGCTTTAAGGTAATTTAATGATGATGTGGAGGTGTAAGTGTGCCAGGGCTGACTTTGCAGCTGGGATTGCCCATGCATTTTTCGCAAAGAAGAACTTACCTGAGGCTTCTAGTAAATTATTAAATCATAAACAAAAAGCAGTTTTTGAAGTAGAAAGGAATGACGTTGTCACACCTTTTGAGGGGAAGCCATGAGGCAGTTGAAAGGAAATAGGTAAGGAACAGAAAAGCATATTTTTAGTTTTGACTTAGCCTATTAAGAGATCATTGTGCTTGTTAAACTACACAGGAGTACTGAATTTAAAATCAATTACTTCAGTTGATTAATATATTCAATTCACAGTCATCTCATTTTTTTCTTCTTAATTTTTTTGTTTTTTGCTTTTTAATCTAGTGTAGCAAGACAACAGCCTAGTGTGCTAGGTTGTCCTGAGGGTCACAGGAGACTATTGTCTAAATACTTTCAGAAATTCCTCTCCCAGATCAATCAAATTATTTTCTTCTGCAAACAAATAACCTCACTTATTTTCCATTTCCTGATGGTAGTCTTCCTTCTACTGGAGGACAGAAATTATACTGTCTAAGGTTACTCCTGAACCCAGAGTTTTGGAGAAAGCTACACAAGGCTGCTCTGATTTGCCAGTGAAATACTGACTGTGAAGAAGTGGTGTCAGAGAAAATCTAGAATATCCAGGTGCTTCTGCTGGCTCTCAGCCCTTCCCTGCAACCTGCAACCACCCATGGCATGGACTGCCCTTTTTTCAATCCAGTCTTGAAATAAATTAATCTATGAGGTCTGCATGATCAAATATGGTGTTTCTGTGTTGCTTCTTCTCCTGGCTTCTCCTGTCCAGAGGGTACTCAACCCCAGGCCGAAGACCAATCATTATTTGTTTCAGTTAATTTAATCCACTGAACCACTCTGTTCTTGGCCAAGGTGAGCACTGTCACACCAAGGTGCTTGGCAGTTCTGAAGTATTTCTTCTCCCTTCTCTGAGCTGAAAGTACTACTCTGTCATCGATGTCCTGAAGAAATTTAGCTAAAGTAAGTGCATTACAACAGAAATTCTGTTCTGATAAGCTGGCATTTTTCAGAGGAAAAAAAAGTGCCATTGTCACTTATGGTGAGAAGAGAACCTGCTAAATGAAAGTATAGGCCAAACTACTGTAGTAATGCACAAGATAACTTCATTTCTCTAGTCCTCCTTAGCATTTGTACCATTCATTGATCCTGACAGCAGAATTTAAGCTGTGCTGGGATCCAAGAAACTCCTTTATCTGGTTTGAACATAGTTTTCTTGCTTAAGGCAGTAATTATATTTGGACAGATGGTTCTTTTGACTTAAAATGAGTAGACTCAGTTGCTTTTCAGATGGTTTGGTCACTTGGAGCAAGTGTGCAATATATTTCCCAACAGTACTGTGCTTCCCTTGCATCCTATCTCATTAATGGAGTGGTGTCTTGGCTTGACGACAGGTACCTGCTGGAGAAGGCAGGAGCCTCCCACAGAAGCTCCTCCCTCCGAATTACTAAAATTAAGTGGGCTTCAGGCAAGATATGGGGAGGAATAACAGTCCTTTACTAATGAGTATAACAAGATACAAATGAACAATAACTACGGTATTAACAACAATAACAACTACAAAGAAAAAAAGGTCAGGGATGCCCGCAGCAAAGCCAGGGAGAGTGATGAGGAAGGCCTTGCTTCACAAACCCCTGTAGGCAGTCTGTCGTGGTAGATGGCTCTGATGGGCCCTCTGAGGAGAAAGGAAGAACTCCGAGATGGAACGCAAGAGTTCTGGTGCAAGGATGGATGAGATGGGTCACCGTTCTTCCTGCAGTCTCAACAGGGCATCCCAGCGGGGCGAGCAGAAGCAGCAGCAGGAAAAAGAAGCTCCTGGGTTATGGCAAACTCCTTTCCCAAGCAACCACAGCTCCGAGTGTGTCCTCCACTCCAGCCGCAGAGTGAGAGTGATGATTTCCCTGCTGCCCCCGGCCTTCCCCTTCCCCCTGGGCTGGCAAGTTTCTTTGTCCTGCAAATACACTTAAGTATCAGCCATCAGGCTCCCCCAAAACAAATGAGACAAAATTCTATAGGTAAAGAGAACAAAAGGCACAACACCCCAACCCCCCACAAGTGGTCTGTGGGTTTTTAAAAGGCTTCTATCCTCAGGAACAGCTACAATTAAAATGTCTGATTTTGTGATTATTTTTAATAATGCTTCCTATGATGACCCAGATACATGCAAATACTTTAGCGATCACTCACCATGGATGCCTCTCATCTTTCTCTTTGGGAGTATTTAGAGACTCAGGGCACAAGAAAACAATCAAGCAATTTTTGCAATTTATAGCAGAAGATAATGTCCCTGGCATATTCTATGAGACTGTAGCCTGTTACTAAGATATTACAAAGATGAGATATGTTCTTGATATATTCAGACTACCTTCAGTAAGACCTTGAAAACTCTGTGAAGTGCACCCAAAGAGCATACTGGGAGGAAGCACGGGTAGCTATGGTCTGTGTAGACACTTCTTTTATGCTGGGGAATTTATGTGTTTAATGTTTACTTATTTTCCTGGAGTTTTTTGTTTGGTTGGTTGGTTTGGGTTTTGGTTGGTTGGTTGGTTGGTTGGTTTTTTTCTTCCTGCTACTAATCTTTAGTGAGTGGAAATGGAAGTTACCTCCTTCTACCCTTCATTTAAACAACTGTGGTATTAGTGCTCTACATCTCAAATCAACCTACCAGACCAGTGTGAGACTGAATATATAAACTGGATATTTTATAAACTGAATAACTTATCTTTCCTACAGCACTACAGCTTTTAAAGAAAGAATGTTGCTTCTTATATTTTTCTCTTTCTGTACAGAGAAAATGCAGAGGAGCAAAGACTGGGCAGCGTAAAACCTCATGATAATAAAAATGTGTGTGTGTAATTTGAAGTTATTTACAGAGTGATGTCACAGGAGCGGGACAATATTCACTGGATTCAAGGACCAGTTCCTGGATATAGCAACTGTATCACTATATCATCCCCCAGTGCTATGCAATGTTTCCCCTGCTTCTTCCACACAAAGCTAGCTGTTCCCCCTTATCACTACTTACCTGGTTTGTACATACATGTCCTTTTGTCAATATTGTCCTTTGTTTTAAGGCTTAGAGGGATTATACCTAGGATTTGGTGAGTCTCTCAGGTTTCTTTGAAAATAAAATTATGACTGTGAAATTCTTATTAAAAATAGCCTGGATCAATCTCATGATTTTCTTTTAAAGCACGCATGGAAGGAGACTTTCCTGAATCAATGATAAAATCTTATATGGCTGCAAAAGTGTTTTTAAGATTCCATCTGTGGTCAGGTCAGATTATACCATAGATACTAAGTTAATATTTTCTATAAACCTGTGCAAGGTCAGTATTTCTGCTGTTACATTATGCGTGCCTTTTTCTTCTCTTCTTCCCCTTTTTTCTCTTCCTCTCTTTCAAGGAAAGTCAATAACAAGGAAAGGAGGAAGGGCTTCAAGACATTTTCTTTATCTGCCCCATGCTGCTCTATAGCAGAAAGTTTACAGGACAGGATCAGGTTTCCTGACACCACCAAATGGATGCCTTTTGCTGTTGGAGATATGTGATGCAGCCATGATTTGCTCTTGCATCATCCCTTGTCACTGGTGTCTGCATTTACATCAGTGAGCCAAGCAGAACCAGGACACTGTTTCAGGCAGTGGTATGTGTATATCAGGCTTCCCCGCTAGACTTGGTCTTATGCTGGTCAGCCTCTCTCAGAAAAAGGATGGATATATTTCGGGGAGGCAGAATGAGCCAGAGTCTGTTCCAAATAGAAAATTTAGACCTGAAAAACCTTATAAGGATGGAAGTGTTTAGCCATATGGCCCCAAGACATGTGCACTTTTTCTGGTCTGTTTAATTCACCTTTGAACTATAGGTACTACATTCAACTAAGTCAACATTTGTTCCATCAGCTAAAAAAGTACTTTTTTCTCATTTATGGCTGAAGTTTTGCAAACAGTTGTCTGATTCCACAGCTGTGCTTGTGAATGCCAGCAATGTGTTTAGTGCTTGGACAGATCACTTTTGCAGCTGTCTGAGTTTTGGAAAGCATGAAACTGCCCTGAAAGCTTAATTTGTGGTTACCACTGTCTAATTGCAGGCACAGATGTGAAACACCAATTTGCAAAGCTATTTGCAGGGGTCAGTCTGGAGTGTGCTGCCTTCTTTTTCTACATAAACTTGCAAAAAAAAACCCCAAATTGTTGGA
The DNA here is from genome assembly GCA_013400315.1 of Bombycilla garrulus. Classification (NCBI taxonomy): domain Eukaryota; kingdom Metazoa; phylum Chordata; class Aves; order Passeriformes; family Bombycillidae; genus Bombycilla; species Bombycilla garrulus. The sequence continues at coordinate 5,794 of VXBU01004491.1, read as the reverse complement.
ACCCAGGGGGTTCCTATGGCATCTTGGAGTGATCCGGGCCCTGGTCAGGAGGCTTTTCAGCCTTGCCAGAGGTGTCAGAGAACCTGGATTGATACTGGGAATGCCTGTGGTTTTGATTTTAATCCATGAGACAAATAACTAATTTATAAGAAGAATTGCAAGTCACCAGAGTTGAAAGAGTAGAATAGTAGTAATTATAGATGAAAAGGGAAAGATTTGGACCCATGTCCAGGGGGGTTTGAGATTCTGGACAGGGGGGTCTGGGAGTCAAGATGGAGAATTCTTACACGTGGCATGTTATCTTATGTTCTTCTTAACCTCCATCTTCTTGGTGATGTTGGCACTTTTGGATTGGTTTGTCAGAGAGCTGGACAATGTAATGTAAGGGTCACGGATTGGAAATTAATGGTAAACATTGGATACGTAGTTTTTAGTATAAAAGATTACAGCTCACCCGAGGCAGGCACAGTGTGTCTCTGGACGCGTTCTGTGTCGACCCTGGCAGGGCAGAGAAATCTAATCTTTGATAAGGAATTAATAAACTGCCTTGAGAACACGAACAAATGACTCCAGACTACTCCTTCAACAGCACGGGCCGGAAACCTGGACTTTTCTACATATTGCGGGGTCTCCTGGGGTTAAGGAGATCCCCGCACCAAATCAGGCCAGGTTACAGTGCTGAGGGTGCAGCAGTGAGTAGATAGGTCAGAGGCAAATTTAAAACAGTGATTCATTAACATTCTAAGCCAAAATTTTTCTTCACATCACTGCAAACAACATAAAATCCATCTTCATTCTTCTCTTTCTTCTCATATTCTTTTAAAGAGCATGAAAAAGTAAGAGAAACTCATATGAAATATGACTGCAATTTGTTGGCTCTGTTCTTCTGTTCCACTTTATTTAGAACCACTCAAAGCTTATAGAATTGTGACTGAAATACTCAGCTGGATGTTCATTACATCACATAATTCATGCACATGAATTTTCAGTACACAGTCATAGTGGTGTAGATTTTAGCTGCTTTATATTCTCATCTTCCACTGATTTCTTCACACTACTGAATTTTGCTGTTGCACACAATATAACATGTGCTTGTTCTAGTGAAACCAGTCATTCTAATATTTCAACAGTTTTCCCTTAGCTGCAACAAGATAGATTTTATTTGAGAGATTAATCTTTTTGAAAACTTTCAGCAGCAAAGTTCTTTAGTACATCACTTTTAGAGAGTAGTCAAGGTAAGCTAGGAGCTCATAAACTCACGTTCTAATCTACCAATCTGAAATTTTATTGCTGGTCTACTTCAAATTAGAACTGCATCTGAAAGCATTGCAAAGGTTTCTGTGCAATGTCTCAGTTTTGGGGGTGGTATTATCCTTCCTGTTTTAGAAAGAAAATGCTCTAGGTGTTTGGATGGCAGAAGTTTCACTGTGTCCACACTACAAAACCAATCAGTGCTGCAAAGTTGCATTCATATAGCTCCAGGCCCAGGTTTAATAACCTGTAATTCAACTGGGATGTGACCCTCAGCAGAGGGTCCTAACAGGACCTCTACAGCTTCAGGGTTACAGAGACTTCCATCTCCCAGAAAAGATTCCTTATAAATACACCTTTTGCGTTCCTTTAAGGTCAGGGCTGTTGTTGTGGACTGAGAGTGTAACAAGACAGGGAGAAGGATGCAAGAGTCAGCTCAGGCTGCGGCAGGAGGCAGCTCTTCCATTTGTGCATAACTAGGGATAAGGTTGGCTGCAGATTGCCAGAATATCAAAATAGAGCTTGGTATGTTCAGTAATCCACAAACTGATCTCCCATTTGTCATCAAAGTGGAAAGCATGTGAGTATCATGGGAGCAGACCTTTGAGTTAAAACTACAACAGAGCAAAGCTGGCTGACAAAAAAAAAGCAGACAGGAATGAAGTTGTGTCATTGCTCAGCTATGAAACTCGTAGCAACTGCTCAGCTTGCTGGCAACAGAGAACAGCTCAGAGGCTGGGAAACACCTGAATATCCTGCTCTTCACTGTCCCTTCACCTTAGATCCCTGTCCTTCCTGCCTGAGCAAAGGCTTGAGCCAGTGCCCTGTGGAATGCAGAGCAAAACACAGCTTCACAGAGGGCTGGTGCAGAAACCTAGGCTCCCTGTGCTTCATCCTTTCCCCGTAATATGACAGACCCCAAGCACTCAATGACCATCTAAAAGTCAGTCAGTAAAATTAGTATGGTTTGTTTAACTGCAATTTTCAGGCAGATATATATTAATGTAGACTTTATACTCAAGACTGTTAACAGTTGAATTTCCATACCAAGAAACCCTCACTGTGAATTGCCTGCAGCATTAATCACTTAATGTCTACCAGCTCAGCCACACTGCACAATTCAGAGTTAAAAGCACAGCTGTAGAAATGGCCATCACTGACTGCTGGGAAAGCTTCTACATGTGCAATCCATTCACAGACTACAAGTGAGAAAACCAAAGTAAAAACTCACGATTTCTGGTGAGGAGAATGTGCTTTACAGCAATGTAAAAGAAGAGACCCAGTTAATGCTATTGCTGGGGAAGGCAGCAAGGTCATTGACTCAGCATTGTTTAGCATGGTGCGGGCTTGGGACCCTATGCATGTTCTAACTCCCTTAATTGAAAAAAAATACAAAAAAACCCCCATGAGAAGTGATGAGTATTGCTGCTAATCCCATTCTGCAAAGAGGTTTATGGGCTGCAGTCAATGGTGCAGATAACAGCAGGGACTGGAATTTCAAAGGGCAATGGAAGGTGAGAAGGCACCTCCCAGAAATCTTTCTCAGCCCAGGAATTAGCCTGTGGGCTATGGCTGATACATAATTTGGAGAACCAGCAGTCTTCTTCATATTGATTCTCTTATTATCAAAATAGCCAAAATACGTTTTAGTTTTAAGGGAGATGAAAATCTGAGACAAAGGAAAACTATAGGAGGATCAGTTTTAAAAGTGAAGAAGTTTTATTGCCACTAAAACAAAAGTCTCAGGTTATAAACAAAACTGCTATTTGTTTGGTTTTTGGGTCTTTTTTTTTTTTCCATGAAGTATATTCCCCCAGCAAGAGAATCTGAACCAGTCCATTCAAAATCCCATTCATGAAAAAAACAGAGGGGTGCTGGGTGGCACCCCTACTGTGTAGTACTAATAGTAACTCTAAATAGAGTCTTAGAAAAGCATTTTAAAGACCTCCATTTCATAAAGGTCTCAAATATTTCAATAGGACACATGTCTCCCTCCCATTTCACTCAACTAGCGTTTGCTTCAGCTAATGGAAATAGTCTAGTTATGCAGCCTTTTTGTATGTAGGGTGGTGAGTGTACAGAGCAACTAGGTCAGGGTGCACCTCATGCCTTTTCCATGGAGTGTCTTTTGTTTATATTGTATTGCCAAATTAGTCAGAGAAATTGTGTGTATGTGCCTGACACTGATCGGGACAGCCTCCTCCCAGCCCGGTCCTCTGCAATTAAAAGAATTCCCTTAAGGGTCAGGAGTACGACAACAGGGAAGCCTGGAGGCTTAGGGACAGCCCCAGAGATGGATGCTCTCTTCACTCAACACTAACGAACCACACTGATTTGAGAATCCATGTATAAATATGATAATGTCACTGCTAGACAGTGGAGGGAGTTGCCTCAGCTCTCTGGAGACTGGGAGAATTGTTTCCGTGATGAGGTTTTGGGTGGAAGTGAAGAAGAAGGAATTTCTTATCTGCACCTAAAGAGGTAACTTAGATGAAGAAACTGCTTTGCACATCTTCGGTGAGTTATTTCTAAGTTAGTTTGTAATTGAGTTTTACAACAATGTCATATCTGGATGCACCAGATATGAGACCTTGCCTATGAAAGAAACTGACAAATAAGCTCATAAATATAATCAGTCAATTCCCAGCAAGCCTTCACATTAGGTCATGTTTGTACATTGATTCTTGCTTTTAAGATCAGCTAAACTCCTGCTGCCTGTTAGGTTGGCTATATCACTTCTAGGCCTCTGCTACAGTTGTACCTATGACACAGCTGAGAGAGAATACTTTATTTTGTAGATGGAGAAGAAATGAGGCACCAGAGCATGACCAGAAGGGGTCTGATAAGTATGGATTCAATTTTTAGGTCTAAATCCTATGATAATACCTTACTCACTGAATTATCCTCTATTTATTCCTTGATAAATACTGATTTTGCTGAAGACTGAAATAATTTCAAGTAATACTCTCCAGTGCCAGCAAAACTCTCCCAGTGTCTTGTATAAGTCTATCTTTCCTGTACAAATGTGATTTTTAATGTTAAGAGTCTTGTTAATTGAGATCTGACAAACGGCAGTACTTGAAAATGAGAGAAGACAGAAATGAGCGTATGTTTCTAACAGAAAAGCAGACCTGGTCACAGGTATGAAAGAGCAGGCCCACAGAAGAGGTCACTCTTATGCCTTAAATCAGTACATTTTTGGATCTGGCTTTAGACATTTGTTCAGATCCTGGGTGATCTATCAGCTCCCCAATGTCCCTAACTCCCAATACTTTCTTCATCAACTTGGACAAGTTGCATTCCGACACTGCCAAGCTGTGCAGAGACCAGAAAAATGCCCAAGGTCCACAGGGAGGCTCAGACTCTGCTTTTCCCCATCAGTTGCTTGAAGAACACTCTCTATTTCATCTTCTCAGATCATCTTCCTCACAACAAGCAACTGCTGTCACTGTTTTCCCCCCCAACTTAAGGCACTTTCCTGCAACCTAGGAGACCCCATTTTACCTTGCTTCAGAAAGGGGCCAGAATGCAGCTCTGGTGGGAGAGGTAGCATTTAGGCTATGGGAATCAGATGTGAGCTCTTCATTTGAAGTAAAGTCCACTCTTCAAGAACAATAAACATTAAAGAAATCAGAAAACTGTATAGCATGGTGGTTAAAGCACTTGACAGAGATGCAACATGACAAGCCAAGTATCTTCTGTCAATCCTGGGTTTTACACAAATTGGAATTTTCAATCAAGGACAGAGTATCCAGCATGCAGAAGTGAAGGTACTGCCTGTCAACATACAGAATCTGGAATCCTAATTCAAAATCAGTGGAATTGGGAATTCCTGCGCATCTCTGGTCCTTGTGAAGCAGAGCCCTCCCTCTGTGTCTTGGCGGACAGGTGCCTGCCAAGGAAGGCAGGAGCCCCTCCCGGAACAGAAAAATGCAAACCCCCTCCCTCCAAATTATTAAAAGGGGCTCTCAGGCAAAAATATGAGGATAAGAATAACAGTTCTTTAATGTGTATAAACAAAATAAAATAAATCAAAAAAACCCCAAGAAACTACAGCCTAATAGAAAAATTAGAACAAGATGCAGTATTAAACAAAAAACAAAACCTGACAGTTAGAATACAACCTGACACCCTGTCAGTCAGGGTGTTGGTAGCAGTCCAGTTTGAATGGTGGCTCCAGTAGTCCTCCTGGGGTGACAGATGGTTCTGCTGAAGCAGAGATCCTGTAGAAGGGCAGAGTTTTCCTCCAATGGTCCAGTGGTGATGTAGAAGGGTCTGGTCCTTCCTCTGGGAATCCAGTAGGAGAGAAGGCTGCTCCTCTGGGAATTCAGNTGCCCCTCCTGATTTTAACAGTTCATGAAGATGGAGATAGAATACAGACCTTCTGGAATATTTTACATTGTAACCTAGGAGACTCTGTAAGACAGATGTCCCTCTTCCCTTTGAATCCTTTATTGGAGCTGTGGGTTGAGGAATCGCGGGTGAAAAGAGGTGTCTGGAACGTATATTGTGTGCCCATACCCAGGTGTTGCAATCTTTGAGC
>VXBU01004458.1:0-21932 GCA_013400315.1 Bombycilla garrulus | reverse complement strand
GAGGATCCACCACAAGACTCATAGAATTACCTAATCCCATTGTGAAATGCTCCACCCAGGAGGAAGAGCCAAGCATTCCCACCTGGATATAATGGGGGAACTGGGACAGAACAAGTAGCCCTTACCCACTGGTTTCCAGAGGACAAGAGCTACCAGACCTGTCTACAGGATCACTTTTTCAGCAAGACCACCTCATCTGGACTGCTGCCACGACCCTAAATAGCAGGGTATCAGGTTGTATTCTGACTCTGTAAGTGTTTTTGTTTTCTTTGTATTACTTGCATGTATTTTACTTTTTCCTATTAAATTATATTTCTGACTTGGAGTCTCACTGGTTTTGCTTTCAAACCAGCACACATTACAACCACCCTTATGCTGCAAAGGTGGAGCCCTGATCTCTGAAATAGCATTTGTGGCAGAGGTTTTCCATGTGTGAAGGCATCCTCTCTTCCCAGTGGTATTGCAAGTTCCCCTCTCCCCACTCCATTCCATCCATAAATTGAACACTGACAATCCATAAAGATTATACACTACAACACTGGGATGTAATTATTTTTCCTTAGGTAGATCTAAAGCAAACTGGAAGTTGCTCAGCCTCTTGTGCCCTCTTCAAGTGATCATTTGTAACATTTCTTCCTACAAGAATCCAACCAAACTACTTGGTTACTACTCCAAGTAGTTACTGGAAGATTTTGCTGTGTTTTCCCATTAGGTTTTATTTAACCCAAGTTAAGTAAGTAGCATTTTGCAAATATTGAAACTTCAGTGTTTGAAACTCCTAGCATACTACAGAGGTGATCTTCCAACTTGATAGGTGATATGGACCACAGAGTATCAATAAATAGGAAATATCAGGACAAATGTTAATCCAAGACACACTCGCAAAAATCCTCATTTTTTAGTTTTTTTTGGGTTTTGTTGCTGTTTTTGGGATTATTTTTGTATTCTGGAAGAAACAAATTTAACAGCACTGCCCTGTGTTGCGGTGCATGTTTTTCCTGATTTCATTGTTAATTATACTATTGTAGTTTGTTCCTATGTTCCCCCCTGTTTGCTTATCCCAATGGTTCCTTCCTCAATTGTACCCTCCCCTAAACTGTCCTTCAATGTGTCTCCTCCCCTTATTCCAGTACCTTTCCCATCCATCACCCAAACTCTGCTCCTCCTTCCAGACCTTCGCTTGTCAATCCCCACATGGGCCAGTCCCTGAAATATCCACCCCCTTGGAAATCCCCTCAACCTCTATGCCCAGTTGGCCCATGTGACCCCTTTTCTCCTCCCCTTGTCCCCATTGGATTGTGTTCTGTAAACCCCACCCTATGATCCTCCCCTATGGTTCCCTCATTGGTTTACTGTTCTTGCCTGCCCCTTAATTTGTAACCCTATAAAACCTCGTGCACAGCAGAGCTCGGGGCTCTTTTGTTCTCCCTTCATTGCCAATAAACTGTGTCTTCGGAACCTGAGAGCAGAAGAGCCTCCTCTCTCCCCTCCGTCTCTCCCTTGACGGCGGCATTCCTGTAGAGCCTGAGCTCTAAAGTTCCGCCCCGACAGCCTCAACTGTCAGGGTGGTTCCCCACTCTTGGCGTGGCCCCTCGGAGCCACAGAGTAGTGGTCAGAGCTAGCCGGGATTCTGAGGGGCCGCGTCACCCTGCAAACAACAAAGTGACCCAGGCATGAAGATGAGCAAGCTGATGGTCCTTCAGATTCCAGTTTTCAAGGGTGACATTAGTGGGACACTACTTGGAGCACTGATCACACAGTGCTTATGTTAGGATGAAGTTTATAGAACAGATTAAAGTGGTTTTTTTTATTGGTCTTGACGGGGCAATTTCTTCCATAAAACATCCAAGATTTCTCAGGGAACAGAAGGGATCACACTGTGCTGTGCAAGGCTACCATGATTTAAGAGTCCAGATTAACTTGCAATATTTAAATAACCTTGGCATTAACAGGAAAGGGGCAGTGCAATTTCCAAAGCTACATAAGAAAAGGATGGGTGTAGATCCAGCTCTGAAACAAAGCCCAACTATAAGATACATTTGTTTTCTAGGTTTGCAGAGAGCCTTTTTCTCCTGCCCAGACCATCCTCTCCAGGATGACTGCAACAAAACCAAAAATACATCAACATAACTTATCTAAACCTGCCATGAAAATCAGTGCATTCAGCTGCTTCTACAAAACATCAATTTAACACTTTTCTACTTACTCTAAGTAATAACACCATATTTATGTGCAATATTTTTTAAAAAAATGTGGTTTAGCTTAAAAATAATATCAAGCTTGTCACAAGCTGCATAGTTCATACTATAATCCCTCTTTCTTTTTTTTTTTGGTTCACCTTGGAAAACAGAATTCCAAGGAGATCTTCAAATAAAACTTTATGAAGAGTTCCTTTTGTATCCTTTAGTCACTCTGAAACATAGCCATGGAACAAGAAATAGCTGAAGGAAAATTAGCAGTATTTTATTTGTCCTGAATCTAAGAATTTAGAACCTTAAACTATTACAAACATGATTTTATACAAACTATAGGGAATGAAGTTTTCCACCCACACTGAAGAAGTGGATGTGGCTGCAGTCTCTTCAAGGCTGGAACTGCTCTGGCAGGGGTTTATCCATGGCCTTGGCCCTGAGGTGCTCCAGCATGACCCCATGCACAGGCACTGATGTTTCAAGGGGTACCTGCTGAGCATGGCCTTATCCACAGCCACAGGTGCTTCAGGTTTGTCCTTGGACCACAGTCTCTTTCTGGGCGTGGACATAACCACAGCTACAGATGCTCTGAGAGGCTCCTGCTCTGCCTTGGGCTTATTCCCAGCCACTGATGCCTGGGGCTCTCTTGCTCCCATGTGGGCTCATCCAGAGGCCACAGCTCCCTCGACTTGAGCTCACACTGCAGTTCCAGCAGCACTGGAACAGCAGTGATGCCCTGGCCACCAGCCAGCCCACGTGTGTCACCAGGGCTGTCATCCAAGTGTCAGGCACAGCACAGGGAGAGAAGCACCACAGCCAGCATCAAAATCAAAATTAAACCCTAACAAGCTCAATGGCAAGCACAGAAGCCTGACAACCCAACAGCACCGACAGCTATAAATCCAACCCAGCACATTTCAGCCAAAGCTGCTGTAATCTCAAACTCTCTGAGCTCCATGTCAGGCAGAAAGAATTGTCATGGTTTAGCTCCAGCAGGCCCACACAGCTCCTTGCTCACTCCCCCACACTGGGATGTGGGAGAAAATCAGGAAAGGGAGAAAACTCATGGATTGAGACAAACACAGTTTAATAGGTAAAGGAAAAACTGCATACAAATAAAGTAAAATAAAATAAGGGATATACTTCCCACTTACTATGTGCAGACAGATGTTCAGCCATCTCCAGGAAAGCAGAGCTCCATCACATGTAATGGTGACTTGGAATGACAAATACCATCACTCCTGACCTCCCCCACTTCCTTCTTCCTCCAGCTTTATGTGCTGAGCACAATGCCATATGGCCTGGGATACTCCTTGGGTCAGCTGGGGTCAGCTGTCCTGCCCATGTCCCCTCTCAACTCCTTGTGCCCACACAGCCCTCTCCCTGGTGGGTAGGGTGAGATGCAGAAAAGGCCTTGATATTGTGTAAACACTGCTCAGCAACAGTGAAAACATCCCTGTGTTATCAGCACTGTCTCAGCTCAAATCCAAAACTATGCCCATAACAGCTACTCTACTCCAGCCCTAGTAGCACAGCTCAATAGCTTCAGAAAGCCTGGTTTCAGTTCCCAAATAATACTCAGTTGGTCATGTTCCCTATTGTCAAGTGCTGAAAATTGCACTAATTTATAAGAGTTTTCACTTTTATTTAAGATTATAACAGTTATTTCAGACCAGCTTCTGCTGTTCAGTATTTCCATCATTCATCTCTTGACAAGCAACCAACAATCAAACCTCCTTTATAGTTGTTCCCAGTTGTAGGTTCTGATGGTCACAAGCAACTGCATCAGAAAACTTCTTTCCTAAAGAGACAACAGAACTCTTTTTCTTCTCCCCTGAAGCACCGCAAACTGCTTCCAGAACCCTGCTACTATCAAGGTTAAGGCCACCTCCCTGCTTTGGGATTTCTCAGGAGTCTCAGTACATGCATATTTTCTTAAGCTCCAAGTTAATTTGGAAATGGGAAGATTCAGAGGAGTATTCCAATTAAAAGTCTTCTAAAAATAGGGTAGTTCAGTGCCTTGCTTCAGTTACTTTAAACACGGCATGCCTGCATATTTCTTCTTTTTCCTTCCCCTGCATTAGCCTTAAAATATTCCAGGTAGGAGCCGGTGGGGCACCGCTGCAGTGTAGCGCTTCCATTCCTTGCCATACTTGCTGCTGCAACGGTGCTCATCCCTAATGCAGCGGTGGGTGAGCAGAATGGTCATGTACACAATGTAGAAGTAAGGCAGGATGTGCTCAAAGCCACAAGCCAGGCAATAGGCCAGCGAGCCCATCAGGTCTCCCGTGTAGTTGAAGTGACGTGCCCAGCCCCAAAATCCAGAGGTCATCAGCTTGCTGTAGTACTTGGTTCCATCCACGGACATGTAGGAGCACTCGATGTACTCTGGCTTCTTCCCCCAGATCCTGCAGCTGCCATTGGTGCGACGGAAGAGGTCCTTCTGGTGGTTGGTCGTTCTGAAGATGTAATAACCCAGCAAGCCCAAAATCAACACCCCTATGGCATGAGCTGTACACAGCTGGACAGGATGGTAAACCAAATACAGACCCTGGGGAGCACAAAAACAATCAGCCATTTACTTCCAGCAGAGGCTCAGCATGCCAGACCAATTCCTTGACTACAGTGACCCACAACAGACCAGAAGAAGGAGTAGAAGAATCTACTGCAATAGTAAAACTGCACAAAACTTCTAGAAAACTCTGCATCCTAGAGTTTCCTTCTCTCTTTCTCTCTCCAAGAGAGAAGTAGCAAGGATGCAAACCAGACAGAAGGAAAAACCCAAGGAACAAAACCCAAACAAATCACCACTAACCAAAAGACCCTCAAAAGCAGGAGTAAAAAGAAAGGAAACTGAATGGATTTAGAAAAGTATGCAGACACAATTGACAGTGTCAGAAAGAGGCACAAAAGAAAAGGAGAGGAAAAGATGTCAAATCCATGCATGGACAGGAGGCCTTCCTACAAGAGAATTGTTACAAAGAATGTTGCAATAATTTCTCTACAGGCCAACCACATAGAAACGTTTGAGGTACAAATTAACCTTCTAGAAAGAATGTTTCTGGAAAGTTTCATTCCTATTAGCCCAAATACACAGTTGTACTCATTTTTACCTGCAAAGTATAGAGGTAAGGCAACCAAACACAGTCTCCCCAGCCCAAATACCATCCAAAATGGTCATGGCAGATATCAATGGTTTTCAAGTACCAGGCTTCATTCCAAAAGAAGTCCAGAACATAAATACCCTGCAACACAATAACTGCACATTAATACCAGAGCACTGTCACCAGTTAGCCTGTTTAACAGCAAGTTAACTTGCCTTAGTCATCCTACTATTGCTTTATCTATCTAGAGAGATAGATATTGTGTACCCAGGTAGGTTCTATTTATGTTATAGCTCTTCTTAACTGTGCTCAGAAATGTCTAGTTTTGAAGTGTTAACATGAAAATACCAATGAGTTTTGAGATCACATAAATAGAACTTAGCTGGATACATAATATCTATCTCTCTAGATAGATAAAGCAATAGTAGGATGACTAAGGGAAGTGTACAACTCAAGGACAAACACTTGGGAAGGGAACTCACAACTGACTGCCCTGATCTCTCTTCAGCTTAGAGTCACAGGGCTTCAAAGAGGAGGAATGGAGCTTCTATTGAGCAGGCTTCCATTTACACAGATGAGGGAATAAATCCAAAGAAGTTCCATCATTGAATGAACTTGTTTCAGGCCAGGAAAAAATTTTATTTCCATGGAAGGAGTTTTTTTTCCTACTTTCATACTAGCTTGTTTCCAAACTGGTTTCTTAATTGCCTCCTCAGAATTTACCTGGAGGACATTGACAAGGATCATGGAGTTTGTCACTTCACTGTACAGCTCCTGTTGTTTGGCAGCAAAGGAAAGGTTGATTAGAGTCCAGGCCACAATCCCAGGGCGCCCATTGAAGAACAGCTTGAAATCAAACCACTTCCCTATTCGAGGGTTAAATTCAATCCCCATCATGTAGTCATAAAAGAAGTTTCCAGTGAATTTGCTGTAAAACATTAAAAACTTTAGAAATGTACAGAGTTATATACAAATACAGGTAATTGCTACGCTGAACACACAATTCAGAATAATTTGATGTAGTGATAATAAAAATCATGAAACCATGTAACATTGTGCAAGGTAACAAAACTGATCCAAATGAAGTATTACATCAGTAGACATAAATTGTAGAATTACAGAGGTGCCCAAGTTTACTCTTGGTAACACTTCCGAACAGTCTGTTTTTAGGATGGGCATATCTGTGACACTGAGGCTGCCAGTCTCATGGTGTGCAGCATGAAACGCAGGGGATGGTGCTGGCGAAGCAAAGAACCACTGCCATGCACTGGCCTAGCTCCCTGTGCTAGTGAAATATACTCTGTCGTACAATTTGCATACCTGATTTTTACTTAACAATTTTAATCTCTGATACCTAGTAGTGTCTCATTAGTAAAATCCACATACCAGTCTTTGGCATTGGTAGGGAAAAAGTAGCCCTTGATCATTGCAAATGTGGACACTGCATATCCCAAGATATTGGCACACCACAGGAGAGGAATCCAGTTGTCAAAAATGATGGTAGGTGAGAAGAAGTGGAAGCAAGAAGCATTTGCAAACCAAAGCACATGGGTAATGATCCAGGCCTGAAGTCCATTGATCTCATATTTATTCACGACACCTAAAACACAAAGAAAAAATGGGGTGTTAGTGACACTGCATTAATACAGCTTTTAATTAATATGGGTATGCACAGAATACACAGAAGCTCAATCAAATGCTCGTGAAATGATCTCTCTCTCCTCATTCTCCCAATTAAATACCTTGAGGCACTTTTCTAAAAGTTCCATTAGACTCTGCTGTACCCATTAGGCTTTGTTAGGCTGAGTTTTTCTCCTCACAAAACTGAATTTAGACTTTCCCCAAAACTGACTAGAGTAACAAGCCATCAGTAACAGTTAACATCACATATTTTGTCCAAGTCCCTTGGGTTAACTGAGCTTGAGCACATAAAACTATCTTGTCAAACACCAGCAACAGTCCACTGACAATTTTAAGTGCTAATATTATCAACCAGTACTTTTCCATTGCTGGTGTGGTGCCTACCAGATCAACAGTTTTATCGATTGTAAGAGACAGAAATGCTATAACTTAGTCTAAAAGATGACCCAAATTGCTTTCTAGTTTTGTTTGAACTGAACATGTGAGGAAGGTGAGAGCATTTATATCCATGTTTTCTCTGGCTACACAATGCTTATTAAAGACTCTAAGGACGGAAATACTATTATTTCAAAAGATTGCATGGTGTGCATGTATTCCAAGGAAGACCTTACCAGCAGGGGTCACAGCACCTTCTTGTACACCTCCCACATATCCAGGGAGAAATTTGTGGCAAAAGTCAGGAATGAACACATACAAAACCACCTGAGAGAATATAATCACAGTAAATACAGACAAGACAAAATCCCTCAAAACACTGTCCCTTACATACACATACCAAACCTAACATTTCTGTTAAATAGTGGATAAGCCAATATGGCAATATTTAACTGTTACGATTTTAGACTACTAATATATCTAAGCTATTCTACAGCTCTGAAGGTGTATTTCATGTAAGCCTGTCATCCTTTTTTGGTGGGGAAGCAGGACAGTTGGTAGCTACATTCAGGTCCTCATGCTTTTATTTTGATCTACTTCTTGTGTATTAATTTAAAACAAATGGGTACTGTTGTTATATAACTGCTTCTTCTTAAAAAACCTCATTAAGGAATATGTCACACAAGGAATATTTCTGTATATTCCCTCCATATTTATTTTCCAAGTACACAGGCTTCATTTGGATTCCAAAACACTTTGGAAATTGTGAAACACCAAAAAGTAAATGCCAGTGCAACATTCCACCATCCTCTATGCAAAAGGATTCCTCCAACAGCTGTGGGAGAAACCAGACATTGCATCCAGATCATAACTCAATAATGTACCTGGAAAGTGACCCAAAGGAAATAGATAACAGCAGCCCTATAGGTCAGCATGGGAGTCCTGTTCCAGATGTCAGACAGATGCTTACTGCCCGTCAGCAAATCCAGGAGTGGATCAGTCAGAGAGCACTGGTACTGGGCACAGGACATGATGAAGTAATACACAATCAGTGGTGCAAATATGAGCAGGAAAAGGATGCTTGCCAAGGAAAACCAGTCCACCTCCCTGTAATCCAAAACAGAGCATTTTGTTTCCCCAGGTGTCAGATAGATGACTTACATCAGATAATTTTTTCAGTGGACCTTCTAGACTTAACTGGATGAAAACTGAAAATGTGTTCAGATCACAGACATGTCTGAGGATCAGACAGCCATAAAAAACTCAGCACAGAACATACTTTGCCACAAACTGCTCTAAAACTGTGGTAGTTAATCAGAGCAAGAGATTAGATAAAATCTCCCCTCAAAAAAACAGATTATTATTACACACTTCGTGTTTTTTGGTAGCAATCATGGCTCTAACTAGTGGAATATTCAGTTGGAAGTGATAATGGAATCCCAAGAACATTATGCAAAGCTTGGAAACTCGGAAAAGACAGACGTTGGACAGCCATGGGTTGACCTTTCTGTGCCATTGTTGCTCTTCCCAGCTGCAGTACAATGCCCTACTAATACCCACCCAACTCTTTGAGAACTGGGACATGAGTCATAAGTCTTGCTACAGCAAGACTTGTCAGTTGGGAATGCCACAGATGCCAGGATGTCTGTTTTCCAAATCTCAGGAAATGTTTCTTTCCTTGAAGGAACCAGAAATTTTACCAATTTTTATGATTTGCTTTTCTTTTTTGCAAGGAGTGTGTTTTAACCCAAACCATCTGTCAAACTCTCTGCCTTAAAAATATTGAGGAACTCTCCTTTAGCACCTGTTGCTACAGCAAATTACCCATGAGCTTTCCAGAGCAGGGCAACACAAAAATCTGTTATTAACAGAGGGAAGTTTAAAAGGAATACAGCACCTCTAAGAAACATTGGAAAGTATGAAACATTGGAAACACAAGTACCACTTAGGGTCATTGGCTTCTCTCACCATGCTCTTCCCCACTGGCCTTGAGATACGTTAATATCATTTTGCATGTTTTGGTGTTTCCTCCCTTCAACAAGTTTTCTCTCCTGATGGGTTGCCATGATGTCCTGTAGGAAAGAAAATATGAATCCTATTACTCCAACTGGTTCTCTGTAAGTCTTATGCCTCTAAAAGAGAATCACAAATAAAAGTTACTAAAATCTATTATATAGACTTTTATCTATAGACCGTTATACAGACCACATGAAATTTGAGGGTGGAGGAGAGGAAGCAAAAAATTTTCACCAATTAATTCCTTATGAACTTACATTCAGCAAAGCATAATCAAAACACTGATGTCAAAGTAATACATTAAACTTCTTGCTAACTGGAAATTTCTTTTAAGATGCATAGATAATATATAGCTTATTACTTACAAATAGATGCAAAAGGAAAAAAAAAGTTTCACCACATTCTCATAAACCTCTGTAACTTATCTGCCTTTCTTAATTTGAGAAATTGCTACTGCTGTAACATCACCGGACCTTGTCAATTGGATACTTTGAGTCCTTGCTCCATATATGTCATTTACATCATAGAAAACAGGATATAATCCTATCTAAGTCAAACATCAGTGGGAATGGAGAATGACTTACCAGGCAACACGTCATTCTCTCTGTGTAACATGCACTGTAGCTTTCTTCCAGCCTCATCAAACACTTCTTATGTTAAAGATCACCATCCTATCTATAATCAGAACTATCGACTGACGTCCCTCAGGCTCTATGTGCCCCATCACGGCGAACTTGATCTATTATCTGCACATGGACTAAGCCTGGGCATACCCTCTGCATCCACCGCCTCTTGGGCAACCTGTTCCAACGCCCGACCACCCCAACAGAGAAATAAAAAAGAATTCTCGCATCTAATCCGAATCTCCACTACCTCGCTTTAAGGCCGTTTCCTTTACTCCTCCCTCCGCAGGCTTCTTTTCAGAAGCGATCTGAGGGGAAGGCGGTTCGTCGCTCCCCTTTTCCCACACGGCTGGCTCTCTTCCAGGCCCGATCTCTGACACGGTAAGGAAGGAACGCACCCACCTACGGGACTGGGATCGCTGCCTCACCGGGAGCCAATGACAGAGGATCGCTTTTGCACCGCAGCCCCGTCCCCACCGCTTCCCCAGCCGCCGCCGCTGCGACTATGCCGCACCTGCGCCCCCTCAGCCGGGACAGATCCCCTAGGCTCCGCCCCGCCGAACGGCCTCAGCCAATCCGCGCCGCGCCCCGCCCGCTCCGCGGCTCCCCATTGGTGGCGTGCGCTCGTCCCATGGGCTGAGGAGCGCGAGGGGCGCAGGCTCCGCCCCCTGCCCCGGGCCCAGGGACACGGGGTCGGAGGCGCTTCCGACACCAGGGATCGCTAGATAAACATAAACGTTCTGCAGGAGTGGGAATGGTGTCCAAGGAAATAGGCTACACCTGCACCTGGGTCACAACATCCCCCTCTGCGGCTGCAGAGGCCCTAAGCCAAACTGGGCCGCCTTGAGTCGTTATTAAACTCTGCCCGTTCCGCCGACCGTTCTGTGCAATTTCCGATGGTCCCGCAGAAGGAGACCTGGAGGTGCTGGCCGAGAGCTGCTGCACACGAGCCCAGGTGGGCCCAGGTGGCCAAGAAGGATAATGGCATCCTAGTCTGTGTCAGCAATAGTGTGGCCAGCAGGACTGGGCAGTGACCATCCCCATGTTCTGGGTACCGCTGAGGTTCCGCCTCGAATCGTGAGGCCAGTTTTGGGCACCTTTATCCAAGACATAGAGTTGCTGGAGTGTAGCCAGAGAAGGGAATGGATCTGGGGCAGAATCTGGGGGAAATCCAAGACATAGAGTTGCTGGAGTGTAGCCAGAGAAGGGAATGGATCTGGGGCAGAATCTAGGGGAAAAGTTGGGGAGGGAGGTCTCAGCCTGGAGATAGGAGGTTCAAGGAGGGGATCTTACACTTTACAACTCCCTGAAGGCAGGCTGTAGCCTGTAGGCTCTTCTCCCAAGTGACAAGCAACAGGAGTAGAAGAAATGGCCTCAAGTTGTCCTAAGGCTTGTTTATATCGGATATTAAAATGTTTTTTCATGGAAAGGGTTGGCAGGCATTGGAACAGACTGCCCAGGGTGGTGGTGGAGTCACCACTGCTGGAGGTAAAAGCCGTGTGTGGTGGCTGGGGACATGCTTTAGTGGTGGGCTTGGCAGTGCTGGATTACTGGTTGGAATCAGTGATCTTACAGGTCTTTTCCAACCTAAATGATTCTGATTTTAGTATAGAAAGAAGTTAGAATCCTGTGTGTAAGGTGACTCACGGCAACCACATACGTGATGAGGGAAGTGAGAGAGGGTCAGCACCCTGAGAGCTGCCGGGATGATGCCGAAATGAGGACAACACAGAGAACGTTGCACCCTGTGCCAGTTGTCTTCAGCACCTACACTCTGAACTCAGTTTGAGTGACACCTCTTAAAAGAAGCTGCAGGACTAACAGACGGGCTAAGGCTGCATTCCCGTTATTCAGGGCTCTAGGGAGATAAAACTGCGGAAAGCGCGTGAGGGTGTGCAGCAGCACACGGCGCCGGAGGAGCAACAGCGCGAGTGGACACCGGGTCTGGATGGAGCCGGCGCTTGAAGCGCTGACGGCGCAGGCGCTGCTGCCGGGGCCGAAGGAGGGACCGGGAGGAACGGGCGGTGGAGGGACCGGGAGGAGGGACCGGGAGGAGTGGCTGGAGGAGCGGCCGAAGGAGAGGCCGCAGGAGGGACCGGGAGGAGAGATCTACAGCCCCGGCACCGCCCCGGAAGCAGCGAGGAAGGTGACGGGGCGCCATGGGCCGGGCAGTGACGGTGGCCACCTGCGCCCTCAACCAGTGGGCTCTGGACTTTGAAGGCAATCTGGAGAGGATTTTCAGAAGTGAGTGCCGAGATTGCTGGCTGCCCCTGCCCTCCTTCCCTCCTCCCGCGGGCGGGGCGGCGCAGCTCGTGCCTGCTTCACGCACTGCGCTCCCAACACTCTTCCAGGTATCGACATCGCCAAGAGCAAAGGAGCCCGGTACCGGCTTGGGCCAGAGCTCGAAATCTGGTAAGGGCGCTTTGCTGGCGCTGGCTTTGATGCGATTCCAGTTAGCTGGAAGAATAGTCAGGAAGAGCATCAGCCCCGTGGTGCTGCAGCGCCCAGAGCTGTACTTAGAGCGTGCGGCTGTCGGTGCAAAGAAATGCGCTGTAGCTGTCAGCACAGAATTGGGTCTCTTTGTCTTGGAAACCTGACTGGTAGCCATATTTTTTTACCTATTTCAGTGAGTTCAGGGGAACTGTAGTGCTTTGATTTCTACCTGGGCCCAGGCTGCTCTCCTTGTAAGGAAAATCATGGGGTGATATAAAACGCCTGAGTTTTAAATGCTGTAAGTGGGGATGGTGTTGACAGCACTGCTGTTTCATTTTCTATATAAATTATCTGCGTGGGTGAAGTGTTCCCTATCCAGAGTAGTTTTGCCTCTTTGTCTCTGGTGCTAATCTGGCTGAATTTTTGATTTCGCCTTCTTTCTATATGCAGTGGATATGGCTGCTCAGATCACTATTATGAGTCAGACACACTCTTGCATTCGTTTCAAGTTCTGGAAAAGCTCTTGGAGTCTCCAGCTACTCAAGATATTATCTGTGATGTAGGAATGTAAGTTGTTTGTTTTGTCGTACCTGTGATAAAGGTGTAAGTCCTTGGGGAATGTTGCTTGTGCCATGCTCTGGATAGCGAGGGCTCTGCACCAAACTTTCAGACATACCTTAAGAACTGCACTACTTTCCCGTTTTAATTACCGTGACCAGGACTGCAATATGCAGAACACTTTCAGAAAGATAATCCTTCCAAAGATTGCTGGTGGCCGAGTCCTTCGAGAGAGAAATAGCATAATTACAGTTATATGTTAGAAACCTTAATGTCTGGTACTTATTGCCACGGGTCAGACTTTGTGTGAAGTGTAACTGAAAGGGCTTTATAAATTGACTGTCTTGTAGGAAGGTGGGAGCTGCTTTCACTGATAGACATCTTAAAGCAACATAAATGTATGTGAAAATCTCTGAAGCCATTGTAAGCCTTGTGCTGACACGGAAGGGTGATAAATTAAATCTGTAAAATTAATGTGTTAGTATTGATATAAATTTGAAAAGCTAGTTTGATTTTTAACTGGGTTGGCAGCATCACGGGACATAACGTTTGATTAAATCACCAGGCCCAGCCATGGGAAATCTTCTGGTCTGCACAAGTTCCTAAGGCTCAGTTAATAATTGATATATATCTGAGATTGACAGCACAGTCAATAACTCTGATTTTTTCAAACAACTGCTTCAACTAATAAATTAGGAACTAAAACTTGATATATTGTTTTCCTTAATTTCCTCTAGTGAGATTTTACAAACAGTTTTTATGCAGTACAGTGGATTCTGTAGCTTTTTGTAATTTTGTTTAGTGAGTGTAGTCACTGCTAATTTTGATTATTTTCACAGGCCTGTTCTGCACAGAAATGTTCGCTACAATTGTCGAGTGATCTTTTTAAATAAGTAAGTAAGTAGTTCTTTATGTGTTTTGTGAGGTAACACATTATCTGTTACAGACGCCAGTTTGGTCTCCAAGCAAGATTCTTCAGTGCTATGTAGAGTGATGGATTTATCTTCCTATTTGCTAAATTTTGAGAGAGACAATTAAGGTTTTTCATTATCTGTTTTTTCTTTTCTGATTTGTGGAAACTAAATTCCCACTGCTTTCTGAAAGAGTTCAGAAGAACCCCTTGAGTCTGCAAACAGAAATTTTTAAAATGTTATATTATAAATGAAAAAAAGGAGTTGATTTTAATCAGTGTTCATATATAGCCTTGTTTGGCTGTACATCATCTGTTAACTCAGCTTTTCTGTTTTATGATTTAAGGAAGATTCTTTTGATCAGACCAAAAATATCACTGGCAAATGCAGGAAACTACAGGGAACTTAGATGGTTCACCCCATGGAACAAAGCAAGGTATGCTGACAACTGTTAGAATTGTGTTAAAAAACATAGCTTGCTGTTTGCAGCCACAGCAACAGGGTTGAAATATCTACAGCGAATCCTCATTGGCTGCTACAGGGAGAGCAGCAAGAGAGAGTCAGCCTAGCTATGTGATTGCAGCTTGGTTAGGAAGCTTATTGAGCAGTCAAACTCTGAGTTGCTGAGCTGAAAGAAAAAGTGGGGCTGCTTGATCCTACAGCCAGTGTAAAGTGTCACTTTCCTGGTGTGTGCATTCTAAGAACACCCAGCTCAGGACTGGGAGGAGCTGTGTTTATCTACTGGATTGCTGTATCCCAGTGCTGAACTCACAAACAGTTAAATGGGTGAGCTCTGTCACAACTTCAACAACTGCAGAGAATAAGAGCTGCCTACCTTATGATGCTGCAGAATATGCCTGACATTCATTTCTGATGCTGTGCACTCGTCTTGTAGTCAGGGAATGTTCCCAGATTGAAAGTCTCAGTGAAGCACTTCTGGTTCCTCTCTGAGCCCCAGTCGGTTCTGCATTGCTCGTGTAGTGACCCTGAAAAAAGAGGAACTTCCATCTGGCATTTGATTTGCATGGTGTGTTCTTTGTTAGGTCTGCTTTCTAGACAGGTTGGAGCAGTGCTTACCATGCCTTTCTGAGGCACAGATGTTGCTATCTTAAAATGTTAGCATTTCTGATTAATTCCACAGAGAATATGAAGGTATTTTTTCATTTTTAAAATACACGTAGTTGTACAGCCCTGTACAACTTCAATACAGTTTCTTTAACCAACATTAGAAGTTGAGATGAGAACAAGTTTTTATGCTGTGATTTATGTAATGATGTATTCACAATCTATAAACTTGATTTAGGCATGTGGAGGAATATTTTCTACCCAGGATAATTCAGGAAGTGACTGGACAGGTAAGCTGTTTTGGTTTTTCTTAACTTTAGCATTTTCCAGATTCAGCAATTAAAAACTGTAGCCCCCAAAATTCTGCTGCCAGTCATGTTGTAGATTCATGTTTCAGTGTTGGTTCTAAGTTACATTAAATGATAGCATAATTTAACATTATTTATGGTAGTGTGTGGCAGCAAAGCAAGTAGATTTTAAATCTGCCTCAGTTGTTTGTACATACAGAATATTGCCGTATTTTGCACAATTTTTGTACTGAGTTTATCTGTGCTTGAGACTAGAATTCAGTATGTGTTTATAGGTTAAAAAATTTAAATTAAAAATTATTTAAACCTTCTTAGTTCAGAAGGATCTAAAATTTATGTTAGTTTTCACTAAAGCATGAGTGTGATTCCTAGAAACAGGTAGTCTATGTTTTGTAGATTAAGCAAAGATGTCCTTAAGCAAAGCACTGGATCTGAATAACACTGGAATTAAACCACAAAATTTCAATCAGTCCAGAAATTTGCATTTCAGAATTTATTTTTTTTTTTACTCAGACTTGGTATAAAATTAAAGAAGGTGTAATGTGATTGATATTATGTCACTAAATTCACGTAAGTGAGCATTCAATTTTTATATTTTCTTAAGATTTCTAGTTAAGTTTTTGAATTGAATAGCTTGTTCTACTGCATGAGTGTAAGAATGTTCTTGTTTTTCCTCAGGAAACTGTTCCTTTTGGGGATGCAGTGCTAGCAACCAAAGATACCTGCCTAGGGGCAGAAATATGTGAAGAACTCTGGGCACCAAACAGGTAAAGGAGAAGAGGAAATAAAAAGTAAACTGAAACATACCCTGGAGCTGTCTGAAATACATGTTTGAAAAGATATGCATATTATGCTTCTATATAATTTATCTTTCAGAAATTGTTAGTAAGATAAAATATAATTGGGAGCAATATCATGGGAAAGACCTCATTAGGCTAGGTGCAGGATGGCAAAGAAATGTTGGTCATTAAACTAAATCAACTCGAAATAAGAAGGTAGGGGAGAAGTACCAAAAAGAAGCAGAATGAAAAGAGTGACCTAAGAAAATAAATGACAGGTAGCTCTAGTGCTCACATTCCTGATATTTTTTCAAATCTCCCAGTTACATTAATTTCCTTGTAGCTGCAGAAGGAGTGGTGTGTTGGAGATATGATTTGTTTTTTAGTATTTATTTCTTATGACATTGGAAAAGGAAAAAAGCAGTAAAAATCTTACTGTGGTTCTGTTTTTGGATTTACTAAGAGACAAAGAAAATGGGACAACTGCCTGCATTGTATATCCATGTTTCGTTTTCAGACTAAGATTATGTTATTCTCTCTTTCTTTAAGACCTGACCCTCTATAGAGTAGAAGGCATTTCATTTAGAATAGAATGAGCAAAAGCCCTCCTGACCTCTGTAGCTACTTCTGGTCTTTGACAGAAGAGTTGGGCAATGCAAGAAAACAGTTATTTTTGAAAGCCCTATCCTTGTTTGAGCTAAGGCATGCAGAAAAACGATAGTGACATAGGTGTTTCTGTTTGTCGGCGATTTTTAATATTTGCAGCACAGTAGCGACTTATTTTTGTGTGTTTTGCTTTGACAGCCCTCACATTGAGATGGGACTTGATGGTGTGGAAATTTTCACCAACTCTTCTGGGAGTCACCATGTGCTGCGGAAGGCTCGTGCCCGGGTGGATCTAGTGAATTCTGCCACAGCAAAGGTGTGCAGTTTTCTACTTGGAAAGTTCTGTTTGTTTTAAAAATGCAAATACATTAAATATTTGCACTGTAATCCTATCTAACAGTGACGGGGACAAAAATAAAGCTATGAGTGTACATTACACTATGAAAAAGCTGCTTTGTCATTGTAATTTAACATGTTTTGCTTATTTTTAGCAGTATCTGCTATTCCCTCTGATATCCAAACACAGCTTCTGTCATCACCTTCCTGCTTTTCCCAACCTCAATTTGAACTCAGAATTTCAATTTAGAAGTGCAGCTCTCTCTGTTTGGGTTGGGGGAATGACTCTTGCTACTAATAGAGACTTCTGTCAATAGAGAATCCCAGCCATTAATCATTCACAATGTAAAGGAAGAGGAAGTTTATAAGAAGGATGGGAACAAAATAAAATTTTGGTTTCTAACATCCTGTCAAGTGCTGTATTCTGAACAGCTTTGTCTTTTTTCTTCCCTGCATGTTTGTTTCCCTGGCAGAATGGTGGAATATATGTTTTAGCAAACCAGAAAGGCTGTGATGGTGATCGTCTGTATTATGATGGCTGTGCCATGATTTCCATGAATGGAGAAACAGTTGCACAAGGATCACAGTTTTCACTGGATGATGTGGTACTGTATTCACGCCACAGCTGCTAAGACATTTATGCTCAACACTTCCCAGACATTCTAGACTCTAGATCCACATTTCTAGACTAAAAAGGGTGTATTTTGATTAAGTTATTCAACTAGATCTGAGTGGTTTCCTAGTCAGATTACCTACAGTAGCTCTCCTGCTTTTGTGAGAAAGAAAGAATTTGTGACAGTGGAAGAACTTAATGAAAATATTTTTGTATACAATCATCATGAGGAGGAGAGACACTGTTAATTGAGATACCCTTATCTAAAAGAAGAAGGGGCAAAGACTCCAATGTTATAATTATGGCCCAGTTTTGTAGAGACAAGGTTTCACTTTGATTTCAGAAAAAAGTAGATCTGTCATCTAGGTTCCCTCACATTATTTGCCAGATCCATCTCTTTCCCCAGCAGCGTTTCTTGCCTTTTCCTTTGCCACAGCTGATACAGAATCTTTTGACAAGCATTGTTTATCTGTTTGTGTAGAGTGATCTAATGTTGAAAGCCTTTCCACAGGAGGTGCTGGTTGCCACTCTGGACTTGGAGGATGTTAGAAGTTACAGAGCAGAGATTTCATCTCGTAACTTGGCGGTAAGAACTCTTTGTGTTCGTAAACTGTGCCAAGTTTTAAGAGTTACTGAATGAAAAAAGTATTTACATGTCTTAATTTTCACAGTATCTTATACAGCTGATGTTTTTTAGGTATATGCTATGTTACAATCAATGTCTTCTGAATTCTTGTGTACTATTGCTTAGGCAAGTAAAGTGAATCCTTATCCCCGGGTAAAAGTGAACTTTGCTCTGTCGTGTCCTGATGATGTAGCTGTTCCTACTTGTATGCCAATTCAGTGGAGACACCACAGTCCTGAGGAGGAGATCAGGTAATCAAACATAAAATCTGTTGCTTGAAAATTATTTTGATTTTAAAAAAACCCAATCAAAACTCAAAGAAAGAGATAACCATAAGATGTTTAGTTTTAAGTCAAGGAAGTCTCTCATTGGAGGACCACAGTAAATATGTTGACTGGCTTAGGTGTTATTCCCTAACCTTCTTAGAACTACGATGTTCTGTAATTTCAGCCTTGGACCTGCATGTTGGCTCTGGGACTATTTAAGACGCAGCAAACAGGTAAGAACAACTCCATTTGTTTTTTCCTTGGGATACACAGCTTATTTTGTGCCACAGGCACAATCCAAATTTTTATCCTGTGCTGCTGGTGACCTAAACTGATGTTAGTCCAAGGTACAAAGTTTGAGTTTTGAGGTAGCTCATTCAGATTTAAGAATTGTATTCCAAGTGTGACTTCAGTGTGCTCTGTGCACCTTTCCCTTAGGAATTGTACTTTCTTGAGTGCAACAGAATGACATGAAGTAGTCATTCAGTGTAATAGTAAAGTATATAAAAAATGTAATCCTTTTAATTAGCTTTTCCGTCTTACTAGAGGGTGAAGACAACTGGAACTTTTTCTAGCCAAAGGGTTTTACACTGATTACATGTTTGATTATCCAGTTGATGAAAGTTTCAGAGGATTTGCTCTGTGTGATTTGTTCTGTTTTTCCCCAGTAAAATATCGTCCTAGGTTACAATGTAAAGATGTGCCCAAAGGTATGTATTCTATTGCCATCTTCATGAGCTGCTGAAACCAGAAGGGGCAGTGTTTTCCTTGCCACCTCTCCTGGACTATTTCCTTTTAATTGGCCCATCAATACCCTGCCTCATGAGTCATAGATAACTCCCTCCAGGAGCCATTTCTGTTTAATGGGCAATCAAGGACCCACTGCATGACTCATAGAATGACATCAGCCCATTGTGAGATGCTCTGCCATGGGGAGGAGCCAAGCATTCTCCCCTGGATATAATCTGGGTTTGGGACAGAATGAGCAGCCCTTACCCACTGGTTTCCAGAGGACAAGAGCTACCAGACCTTTCTAGAGGACCGCCACTTCAGCAAGACCACTTCATCTGGACTGCTACCACCACCCTAACTAGCAGGGTGTCTGGTTGTATTCTGACTCTGTCAGTGGTTTTTCTTTTGTATTACTGCATGTATTTTATTTTTTCCTATTAAATTGTATTTCTGACTTGGAGTCTCACTGGTTTTACTTTCAAACCAGCACATTTTTTGGCACCCAATGTGGGGCAGGAGGTACTGAGAAAAGTCAGAATCACAATTTTGTATTGTAGAAGCTACCTATTTGCTAAGATTCTCAACATGCTTATATGGGTCTTATACCTAGCTCTCTATATTTTTCTGCACATGGGGAACTATCTGCTGGTTGTAATGCTCCTGTGTAGACCAGGGTATGGTATAAAAATTGCTTTATTGGTCTGTTATGTCTATTGCAGGATAACCTCTGAGGCAATGAATGTCATTTGGAGTATATACTCAACTTTTTTTGCTTGTCCCAGTTTAGGCTGCTACATTTGGGGCCCCAACAATAACACCCAACCCCTGGGGGGAGGAGTAAAGAATGTTTTTTTCCCGTCTTTCAGACCTGACACAACAGTTTTTGAAAATGCTGAGTTCTCTCTGGATGCCAAGGACAGCACAGTGTTGTTGTTGGTTCTGTTTTGTCTTCTCTGCACAGCCTTCAACATGCTTAGAAACTAAACACTTCATGGTGTGGTGCAGCATATTCTTGAGGAAGAGGAAAAAAGAAGCAAAGCAACAGCGTCCATGTCCACACACACTGTCACAGAGGGGAAAGGAACCACAAGCAAAACAACAGCATCCATGTCTATGCAGACCGTCACAGAGGAGAAAGAAACAAAGAGCAAAGCAACAGTGTCCGTGTCTATGCAGACTATCGCAGAGAAGAAAGGAAACAAAAGTGCTGTCAGCATCTCCACACAAACCGTCAGTGAACCAGAACAGCCTAAGCCAGTAGCAGTTGCCCCTGTTCAAAAGAAGTCAAAGAGCAAATCAGTCCACATAGTGATTGATGAGGATACAGCAGGACCATCACACCCAGCAGAAGAGGTAGAGCCTGAGATCATTACTCGCTCTCTGTCCTTGGGTGAGCTGTGTGACCTGTAGAGGGAATTCACCCACAACACAAACGAGTCCATCCTGACCTGGCTGTTCCACATCTGGGACGCTGCAGCCAATGACACCTTTTTGGATGGAAGTGAAGCCAGGCAGTTGTGATCGCTGTCTCGGGATGTGGTCATTGACCAGGGGATCGGGAGAGTCCAAGAAACTCTCAGCCTCTGGTGATGACTGCTGACAAATGTGTAGGACAGATAACGTTTGCAAAGAAGACCTCCAGATGCACCAAGGAAAGTGGAGCACAATGGAACAAGGTATCCGATACCTGAGGGAATTGGCTGTGCTGGAGATCATTTCCTCAGAAGATGGGAGATTTCCTAAGAGCCCAGATGATGTCCAGTGCACATCGCAAATGTGGTTGAGATTTGCATGGCTTGGACCAGAGATGTATTCCTGTTACGTGGCAATGCTGCAATGGAGGAAAGGCGAGGACAGGGTGGGCATCTTGGCCAATAAACTAAGAATCTAGGAGGACACTGTCACCGCCCCATTTCGTACCCATGTCTCATCTGTGGAAACAAGGCTGGCTGAGCAAGTCCGGAGCTTGATTGAAGAGGGCCATCAGAAACTTGAAAAGGAACTTAAGGAAGAAATCTTCCACATCTCACCAGAACCAACACATGAGGAAATGGGATGGAAAACCCACCTCCTCCTTAGCAGCCTGGGTACGTGAACTGAAAAGAGGGACACCTAACACAAGAAGCTCGCCTAGAGTCAATGCTGCTCCAGTCTCCCGTACAGAGAACTCCAGACAGTATAGGAATGATATGACTGATCCTCTTGAAGGAACCTCAGGAATGTGTTTACAGGAAGAGAGCAACATGTACCATGATCAGGAATAGAGGGTCCCTGCCTCTAGCCAGGTTGAGGAAAGGGATAATTGGATCTATTGGACTGTGTGGATCCCATGGCCTGGCACGTCTGACCCACAAAAGTATATGACTTTGGTTGACACCAGTGTACCCTGATGTCATCAAGGTATGTAGGAAAAGAACTCATTTCTGGGGTGACAGGAGGATACCAGCAGCTGACTGTATTGGAGGCTAAAGTGAGTTTAACTGGAAGTGGGTGGCAGAAACACCCCATTGTGATTGGCCCAGAGGCCCCATTCATCCTCGGCATAGACTATCTCAGGAATGGGTATTTCAAAGACCCGAAAGGGTATCGTTGGGCTTTTGGGATTGCTGCTGTAGAGACAGAAGACATCAGAAAACTGAATACCTTGCCTGGTCTCGCAGACAACCCCTCTGCTGTGGGACTGCTGAGAGTTGAAGAACAGCAGGTACCAATCGCCCGAGCAACCATGCACTGTTGGCAATACCGCACT
>VXBU01004455.1:52822-73163 GCA_013400315.1 Bombycilla garrulus | reverse complement strand
ATATGTATATATAATCAGCATGCAGGCTGCAGGCTTTGGTGCTGTTACAGATTAGTGGCCTAATTCACAGTCTAATAAAGTTGGTGCTTACCTCCCCTGCATGACCCGTGAATTTAGGCGTTGGACTCATGTCTCCCTGGAGAGTCATAATAGGCATTGTAAATAACAGAGAGCAAATGGTATTTATGCCACATCTGAGGCTGTGCTATTGCAGTGCAGGCAACATTGGCTTCCTTAGGGTAGTTTATCTATGTATTAATCGTGATGATCATTCTAAACACCATAAGAAGTAGATCTGCACAAAGCACAGAAAAATGTTCAGGTCCAGGCATTTCCAGGAGTTTATCATCTAAACAGACAATACACTATGCACTGGAGGGCTCCAGGGAAGGCTCTTAAAGCATCCATCTGCCCTGTAGCCTTTCGTTATCCAGAGGTGGGGCTGTAGTTTGGTATGGGACAGCAATAAATGTCAATTCTATTGCCTTCAAAACGATGAGTTCAAATTTTTGGTTCAGATACTGTCTAGGAAAATTTAACTTTGCCTTACTATAGAAAGAGTCACTTCAGAGTAGGTTTTTCAAATGTATCTACTGCATAAGAAATGTAAATAAAGAGGCAACTGAATATTTTGGAACCATTCTTGTTTTATAAAATGTCTCTGCTTTGCTATATGCTGTGTATTTATGCAGCGATTAACTGTTAAAAATGAAATGTGAAGCTGCATATTTAATTTTTAACTCTGAAACCACATAGAGGAAGATAGAAGCAGCAAGCAGATTTTTCTAAGTGACAAACGATAAAAGTGAAAGTTGTTGATACCGTTGGCAGTAGTTGATGCCTAGTCCATTACTATAAGTGTCTTTAATTCTTCTACAGAAGAGAATGATTACACATTTTCTAATCTTGTGTATATTTGTGCTCCTTGTCATTATAGCAGTAGACAAATATGTTTCAAGAGCCATACATATACAAACTGTGATTTATTTCTGTGCATACAATTGACTGTATGGCTTGCTAAGCTCTAACATTTGGACTGAAATTATAGAAGGTATACAATTTCACTTCTTTGTAAACTGAACATATATTTTACTTGACACTTACGCCTTCACGTGATCCATAGTTCTTATTTTATGAGAAAATAAAACTAACAATGACAGGCACCGTTTCTAGAAACATCATTCCTTAGAATGGCCAAAATCACCACCTTTGATTTGAGTGCCAAAGCCTGTGGTTGGTATAATGTTTCAGTAGCAATTTCAGCTTATACAAGCAAAACTTTAAAACTCCTATTGTAACTGTATAATTCATATTGTATTCCCGTATAAAAAGCCTTTAGTTAAGTGTAGATTTGGTCCTGGCCTCCTGTATACCCTGTGAGAATAGATTATGCCCTTACTTTATAAGGCTCCAGGGGAGAAGGTGATATTCCATCTGACAGGGTTCAGTGGGCTTCTCTGCTTACAGAAAGTGATGATCTTAAGGCACTAGTCTCATCCATCATTACAAAACGGCTCACAGATATGACAAAAAATCTTACGAAAAATAACCTGTGGTCTAGACAATAAACTAACCAGTTTTGATGAAATCCATAAACCTTTTATATACTATACTGAAGAGCAGACCAAAGCTTTCTGGTTGTGGGTATGTTTTGCCCTCTAAAATTATACAGAGCTGTAGAAGTGGAAAAGTAACCTTTCCAATGTTATCAAAATAATTAAGTTAATGTTGCTGGGATAATATTCATTTATACGGTGTTCTTATCATGCATGCAGTTTCCGTAGCTAATTTTTGCTTGTTCATGATAATATCCTCAAGGGGAATGTCTTGCTAGGCACTGAACACAGCTAGCTGTGAGGAAAAACAGGAAGATGAACAGACGAGTGTGGACAGTATATGCATACGTGCTATAGTGTGATAATCCTCTGCGCCTTTCTCTGTGTAATGGAATTGGAGAAAATTCAGTTGAAGAGTGCAAGCCATGGACATGACCAGCAAAACTAGAGCTGTACAGACCCATGGGTCTAACACCCTGTAGTAACTGCGACAGCTGAAAGCCTTTACAGTGGGCGACAGAGCTGCTCAGCAGTCACTCCACTTCTGGATGAATTATTAACTGCAGAATTTATTTCCCTTCAAGTCTCTTCCGAATTTCCTAAACAAAGCTCCTTTATTTATTTAGGCTTTTCAGAAAAAGGGCTGTGCTTGTCCCTTTACTGATAATGATTTGCACAGTAAAAGCATTGCTGTATTTGGATATTGCTATGTATTATTACATAGTTGTATAGCATTATTACTTGAGCAGCGATGGGGAACTTACTCTGTCCACTTACCAGCTAAGGGGCTGGTTAAACACAAACCAAAATGTTAGGAGCACAAGGGGAATGCTGATTAATATCTTTGCTATGTTCTTAGAGCAATTGTGGATTAATGTAGCCAATGTAGTATTAATTATGTAATAAAAAAGGACCATAATATGGACAAATATTGTTCCATAAACTGAGGAAAGAGGGCTAACAGAATATAAATTGAAAACAAAGTGCTCATTTATTTCCCTTTCTCTGAGAAATATCCTCTCATCTTCCATTTTCTTAGGTCCTTTGAGTGTTTTCTTGTTATGCCTTTCATCTCTACTATACCTGAAACATTGCACCTGTATCAGTATTTCTACCGGAAACAACTGTTGTGTTGTTACCTAGGGAGTAGATGTGGTACCCCTTGTTCATCTGGAGTGACCTAAATGTCTCTATATCAGCTGTAATAATGATGAAGGGAACAGGCTCCAGGAAATGAAAGTACCACTGTATTAGGCACAGAGG
This sequence comes from Bombycilla garrulus, assembly GCA_013400315.1. Taxonomy (NCBI): domain Eukaryota; kingdom Metazoa; phylum Chordata; class Aves; order Passeriformes; family Bombycillidae; genus Bombycilla; species Bombycilla garrulus. The sequence goes on along the minus strand of VXBU01004455.1, from coordinate 70,344 downwards.
AAATGGAATTAACAGGAATGAGATGAAAAAATCAAGAGTCCTTAGTGGATCACAGAACTGTGTGTGAACACTGCCAGATATTGATTTAACCATTTTTTTTAGCTGGTCAAGCAGGGACTTGAAAATACTTGTTCTTGCAGAAGAGGGGAAAGCGTGGGGTGCTCCTCTTGAAATGCACACTGGAATAGAGGCCAGCTCAATGACACCATGACACCAATAGATCTTGTCCTTTGATGTGCATAAGGATAGTCCTTAACCCCAGCAGCCTGCGAGAGGAGTGCTGTGCTGAGTGCTGCTTCTCCATAGGAACAGGCAGAGGGGCTGCCTCTCTGAGTGACCTGAAGCAAGGCTGCCTGCATTGGGCACATGATGGAACAGTGCCTTTACTGGGTTTACTAGCCCAGCCCTTGTGCTGTGCACTCCCTGTTGCAATAGAGTTTTTTCTTCTCTGTAAAAGCCGCTTGAACATCCTGGGTTTTTGTCTTGCTTTTTCATTTTTAGAGGCTTTTCTGATTATTTTTTTTTTTTTTTTTTTTTTAAATCTGAATAGGAAATACTCTTAAAATCTCTTCCAGTACATATCTGTGCTAGTGTCTCCAACAAGATTTTACTGCTAGCAAAGATGGCAGAAATGCCAATCATAATTTAACAATTCATTTCCAAAACTATTTCACAGCTTCTATTTGCAAGAAGCTCTTCTCACTCTAGTGTGCAGTATATAGGCAACTTTCAGTGTTAGAATTTCCAGAATGCTAAAGAAGACAAAATTAGTGTATTGTGTCATTGTTTCCTGTGTGGTAGCAGCACTTGTATCCTGATAGAAGTTAGGCTGTCAGAGAAAAGCTGTTGTTGTATTTTATTGTCACTGCAGAATATGCCACTTTCCTCATCTTATTTGCTAACATTAATTCTCAGGAATTGCTAGATACCCAATCTAGTTAATTAACTCACATTAATTAAATCAATTTCATGCTGAGGAAAGGAGCACGTACTTGACAGTAGTGCTGTGTTTTAATATAGAATGAAGTCTTTGGGAGATGAAGAGGAGAATAAGGATGGGTGTGCTTGTGGTGCTTAACATGCAGGGGGTAGGAGAGGCAACATGGCATGACAGGGTGAAGGCATGAGCCAGACTTGGAGCATTAAAGTTGTGTAGCTTGAATAGGCAAATACAGAGTACCGGGGAAATGGAAAAGTGATTTAAAATGAAGACTTTAGGTAAGGGATAGACCAGACTGGCGAAGGCCCAGACAGCATTTGGCAGAGACAAGTTTTATAGGAGGGTTGAGGGTGGATAAATGTCATATTTTGTTGGCTTTGGAAAAATCAACTCAGATGTGAGTTCCCCACTGTAGATCAGATGATAAAACTAACATGCTCCATTTCTTATTTCTTCTTCCTCCTGCTTTTTAAAGTTGCTGACAATATCTTTCTTTTCTTATCCCTTTGCATGAGCCTTTACACTCAGTACTAGAATCTTGGGTTTTATGGAGGAAACACTTTGGTGGGGGACTCTTAGGAAGTTTACTCAGGAAAGAGAAACCATCATAGGAATATATTTTCATCTTGCTTAAATTCACAGAATTCAAAGGAGAAATCAGAACTGAGCACTGGAATATGCAGAAAAATATTTGTACTAAGTCTCTGAGAACATACTGGAGGATTGTAAACACAGCTAAAGTGGATTCCTGTGGATCCTTCTCAGTCCATAACACATCCTTGTGCTCTGCTCAGAGAATCCTCAGATCTGTGCTGTAGTCAAGGTGTTCTGTTTATGGGTAAAGGATGACACAGACATGGGGTTTTCATGATCAGCATCTTGTGTGCAATTCTGCAAAGCAGAACAGAAGATGTTGGAGACATAAGAGCCTATTGCAGAGTAAAGAGGCAGCTGTTAGGGCAGACACGTAACACTGCTAAAGGTTCTTTGTATCCATCTTTGATTCAGCACCCAAAGTTGCTTGTCACTTTTGAAAATGAAGCCTTTTGTGTTTTACTGTAAAAGGTACTGTTAGGCAGTGAGGAGACAGCATGTGCTGACAAAGAATTTGTAGTATTTGTTCTTTGCCCACATGATTTTTCTAAATTTGGTAAAGTACTCTGCTACCACTAGCACTGAAATGAGTTCATTTTTGATAGCTTCATAATATTCATAACCACTTAATTTATAATTTATTTTTGGATGAAATATTTAACTAATATTGCACAGAATTTTATAGGAGGTTTAGTAATCAGATAATTATATTAGTTATGCAGTTATGCTATGTTATTATCAGACAATGCTTTTTTTTTTTCCCCTCAAATTTGGTAATTTAATTCAAGTTTACTCATTTAAATTACCTTGTGTCTACCCTTAAAAAACAAAAGGATAATGAAGTTTAAACAGGATGGCTGAAGACAGCTGTTTTCTAACAGAATATGCAGGCTGTCATCTTAAGGCAGGCCCACAGTGCAGAGGCACACATGAGTTCTTTCTAGGACTGCTGCTACAGCAATGAATCTTTTTTTTTATGTCTGGAACTTTGTGTTGTTGTTACATTGGTAAGGGCTCTATATTTTGCATAAGACTCCTGGAAAATGTAAATTTTTTTCCCCATTTTCTGCTCTGGGATTTACTTATTGCCAAAAATTATTCCAAAGGTTCTGGTGAAATCCAGAAGGAATCAGGACTATTGCAGAGTAAAGGAAAACCACAAAATCTGCATCTTTAATACATTCCTCTTAAACATGTTAATCACTTTTATGACTACAGATGAATTACAGTGTCAATTATTGTTTAAGATATGTGCCTCTTAAATTTATTCCTCTAAAATACATTCCAGCAACCCTGTACTGACGCTGAAGAGATATTCTCTCTATATCTTTGTATTTAGGTCCTTATACAGAAAAAATCCCCTAAACAATCTATGATCTGTCATGTAAGTAGTTGCTCTTAGAAGCAGCTGTCAGCCTTTCATTTAGAGTATACCAATATGACTGCCTTTTTAAATATATTTCTAAATGAAAGCATATATAATAGACAAATACATAAAATTAGCAGCTGTATTGAGGCAGACCTGCAAATAAAGAAGCTTAAAATCAGAAGCAAGTCATCCTAGATGTACTAGCCTCTTTCAAGACTATAATCTTCCTAGTCACTCTCATGCAATTTTAAATATTTCTCCAAACTGTAAAGATTATTCATAGTTTCCTTCATGTGTACAGCTAAGTATAATTTGTTCAAAATTATAATAGGTTCAGAATTCCAAATACCTTCCAAATCCCAGAGTTTTGCTTCCCTCTGAAATTTATATTAGCTGTATTCAAGTACCTGTCCAATTAAAGCCTCAGACAAAGTAGATGAATCTTAGTAGTTGAGAGGCAAGACAGCTCTACAAATTGATTTCTGTTCATCCATGAGACATCATCTAAATTCACTTCTATTAAAAACTCGAAATACTCTTCAAAATCTGACACCTCAGGTGTGATACCCATTGCGAGCTACCAGGTGGTGAAGCCATTATCTGCCTGGCAGCACCTATCCTGACCTGACCCTGTTGGGCTGTTCTGGATGGTAGATTGGTATGACTGAAAAATTTAATCACCTCCATAGCTGGGGCATTAGGAAGAAAGAAAAGAAGAACTGAAACAAAAAGTTCAGGTAAGTTTTGACAGTGTTTGGCCTAGATGGCAACAGGAAGACCAATAATTTCTGAGTAATAATGTGTGCCTCACTTGGAATTTTGTTACCTGCTTACGCAATACTGTGTGCATATTATATTACACCCTACCTTCACTATGTCTGGACTTTTGACTGAGAAAATTACTGTCTGGTGCTGGAACACTGTCTTTAATTCAGAGTCCTGCAGAGTCCACCAAAGCTTTGTAAAGGAGCACGAAACTCCTCTGCCCAGTACAGTGTAGAATAATCTTAGACTAAGCATTTCACAACCTTTTTCTTCCAATCTCTTTCCATTTGCTCATGTAGTCAGTTCTATTAATTTTTTTTGTTTTGTTTTTGTTTTGGTTTGTTTTTTTCTTTTTTCTTAGCTTACCTTTTTAGTGTTGACCAGTCTGTTAGTCTTGGGTGAGGGCAGAACCCTCATGTCAGCTCCATTTCCTTTCCTCATTTTTCTTGAACTTAGCAGACTGTGTATCCTACAATTAATGTGGTGTATCTCACACTTACTATGCCCTGCTGTTTCATTTCTGCACTGCATACAGTGTTGCAGTCAGAAATTGTCTGCAGGATTTGTGAAAGTCCTGTCTGATTCAGACATCAGAAGGCCTTCTCTTGTTTATACAGCTAAGAGTCCTGTCCTTTCTGGTTTCAAGTTAGCTGACTGCAACTTATTCCTTGATGAAAAAGTCTAATGTTGTCTCAGGAATTAAGGTCACATTGGGCATATGCAGATGACCAGTGAATACCTCTAGCTGTCTTCAGGGGATCTCAGTTATTTCAAATTGTTCTTTTTTATCCATTTTTCGTTTCTATTTGTCTTTGCTACAAAGTTACTGAAATCTTCCCTTCCTGTCTGCCATCTTCCATGCTCACCGGGTACAAAGGAATCCCTTGACATCCTGTCTCAGTGTAGGAGGTGTAATAATTGTGAAAGAGGGAATAACATCTTCTGTTGTGTTATGCCTCTGGGCACAGCATACAATCACTTTACTAGCATGTCTTAAATCTAATGAAATCTCTGTGTTCTTCAGTCTTGTGAGAATGATATTCACAACATGAATATATTGTCAGCTCCTTATCCATTAAACAGAACTAACACTCTTGTAGAATTGCACTTAATAAAAATGTGTGATTTCCTGTGATACTCACATGAGCTTCCCCTGGAACCTGATGTACTCTTTACTGAATGAGATAGTATACTATATAATAACCTGTGAAAATCTCTATGATTATTTTAAATTATCTTTCCCTACACAATCTTTCTAGAAAGTGTGACTTTCAAAATTGCATCCTGCTGCATTCTGCTTCTTGTATAATCCTTTTCTGTAGTAGGAAGCTCTGAAACTGTTCTGCTGTTCCACTACTTTCACTCATTTTTCACTGACCACCTTACATGTACCTCTGCTGTCAGCCTAGGATTAAATGCTTCCAGGTATCACTGCAACAAGGCTCGTGGTTTTATAGATTCGTTGACTACACTTTCAGGTTTTCTGTTAAAACTTTATTTTTGAACCTTCACTATCTTCACATTCTAAATTTAGTGAAAACAAAGGCTTTCTTTTGGCTTGTGTTGTGATTTGACTTCAGTCAGCATCTAAGCCCTACACAGCCACTCACTCACTCCCTGCATTGGGATGGGGAAGAGAATTGGAAAAGTGAGAAAACTCATTGCTTGAGAGAAAGCCAGCTTAAAAGGGAAGGCAAAAGCTGCGTGCACAAGAAAAGCAAAACAAGGATTTTAGTCACCACTTTCCACGTGCACAGAGGTTTTCAACAATCCCCAGGAAAGCCAGGCTGCATCATGCTTAACAGTTACTTGAGAAGATGTCCCCTCTTCCCCCAGCTTTATATACTGGGAATGAAGTCACAATGGAGCATTCCTTGGGTCACTTGGGGTCTGTTGTCCTGGTTGTGCCTCCTCCTAGCTTCTTGTGCACCCCAAGCCTCCTTGCTGGTAGGATGGGGTGAGAAGCAGGAAAGGCCTTGGTACTGTGTAAGTGCTGCTCAACAATAGCTAAAACATCTCTTTGTTATCAAAAGTGTTTTCAGCAACAATCAAAAAAGTATCCCCATAACAGCTACTCGGAAGTAATAGCCCAAACTTGGCTAATCTTGCTAACAGAAACTGTACTTGGTAAGAAAAGCAAGAGATGTCTGTTGTCTGTCTTCTATACTGATTTAATATCCAGATAACACACAATCCTTTACTTAGTTTGTTATTAAATTTCTGTGCCTTTTAGTTTATAATAAACAATAAGGTCATTAGCCAGAAACATCTGCAGCGATTCATCTAAATGCTTCTTTTACTCATCAGTATTTGTATATTTTTCTGGAGATCAGCCAGGTATTCAGCTGAAGTAAAAAGACAAATATTTAAATCTTAGTTTTTGTTCTGTAAGATTTTTCCTTGCTTTCAAAAGCTCAGATTTTCTCATTACTTTGCTTTTGTGGTTTTTTTTGTGTCTGAAATCCAATCACACAAGTTCATGCAGATGACTCATAGCAATATATTCCCTTGATAAGAAATGCTAATGGCAACATCCTAACGTGTTCAGGGAATCACCAGTGTTTTTGCAAGGGCCCCACTGGGAAAGTGTTCCCTTCTCAAACTCAGTGCTGTTCAACTGAGCATATGTGTCTATGTATGAGACTTCAGCATTTCCATCTGGAGAGAGTTGAGAATGGGAAACTAATGCCAATGAGTCCTTGCTCCCTGTTTCTCATCTTCAGCCACTCTGGATGTACCAGGTACCTTTAACTGAAGAGACGGAGTTGGCATTTTGAGTATCAAGTTCTGGTGGTTAAAATAAGGAGACAGCTGTCTTAACCAGTCAGTTTTACTCTTGGATTTTCTTTTTTACGCTTTTTACTCTTTAACTATTTTTATGCCTCACTTTATCTCTGTGTTAAATAACTTTAATCATATCCCTCAATGATATGAGGTCTCAGATCGTTATGTTCTCAAAATACTTCACAAAGATTAGTAAGTGTTAACAGTGAACAAGAAATGGATTCCCATCCCACAGAAATTTTCAACATATCAAAACATTTCCCTGCACTGAATCAATACAAAAATCAAAGTAAAAATTGGAGAAAAATTGGTTTAGAACATTCATTTCAATGCTGTACTTTAACTACCTTACATTTCAGTTTCAGTCATTTTAACTTTTCCCTGCAATTTTTTGAATCAACAAACTGAAAATTCTTACTTAAAACAGTAGTTATAAAATATTGCAGCAGTGCCTTTTTAAGTACTATATTTGAAAATCTGTGCTGAAGCCCTCTTTTTCTTACAAGCACCTTGGTTTTGAAAATTTGCCTTTTTCACTTAGAAATGAAAAAGTTTAATGGGGAAAATCACGTTTAATTATAGAAGATGTATTTGTCAACACTGAGTGGATGGAGAGGCCCATTTAGTTGCTTGTATGTGTGACTGGTGCCATTCAAGGTGCCATCAGGTATCTTGCTTTGCCTTGTGCTGCCACTACACAGGCATCCTTATGGTCTTACAGACCATAGCAGATGTCTCAAATACCCTACGACAGCTCATTTGCCATTACCTTGAACAACTGAATTTATCCCAGAGAAACCGAGTCATAGAAAAGTGAAGGTTGGGATTTCACCAGTGCCATCTGATGGGTACATGATTTCTGTCCTTCCAGCCTGAGATAACTCACAATTTCATTTCTCAGCCTACTGAGGTATTTGAAAATACATACAGCTTTCGGTGTTGAGCTTTCCTGAAAGTAATTCTGTAGCAGCTTTGCAGTGGGAGAGATTAGGAGAAAAAGCAGATGGCAAATCATTTGCCTCAATTGATTTGATTGATTTTGTGTGATGCCACTGAATATACAGCCTGTATATCCTCCTCTGATATCATGTTTTACCTACAGTGAAACTTGTTTTCCTGTGCTGTGATCACATTAGAGCAGAAGGCTTTATCTCCTAAAGTCTCTTCCCACCTAAATCATTCTATGATTCAAGTTTATGATTGCCACTACCCTTTAAATTAATTATCCTTATTGTATCCTACTAAGAGGAAAATCTCTTATTTTTGTGCAAAGCCTTTTAATTTTGTCCCTCATTATTCTGTTGTTAGATGTACCCAAAAAAAGTAGTTTTCTTTTCCTTAAATCTGTACATTGTTCTATTCTTCTGCCTTGCCATAGTTCTCCTCCTTTGATTTCTTGGCTAAGTATATAATCAAAGACTATTAATAGATGTCTTCTAAATCTAGATGTATGTAGCTTCCTGTAATTTAACCGGGGTTTTGTGTGTTTTTTGAGGTCCAGCTTCCTCCTTAAATATTACTAAAGAATCTGTACCAGGATAAGAGATAAGAACTGTTTAGAAATAGAAGCAAAAAGTGAAAAATTATATGGTTGAATTTCTTAGTGGAAGGTCATAGCCCATGATATTCCTGAGAAACCTGCACTGAATTTTTTCCTATTCAGCCATGTGATAAAGGGTGTGGAAGAGTTAGGTGTCAAGAGTTTTCTGTTAATAGGAGTTTTGTGAATATAATAAAAACAAATATTACTTACCAAGATGACAGAAGTATTCCTTGGTGCTAGTTGACATAGTAATAAAAAGATAGGTGTATCTTAATGTTGATAATGAGGTGATACATGCGGAGAAAACAATTGTAACTCAGATACTCTGGTGGGTTCTGAAGAAACTGTCTTCTCTCAGGAAGGAGATCTTCGACCTGTGGTAAGGAATGTTCTGTAAACATCAGCTCACTGTCCAGACATGGTCAAACAAGTAAATAGGACAGTAGGGATTAGTAGAAAAGGAGCATTTAAAAAAGTATAAAGAGTGTAGAAGAGAAAAGAATTATGCCATTTTTAACCCTGGTAGATATGCTTTCAAAGCACTGAAGCAAGGCTTGATTTTCTAACCTGAAATAGGAGGTAGAAAAAATACAGAGGTGGACAATAAGAAGGATTAAGTACAGTTTCTGTGTAAAGAACAGCAGGATAGATTAGAAATCTTTAACCTGGAGGTCTGTAAAAGCAGGATAAAAGAGGAGTGTGGTTGTTCACTTTCTCTGCCATTCAAATGTAGGTAAGCTGAATTCTGCAGTGGTACTTTAGTTACAGATGTTCTGTCACTTTATGTGAAGCAGTCATATTGCTTGTATACTCCTTATAATGCAGGATAATAAGCCTGCGAATATTGAGCAGATACTTCCATTTTTCTCTGAGTAATGACTAGGAATAGCTCAACTGCTTCGTTTAGTTTTGAATCCAGGGGGGAAGGGAGAAATGCCACTGGAAGAATGTGGTATTCACTGCCAGCAGTGTGTGGAAGCGTGGTACATTATGTTTCCTGGGAAGATGAGTCTTGAAAATGTATGAATTTACATCCCAGCAAAAACATTTCATAATGTGAAAAAGTAGTTGAAAAGATGTGCAAAATCTGAAATGCCAGGAATCTTACCTTTTCATTTTTTTTTCACCTGAGATTTTTGGTTTGTAAGCAGAGGAAATAAACTGCTGTCCTTTTTCTGACTTTGCACACCTCTGTGCAAAGAAGCCACTGAAAACCCAGTGTTACTACAATATTGTTATTCATCAGAGGCAAAAATATGAGGTATCATGTTTGTTTAATGTTTTATGGTCTTAGGATTTGCCCACAAAGGGATCTCAGTTGTTTTTTGCTGAAAATCAAGTCGTAACCAAATAATCATCACAAATACGATAATTTTCCAAGTGAGATAAAGTGTACTAATACTACCTACCTAGTCATTATGTAATGCTCAAGACAAAAAAAAAAATCTATATAATCCACACAGAGCATAATTATTTTACTTCTAGTATTGCATCAGCTATCTTCTAGTACTGCATGTACCTTGGTTGATGCAAGATTCTGATACTCTGTGAAACAGGTCTTTCTGATTAATCTTGAAGCTGAATGAACATGCTTCAGTATTGAAGCACCATTGATACGGTGCTACAAAAAAACCCACCACTCCATTCCTTTAATTGTGCATTATCCTGTCAATCTAAGTTTAACTATTTCACATGAGCAGTTTCTCACTTGTAAATCAGCAATAAAATTCAGCAAAAAAATTTTTTTACTACCTTTCAACAAGATTCCCCTTTCCTTACATTTCTTGAAGACTGAGCAATGTTACGTTCAGCACATTTCATGTTAACATGAAACTATTCTAGTTTTAGGTGTCTCTCCTCCTCAGCTTCAGAGATGTTTTGTTTTTTTTAAATTCCTGAAATAACCCTTATTTTTCCAGAATAAGAGGTTTGCCTTTAGCTCCCTGTCTAAGTGATCAGATTTGATTGTGGAGGGATGTTATGTGGGATACCTCTGCAGCTGAGCAGCATATCAGGCAGACTGAACACACAGTTCATTGGCACCATTTCACTCAGGGGCTGAGATTGCTATCTGTACAGGCGTAATATGCAGACATAATCTTGACAGTAACAGGACTAAATGGGTTGTTTCAAGTCTTGCTGTCCGGGTCACTGGGCCCTCAAGGCTAGATTCTTATTGTCACTGGAACAGGTGGAACGGGATTCTTTTTTCCCCAGTTAGATACATACTGAGAGCACAATGGTGGTGCTCTCAACGTATAAAGAATAAATAAAAGGTCAGCACTACTCTCAGACAAAGCAGGAGGAAAGCAGGAGAGTGGGCCCCTTTTCTCCTCTTTGCTCTGTAAAGTAGAAGACTCCTGATAGAGAAGTGCAAGAGAAGTTTGCTTCTTTCTAGTCATGCCTGGAGAACACAGTCATACAAATAATTCGGAGACAATGAATGGAAGATGCCTTTTTGGAAGGTGAACCAGATGCATCTCCCTCATATACAGGAGTTAGCTACAGCTTCTTTTGCAACAGCAGCAGAAGTTTCTCTGAGAATGAAGAGGAATGCAAGGAGAAAACAGATAAACAGAGAAAAAAGCAGCAGTAAAGTAGGAAAAATGTGGTTTTTTTCTAGATGTCTACTAAAAGGACACCTGTGGTTCCTCTGGGAAACCACTAACCAAGAGGGTGAGATTCTGTAAAGGGGAGGTTTAGGAAAGCACCAAGAATGTCAGGAGGTCTCTTATACTGGGGAGATAAAAGTTGAATTTGCCAGTTCTAATATTCCCAACAAAGTCCCACATGTTTTCTGAGGGGTAGATTTCGTGACACTTCTTCTGCAGCTAATCACCTTTCAGAGAAGGATCTTACCTTATTGGGGGCAATATAAAATACTGTAAGGTAGTATTAAATTCTTGTCTGTATAGATACTACAATGTACAGAGTACCTTTCTGTGAAGTTCCTTCTCGAAATAACAGGTGTCCATATATATATTCATACATGAATATTCGTGGGTGTGTCTATATGTGCTTAAATCAGCTACATAGGCAGCTTGCAGTATCTTTTCTTTTGCAGATTAGCCTTTTAACTAGGAATTGAAATGTCATAAAAATACCACGTAAATGCAGTTTTAATTTTTGTTTTCATGTACCAGTGTTCCTGTTCTTTCAAATAATGTAGAAACTCTATGCTAAATTTTGCCTTATTTTTCTCAAACATAGTTTGCTAGGATCTTTTTTCATTCTGGAGAGCCAAGTATTTAGAACTGGGTATGTTTCTAAAGGTAATGTATTTCCAAGGAGGTTTTATATGGACAGACCCTAAAACACTGGTGTGTGTCTAGTAAGGTATAAGGTATTTAGGGGAGTAGTGAATACAATTAGGTGCTCACTTCACAGCCTCTCCTGACTGCCCTCACCTGTTGAATCCAGGAGTTACTGCTGATGTAGCTAAAGCAGCAGGACACAAGTATACACTTGCATCTCATTACTGCAGTTCACAGTCCTGAATATTAGTTAAGCCAAAAATGAAGGTAACCTTGTGTGAAGACCCCACATTGGGAACTGGAGAAGCTAATGCACCAATGGGCATCCTTTTCTGCTGGCTGTGCTGTGGAATGTGATAATGTCCGGCACAGGGAGTGGGCAGACTGATAATGCCCAAAAGCATCTTAAAATGACACAGCTTAATTATACAAAAAGTGTCTGCCAGAGCATGTGCTTATGTGGAGCTTATCTTCAGTGCAGGAGTAGAGCTAATGATTTTCTCAGTGTGTCATGGTACCAACATTCAGAGAACCTAAAATCACATGGAAATTTTTTCTTCTTTCATATCACAGTAAGTGCCATGTTTTATTTCTATGTCACTCATAGCTCTTTCAGCTGTATGGTTGTCCAAGTATCTCCCCATCTTTTCTGAATCACTGCTGTATGGACAAATATTTCCCTGCATACGATTCTGTTCTAAGCAGTGCGTAGTCCTGTGTGTGCTGGGGGCTTTTTGCAAATGGTCGGGGAGCTGTGAGCCAAGTGTGGTGGCAGAGCAGGGCTCTGTCCCTCCCCCAGCCTCCATGTCATGTCAGCAAGGCAGCCCTTGGAAGCCAGCCCATGTTGACTGTGGCTGTGGGACATTTGGGTGGTGTCTGTAATTCAATGGAGCAGGCTTCTGGGTAAGTGGAAAGGAGGAAATTTAATTTTTTCTTCAGTACCGTGGGCTAGTTTTGCAATGCTTTGTACTAGCAGGAGAGAACTGGCCTGCACTCATCTTTGCACCATTTTAATGCAATCAGTCTAAAATTATATTCTTACTTGGTATCAAAGTGGTACTATATGGTGGTATTTGAGTTGGGGCCAGTCTCTTGCCATGCTACCTTGCTTAGCTGCACACATACTCCCATTGATCACCCACCTAAGGACCACCTGTAAGGCACCTAAGGCAACGGGACCACCTGTACCATTACTGAGTGTTTCCCCTTTACTGATTTAGAAAATGACATGGCAAACCTGTGAGGGAAGTGTCTACTTTTTCACTGACTGGTGAAATGCTACTTTTGAGAGTTCAGAACTAGAGGTGATGAAAACATGAAGGAAATGGTCCTTTCTATCTGTCCCTACAAATATTAGCTTCATACACTCAATTTCTGTTTATTGAGATAAAGATATTATTTATAACATTTACTTCAAATGAGAAACAATTTGTAATACCCTACAGGGAAGATGGGGTCTGATTATACCGGTGTATCACCAAACCCACATAGTAGTGTCCTTTGTCCAGTTTGCATATGCATAGGTGGTCATAAATGGTGCCAAAAAGTGGAGATCCCATTTATTTTGTTTTTATAAACCAGTAGCGGTGAAAACCCATTGTAGCTTTTTAAGAAGTTGCTAGGAGAGTATGATATTTTTAAATTTTGAAGTCCCTATAAATCAAAGCATGTCTTATGTGGAGGTTTTTTTCTAAGTAAATGTAAAAAAGTGTTCTTTTTTTATGAAAAATCATTATTCCCTCTTTTGTGAAGCATTTTCTTAAAGTAGGAAAAGCTTTGTTAAAAAGTCCTCATATGATGATAGTGTGTGAAAAAAATGTAAAATATAATTTAGGTTGGGTTCTTAAAAGAAATTATTTTTCTTTGCTTTATTGCTAATGCAAATCCATATCAAAATCAAAGTAACTTGTTATAATCCACAGAATCTTTACACTGCTACTGAGATTGTGTTTTGATTTCTTTGACATGATCCCTGATTGCTGTGAGAAGAATCAGTTCAGTATTTTTGTTCTTAGATTCCCCCTCCTTTGTCTTGCAGCTACTTGTGGCAGATTCCATTAACAATTGCAGTAGGAAATACGAGCCACATCTCATCAGAGGCAATTATATGGGTGTCTAACAAATCAGGTAAAAATAAACTTTCCTCCCAGTGGAATCTCATAACGCATACTTGTGTTTTCCTCAAATGTATCTTTGGAATTGATCCTAGATAATTGTTTAGTTGCTCTGCACCCAATTTTAATTGCTTAAAATGAATTGCAAAATAAGCAGAGCTGAGAAGGGAGGGAGGAGGAATGAAGGATGAGCAACCATCTAGATTTATAATATTGCAGAATTTAGACAGTATAATGTAAAGCTTTTACAGATAAATGTAAAGTGCTAAGTATTTTATATTTGGCAATGCATATCAAATCATTGATTAATGCAATTCACTATATTGACTGGTGAAAGTTAAATGTAATATTGTATAATGAAGCAGATATGATGAGTATGATTTAGTACATTTAGAATTCTAGCATTTTTAACTCAATCCATAGTCTGAACCAGGCCTAAGAAATGGTTGTTGTCATTAAAATTGCCCTTATTGATCTATCAAAAGTATTTGTTCTCTTTAATAGATAACCATATGCTGGACCTCAAAAGTGCATTGTTCTGTTTACTACTTATTTTCTTCCTCCTCAGTTCCTGCATGGTCATGACAGTAGTGGTTTTTTCGTCACCTCAGAAAGGAAGCCCACCATAGGAATTTGATGAAATATTTAAATATTTCCTTAGCACTTTGTGCTAAATTGTCTGACTAAGATTGAAGAGAGTGAGAGAAAACATGTGGAGACTTGCATAGAATTATTATATAAAAAAGAAGGGTCCATGCATCCCCTTGACACATGGGCTGTAGAACTGACCCTTTCCTGTATAATTAGAAAGGTATAGAGATTTCCCTCTAATAGAAAATTAACGGGAAAGAGGAGAGTCCAACCTGTATGAGATGTTTTTTCTCTTCTAGAAGTTATATGTTAGTCAAATACATTAGTCACATAGAGCTTAGCAGCCAGAAGGACTAGAAGTGAATAGTATATGGCTAGTAGAAAGCTGAGTACTCCAGCTTTCTAGTAGTAGTACAAGGTATGTGTTTCTTTACCCAGATAATTTGTCAGCCTATGAGAAAGTAATATGTTTTATGATGCTCCCATGATAGAATGATCTAGAAATGTGCCTTCAACCAGAGCAATTTTCACACTTGGGAAATGTACTCTCATCAAAGCATACAGGTTCTGCCTTTTTTAGAGAAAACAGAAGGTGTCATGGTTTGACACCGGTCAAGGGCCAGTGCACCCATGAAAATATATTTTTCTCAATTTCTGCTGTAAGATAGGACCAAAAAAGGAGCACAACCACCCAAACTTAAAGTATAGAGAAGAAACTTTATTAACTAACACTAAAAGGAAGAAAAAACAGAAACCAAAATGAAACTTTCAAAACATCCATCCTCCCCCCACCAACTGTTCACTCTCCCACTGACAACATGAAAAGACAAAACCTAGGATTTTCAGTCAATCCACCCCTTGAACAATCATTTCGCCAATCTGTCACAAAGAGTGGAGTCTCTCCTGCCTGGCCATAGAACCTCCACAAGAATACCAGTCCTCTTGTGGCCACACAGTTCACAAATGGCTCGCCCGTGGATTTGCTATTGTGAAGCATCTCCCCCCCATGGGACAGTCCTCTCACAACTGCCCATGGGCTGTATCGGATTTTAGGGTGCAGTTTAAGAATGTCTTTTTCCTAGTCCAAAACAAAAACTGTCCTCATCAGCTCCATCTTCATCCCAGGGAACAGTTATCTCTCATCCCTGGGGCTGGGAATATCATTACATTAGTGCTTCAGCACTCCCCATCTCTGGTTGTTCTTGGGGCCGAGGACATCAACCATCAGTGCTATATAAGCACCCCCCATCTCTGGTTGTCCTTGGGGCCGGGAATGTCAAAATTCAGTGCTTCATTAGTGCCCCCGAAAGGACTAGGACATCCCCCTAAAAAGCATTCTGCATGTTATAGAAGTATTCAGTTCATTCTCTATGGCTTTGCAAGAGAAGTCCATGCCAACTCGGCCCACTCCTTCATTCTTCCTTCCCACTTTGGATTCTTTCCTGTCTTTTCCTTGACATCAGGTCTCAGGATTTGTCTGTTATCTCCTTTGAGCTGCTCCCCTTTCAGTTGAGTGGGATGCATGCCTTAAAAAGGTCCATCTGGACAAGAAACAGTTAAAACCTCATTTTCTGTGACTCCTGCCAGTGGCTCCAGATGCTTATCAGCTGTTCCCATAAGGTGTCCTTGAGCCGCAGCTTGCAGAAATGGGAGGCTAAGATTCTCAGCTCCATGCTGGGCGGGAGGGGGGTAGGAAATTCTTCTCCTCTGCCAGGCTGGGGCCGGCTTGTCCCTCTGTTCCCCCACTCCCTGCTGGAACAGTTCCCTCCGGAGGGGCTCTCTCCCGGCCCAGCCCGGCACGACCCAACCCCCACAGGACATGGGGTGGGGAAACCGGGCCAGGGCAAGCTCTTCCTTTCCATCCTCCCCACCACCTGCCAGGACAGCTCCCTCGGGAGGGGCTCCCAGCACAGCCTGGCGCAGCCCATCCTCCCCCTCCCGCAGGCCTCTGTGGCCATGGGTGGGAAGCTGGGCCAAGGGCACAGCCCGGGTCTTTACCTGTTCAAGGCCGGAAGGAAAAGAGAGCGATTCTCAAGCAGTCCTTTGGCAAATGTATAGCCTACTGAGATGCATTTCACTTTTGATTGGCTCATTTCCCTGTCTGTCTTTAAATCTGGCCCACAATTGGTGTTGCACTGGGCTCATGGGAAATCCACAGGCACACCTCACTTCCAGGGGAGGCTATTTCCTGCCCAACAAAATGTCAGTCAGTCTCAAACAATCTTAAACCTGCTCTGCTTTTGTCCTTTTTGGCTTGATTGAACTCTCATTGAAGTTATTAGAAAGGTTCCCACTGACTTCAAAGTGAGTTGATCATCCCATCTGATTAGGTTGCACATGTATGCCTCCCTCCCTCCACTCCCACCTTCAAAGTTCAGTATATTACTATTATCTACATAGATGCTTCCTCATTGCCTTTTACTTGCAGAGTTTTGTGGAGGGAACAAGTCTGCTTCTATTGGAATGTGTTCAAGAAATCAACAAATTAATGATGGCCAGTGAGCAATTATTTTGGGCTGGCTACTGTATAGAAATTAAAGAGGAACCTTTACCAGTCTCCTGTGGAGCAAATCAATGACACTGTGATCTATTGTCATTATCCTTGTTCTTCCTCATTACTTTCACTCACTCATTCACTTGCTGTGCCTCATTGAAAATGAGACTGTAAACTTACGACTATAGCAAGAATGTCCTCTTGCTTCTGCTTATTGTGGTCTAGCTCAGATGAAGAATTCCTCAACATAGAAATGTCAGTGTTGGGGGTTAGGTTTTTAAACCAGGACAGTCAGTGAGAACATGCCTGAATGTATTCTCAATGTATGATTGATTTTACATGCTGCTATGTGTTGAGGCTGGTATACATGATTTTGTGATATTCCTGGGAGTTCTTCTGCAGCTGGAATGTTTGTTGTATGAGGGAGGAATTCTGAGATTCCAAAGGAGAAATTCCATGTTTTATTCCTGTGTACTGGAAGACTCTTGAAGACTTTCTGTTGGACAGAGGGCAGTTTCAGTATTGTCCCAGTGGGTAGTCTTAGAAAAAGCCTGCAAGCTGCAGGTGAAACAAACTGCTCCAGAAGATATTTGGAAGATTGGAAGTAGTCAATTTTTTCTTCAAGTGAGTGTAATTAAATGCAGATAATCAAATCAACTCTGGAGTAAATGCTGTTCAGGAGGATGGTTTCTCTTCAATTTTTGGGAAAGAGTAGGCAATTCCTTCTTGTTGACTAAACTGTTGTGAAGGAGCTTCCAGTGTGACTGAAAGAGTGGATAGGAGCTAATGAACTGTTGTTTGTTGTCTGTTGTTTGTTATTGTGGTGTGTTTATCATGGCTGGACACCAGGCACCGACCAAAGTCACTCTGTCACTCCCCTCTGAAACTGGACAGAGGAGAGAGAATATAACAAAGTGTTCATGGGTCTTGCATAAGGTCGGAGTTAGATATCCCTCACCAAGTACTGTCTCAGCAAAAAATACTCAAAAAGGGAGCAGGGTAAAGGGAGCAGACCTTAAAATGCCTTCCCCCCCCCCCCCCCCCCCCCCCCCCCCGCCCTCCTTCCCTGCCTCC
>VXBU01004455.1:0-52685 GCA_013400315.1 Bombycilla garrulus | reverse complement strand
GAACAAGCCCTTAAAAACCTCCCCCCCCCCCCCCATCCCTCCCTATTTCCCAGCTCTGCCTGCTCTCCCCCAGCGGCACAGGGAGAAGGGAATGGGGATAACCCCATTTCATCACAAATTGTTTCTCCCACTGCTCAGGGAGAAGAGCCTTTCCCAGCTCTAACGTGGGGTCCATCCCTCAAAGTCACAGCCTCCTCTCAAGCATCCACCTGCTCTGGTGTGGGTCTCTTCCATGATCTGCAGGTGGATGTCTGCATCCCTATGAATTTCCATGGGCTGCAGGGGCACAGCTGCCTCACCATGGTCTGCACCATGGTCTGTAGAGGAATCTCAGCTCCAATGCCTGGAGCACCTCCTGCCCCTCCTTCTCCACTGACCTTAGTGTCTGTAGGGTTGTCCCTCTCACATATTCTCACTCTGCTCTTCTCTGGCTACAATTACATCTGAGCAATAGCTTCTTTTTTCCTTCTTCTTCTTCTGAAATATGTTATCACAGAGGCATTACTGCCAATTCCGGTTGGCCTAGTCTTGGCCGGTGGCATGTGTGTCTTGGACCCAGCTGGTATTAGCTCTGCTGGACACAGGAAAAGCTTCAGGCAGCTTCTTGCAGAAGCAATTTCTCTAGCCTCTCCTTTGCTGCCGAACCTGGCCATGCAAACCCAACATAGTAATTTTTACTGATCACACACCTAATTTCAACTGCCAATAGGGAAACGGGTTCAAGTTGATGACTACCACTGTGATATCTTGGCATATCACTTAAATCTTCCAATAAAATTAACCTTGTCTGTGGGTTATCTGAGAAAAATGAAACCACAGCAGTTTTGAAATAGCTATGTATAGAAATATATTAAAAAATGTTCCCCTTTTTTTGCAGCATTTCAGATAACATTATCTATCAGGAGTAAACCTTGTGTCTTGCACTAGCTTACCAAGAATGGTTATTTAATAATGTAAGAGTCTTTTCCTTCATGTACATCCAGAAAGACAAAAGAGAGAATGGTTGATTTTTGCATCCTCTCTGCAACCGTGTCTGTGACCTCATTAAGGTGTTGTAGGATACCAGTTGGTATTTTCATGAACAAGGGATATGAGGCTGCTCTCCAGCTTTGTGGGAGCAACATGAATTTGGGATGATTGAGTTGCTGCTCTGTCCTCGTCTGTCTCTGGCTACATGCCAGAAATGGTGAGCATGCAGATCACTGATAGTTCAATATGCTGAGCAGAATTGCTTTAGATAACTGCATGTCACCACATTTGCTGGCAACAGTGCTAGATCTGTCCATTCTTCACAACACTGAAGGGAAGGAATACACTGGAAATTACAGCTACATAGTGTCTTTATGAGTTTCATTTATTGTCCTTTGCAGGAAATCCTGTAGGGAGGAGAGTGCCAGGCCTTGGCAAGTTGTTTGAAAAAGTGCATAATATCCAAGATGTTTCAAATCTAGTTTAGCTCTTCCCACCTGTTTGCTGAAGGTATGTAGGCATAGTTTTAAAAGCTTTTCATTTTGCAAGTGCTTCTCCCAGTCTCTCTTCTCCTTACCCAGTGAACCATAGCATTTATGTAACTGTATTTCTACTCATCAGTTCATATACCAGCCATCAGATGATGGTCCTTTTACTGGGTTCAGTTTGTTTAGTGTATGGAATGGAGCTGTCTCATTTGCTCTCAGACTGCTGCACAAATAGGTCACCATCACCTTTTCCCTGTTCACTCCCCATGGCCATGGATGAGGCTGTTCTGCTTCAAGTGACTGTAAACCAGTCACAAAGGAAACATATTGTGCCAAACCTTCCTATCTATGCTGAGGTCAGAAATAGTATGCTAAGATGGCTGCAGTGTTCTTTGTGCCTCGGTCTTGCAGGTCTGATGAATGATAAATTTTGTTGGCACTCTGGTGTTACAAACTTCTGCACTGTCATATTCCTGGGCTT
Source organism: Bombycilla garrulus (assembly GCA_013400315.1). Lineage (NCBI taxonomy): Eukaryota > Metazoa > Chordata > Aves > Passeriformes > Bombycillidae > Bombycilla > Bombycilla garrulus. Next base: position 50,747 of record VXBU01004455.1, on the reverse strand, counting down.
GTTTCTGTTTCTGCTAGATAAGTTGCCTCTTTTGTGGTTACTGTAATGATCTGTGAACATGTATCCTCACAGCCTTGTGGGATCAGCCCAAAATCAGTAGTGGATAGAAAGCCAAAAACCGGCTTTGAACCCATTCCATCCCTATGACTGCTTAGCGGGACTTGTGGGAACGTGTTGGTGATTGCTGATGAAGATGTAATAGGTGTGAAAGCACAGGATTACTTTTTCATGTTTCTGAAGATCCAGAACTGACTTTAATCTCAAGTGAGGAGGTATAGGTAGCATCCATTTCCAATAGATAAGCAGGGCTTTGGGAAAAGGCATACTTGCTGTTCTCTGGGAATCACTGTTCTGGTGCTCAAGTCTCCAAGTAGGAAACATCTCCATGCAACTCAGAAAGTGCTGCTGAACTGGCTGACACATATTTAGTCTGCTTCCCTGCCCTTTCCATCCCCACCTCCTGTTTATTAACTAATTTGTTATGTTTCAGGGAAATACTTCTTTGATAGACCTCCCTACCTCAGTTAAAATGTCTGCTGTTCAAATGCTCCTAATATTTCCTCAGGATTGCCATGAGATGGGTGAAAGAAAGTTCAACAGGACAATTCCCTTCCAAAAGCAAGTCCCAATTTACTTTGCAACCTCCTACTAGATAATCTCTATGCCACGCAACAGTCAGATTCTCCTTCAGAAAGTGTTTTGTAGATGACATACTTCTAAGATGGAGTTTGCCGGCTGCCCGCTGGGGAGCAGAGCATTAGTTGCAGCTTTAGAAAAATACCTTTTCTTTTCTTTTTGGAAACTCAGCTGCTGAGCTTTACCTGTGTTGCTTCCAGACCCTACTTTTTCATCTTTCAAAAGTAGGAAGAAGGGAAGCCCTGTGAAGAAAGATCAATATACAGGTCCTGCTTTGAGCTTCAGCCAGCTGTAGTGAGGACAAGGAATATAGAACTTGGAATCCTGTGTAATTTTGACAGAGTGAGTCAGAATCATTCCTCTTATTCCAACAGTTGAGTGAAGATCCTGGAAGAAGACTGCTGCTTACATTGTGTATCACCTTAGACATTAGCGGTTCCATCACAAAGGAGTATTAATGGATGGAAGGGTAATCTGAAGAAAGAATTATGTGAGATGGAACATGATCATATTTCCTGATGTGCTTATTGTGCTAATCTCTATACCAAAATATTTTCCTTCACCATGGAGCTATGGCAACATGGCAAGTGAGACAGAACTTTTCTTTCCGGTTTGCCTTCTTCCTGTATGAAAAGTTCTTGTAAGAAGATTTGCAGAATTTAGTTAAAGCCAGTATAAATTATTGTGAAATTCCTCATGGAGCACTTTTTTGTCAGAAAAAAAATTGCTTGCTCTTATTGTCAAGAGATTTTGCTATACTTGTGCAGTTATTTTTGCAGCAAAATGGAGTCAATTCCCATAGCAGGGATTCTACTAGCATAAACCAATTTCTTAGTGTGCTAGGGGTTGTATAAAGTGAAGAGTTAAAATTACATCTGTGAGTCTGAAAACTTGAAATGGTACTGGAACTGTTTTTGGAAATGCTCTCTTGCAGAAGGCTGCCCTTCTCCCAGATCTGCCTCATGTGCTGGTTTTGATGCGATTGAAGTTGCTGAGAGCAACTTCAAATTGGAGAGCTCAGAACTTCAAGCCACATGCACCAGCTGGAGGGACAATCTCTCACTTTGAGAGGAGAGAAGCTAGGAATGAGACCCCAACTGATTTTTTTACTTCAAAACAAATGTCCTAAAGTTTAACCATTTTCTCGTAAATGATTCCTATATGTATGCAGCGAAACTAGAAGTTTTAGAGCAGGGTTATTTTCTGAGGCATTTAGACAAAACATGACCATGGAAAAGCACTTTCTGATGGAAGAAGATTTAAAAAAATCCCTTTATCTTCAAATACAGCAGGATGTATATTTTAGATTGACTTTTCAAAGGTGAATGAAAAGCTTCAAAGATGGATTTCATTCCAAGTGAAATCTTTGTTATTGTTTAGAAAATCATGAATGGTAATGTGGGGTTTAACACTGAGTTACTACCTTTTGGTTAACTATAATAATTTTGATAGGAAACTAATGGATTTGTGTTGAGTGGAAACATTACGCAGGTGTATAGAAATGTTTAGTGCCTGTAATTACCAAAAGAAAGAATTTCTTTCTTAGCAAAGCATGAGAACTGACAGACAGCTATCAAATTCTACTAAATTATATAGAAATATATGAAGCACATGTATCAGGCAGCCCCTTAAAATAGCCATGTCTTTATGTGAGTTGGGACGGTGCAAAAGATTTCTGTCCTTTATTTCAGGAGAAGGTCAGTATATGAGCGGTCTTACTGAAAAATAATAGCAAGAGGTTATGGTTGCGTTTAAACTGACCAAAACCCCATTGTGCTTTGAAAAGATACTCTCCTCCTTTATAGTGATATGTACTGGGAGTGTTGCACAGCCATTATATATGAAATAGCTTATTCTGAACTTGTCACATTTGACTGGCAACTATCATTCATTACTCTGTTGAAGTGTAAGTAATTTCCTCTTTTCGGAGGTGAAAATGTAATACAAATAGTCAAAGAAGAAAAGATGTATGTGTTTTTTAATTACGTATGATTTTGAAAATGTCTAGTTAATGTATTTATTTACCCAGGTATTGTTTAATGTGTGCTGATGCTTGGAATGCTTTTAGGTAGCATTGTAGAGGTGCAAATATTAACCAGTTACAAGTAGCTGCTTTCAGGACTGGTGGCCTATAAAGGTTAGTTTGCAACCAAAGAGCATGGGCAGAAAGCTGTACTGCATTAAGGTGGTATAAGCTTACAAAGGAACAGGATTCAAGACTTCTCTAAATAGGAGCTGATTCTGACATGGACCTGATGAAAAAGGGGGAGCAAGTCTAAGAGAGTTTTTGCTTAGCTGTACAGCCCTTTGTGGAAGAAAGGACACTCCAGTGTTACAGCCTTGTTCCAAATCAAAATGTGTGGCAAAAGCCGCTTAGGTGCTTTGACAGTATGAATACCTGGGAAGTTCACGGAGTTGTAGGACTCAATTCAGATTTTCTCAGTCCTATTTCTGCAGGATATGTTGGATCCTAAAGAATGTGTCTTCTTGGTGCTTTACCACAGATAAAAGAGCAATAACAATTGAATTGAACAGGCAACAACTGAATTATTCTGGGCTTAATATTTCTAATAAGTGTAGTTTTCAGAGATTTTAATGGTTTCAGGACTACTTAGGAGAAAGAGGACTTTTTGTTTTAGTTCTGCATTTTTTTAATCAGAATCCTTGTGCATAATGCAGGTCCATTAATTTAAACATATAATTATGTGTTTTTAAGATTCAGGTCTTACTGATCTTTGTACTTACTGCACCTTAAAGTAGTAGTTATTTGTGGGTTTGCTGTTCATCAAGGGAAAAGCACAACTGTTCTCTGTACCCCCGGTTAACTATTATTTCATCAGAAATTGCTTTTTTATAAGAAATACTGAAACAAATAAATTTCTTTAGTAAGCTTATGTACTAGACAGTATGTGTGAATTTCAAAGACCATACTGCTAACTTTTTTCCCATTTGCTGCTTCTAGGGAATTCAAATACACTAAACAATTCCCTAATTGAATTACATTTATAACAAATTTTATGTATTTCTTTTTTATTTTTAAAAATGAATGAGAATATTATTCCTTCAGCAGTGTGCAAACTAATTGTATTGGTTAAAAAAAGTGTTTCTGAATTTTTAGTGAGTTCTCATTCATGGTTAGTTTTGTCAAAATAATTTACTAGACTGAAGACTTCTTCCAGAGGTGTTGAAGCCTGATGCTTTGTGCCATGATAAAAAAGAGGTGCACATTGTGAGTCAGGGCATTTCTGTTGCTGCCATCTTGAAATCCCTATTCCTGCAAATAGTTGTGGAGTGCCTGACTGCACAAAAACAGTAATAAATTTAGACTTCCAGCCCTAAAGTGATTACTTAAAACAAGGGGAAAGATGAAGAACAGGTTAGGTGATATAATGTTGATTGGTCTCACTCTAAAGAGGAGGCTCTCATTGCTTAGTAGCTAGAAGCTGTACAACTGGAAGCACTTTAATTTAAAATCCAATGTTAAAACCTAATCAAATACATGCAGAAACATTTAAGAATCAATTTTTTTAATCACAGGTTTACTCTTCTTTCTACAGCACATCCATTGAACTTTTGGAGTTACAATTGTAGAAAACTGTTTAAGCATGGCTAAAATAAGGGTACCAGACTTAAAGTAGGTACCTCTCATAAAAATAATATTTTCCAGGAAAGAAAAAGCACACTTGAACTTCTGTGTGGGTAAAAAGTCCCCATGGGAATGTCAGTTGGCATCTCTCTATATCAGAACAGATAAAGAAAATTATTCATCAAACACAGTATTTTTTTAAGTCTTTGAATTAATTTTTCTGCCTTCGCAAGTATTTAAAGAAGAAGAAAATATAACAGATGCACCTTTAGAATGTTTAAATTTAAGACTAAGACCCCTTCCCATCTTCTTCTTTGTTTCCAGAACACCACAGAATTCCTGCTTTGGAACAGGCAAGTTGGTTGCTGGGGAACATCAACCAGACTGGCTACTTTAGAGTCAATTATGATATTAGGAACTGGAGGCTGCTAATTAATCAACTAACAAGAAACCATGAGGTAATCTCCTCTTCTCATCCCTAAAATCTTCTTTCACTGTTTCAATCACCCTAAATGGTTCAATTTTTTGTGCTTGCCCCTCACAGGTTTTCTCTGTCAGTAATCGAGCAGGCTTGATTGATGATGCATTCAATCTAGCCAGGTATGTTTTCCTGAAGATCATCTATCCTCATACACATGCTGCAATAACTCATGCAACTGTTAACTCAGCAGCTGAACGTGTTTCAAAGTTGTGTTTTAAACACACTTTAGTTCCCCTCCCCTGCCTTTTTTTATTTTTTTTGTATAGCACATAAACATGGTCTGTAGCACATTTCACTACACTACTGAACAATAATTGCCGTAGTGTATTTCCAAGTCTGATGAGATTTGATCCATTTTGCAGAAAGTTGAGTTTAACACTTTGCAGATAAATAATCTCTTTCCTCCTTCTCTAATGAATGAGGGTTTTTTACTTCTGTTTCTCCCAGTTGTCCCACCTCTCCTTTCTTTTACCAGTGATCCTTGTGCTGTATGTAATTTGAGATGGAAGGCACCTTCAGGCATCAGTAATTTTTTTGCCCTAACTTGTACTATTACATCATTTTTCCAGTATCTTTCTTTTCTTATAATCTGCTAGAAGAGACTCTTTTTTTTTCCTCTGTGGTGCTTTTCAAACATAATGGAAAAGCAGTTCCATTGAGCATTTCTGGATTTATTCAATATTTTGGGTTTTATTATCATGAGAGTTAATAATTAACACATACAGTGCTGGTTTGGTAGTGCCTTCTTTACAAATGGAGGCAATTAATTAGTCCCCATTTTGAAATCCAATATGTTGATAGTAAAAGGGTAAAATGAGAGAGAAGTAGTGGAACATTTGTAACCTTTTGATTTTGAGGTGCCTGGATACCTCATAGTATATGAGGTGTAAAATAGCATTAGTTAGGATTTTAATTGTATAATTATAGATGTAATTGAAAAATTGCAAATAATGTGATTTTACTTTAATTGTCATGTCAAAGGTAGCATGAAAAGAATTTCTGATACTACTGTCTTTACATTTAACAACACATGGTCACTGGAGGTGTTTGGGCTTCAGTCACAGTGTCACATCTCAGTGATGTTCTAGCATCACTGCAGTAAAACACAGGCCTTACCACTCTCTTCCTGCTGCTGACATAAAGTAATGATTAGCCCTTACTTAACAGTCCAGAGATGTAGTAGGGAAGAAGTAGGGACTACCAAATGTTGAGTGAAGTCATAATCTGTTCCAGTTTTGTTTGATTTTGACACCTCAGAGAAGTATGCAGTTACATAGAACCAGTATGTCACCTTCTTTTCCCATGCACTGAATGCAGTCAGATGTGGCTTGACTTGCCTGAAAGTCTAGATCCTGAAAAAAGCTGTTTCTTAAGCCAGTTTTTGTAGGTGAGCCAGTGCTCTTGGGTGTCTTATTCATAGAGTATTAAGGTGAGGTCTTGATTAAAAACCCAGCCTGCATTGTCTAGCCAAGTAACATCTGCCTAAAAAACACTCAAAAGATTAGATGAGTAATGCATTCCCCACTAATTTTCTGTAGTACTTTTATGGGGACACTTGGAGATACTAGATCTGGCACCTTTTTCAGAGGTAACTACACTGGAGCATTGTGAAGTTGTTTGCAAGATTGCACATGAAAAGAACTTGACTTTTATTTGTTAATAATCGTCTGCAGCAAACTGCTGCTGCATTTCGTGTTCATGCACTGGGAAAAAAGTAGTGCAGCTATAAATGTATGTCTAGACACATGTGCATACATGGATATCACTTAAGAGGAAATATTCCTCCAATAGGGATATGTAGCTAGACTCCTGTTTCCAAAGTCCTGTCAGTAGTGTTGCCTTGTACCTTACAAGCTAGTCTGGTTGGAGGAAGGATCTGTATGCAAACAGTAGATTTATGGTCTGTAGTTCAAGAGTAGGAGTAATATATGTGGAGTTGGCTAAACTTGCCCTGTAGCATATACTTGTTGATCTTTGTTATATTATTAATCTATCATCTTCCTATTAAAAAAAAAAAACAACAACCAACCCTCGAACAATTATAGTAATGCTGAAGTTATTCTGATTGGCTGGCTGACAATATGGCAACTTTTTAGGAAAAGCTTGGTATTTTTTATTTTCATTCGCCTTCTCCCAGACAAAAAAAAATACCAGGAATAGGCCTAATACTTGCTATGTTCCTTTATGATGAATAGGACTAGGGAGGCATTAAGAGCAGTGTGTTGAGGACTGGCCTTGACATCAAGGCATCAGAACTTCTTGTAATATGAAAGTAGTTGGAAAACCTCTTGCTGGGACAGGCAATGGGAATTGAATCCTGCAGTGTGGTGCAGCTTCTTCTGCTGTGTCTGGTGCTTTGATGTGACACAGCAGTGTTCCTAAACAAGCTCTGAGGGCTATCAGAATAACACAGACTCTTTCAATTTTCTGAAAAAGTCACTGTTTAAAAGGCGACTATAAGCCTAAAAGCAGCTTCGCTTTCCCTCCCTTCGCTGCCAGGCACAGTGCAGAAAGTTGCTCCACTTTATTTTGGAGCAGTACCATAGTTGGGTGTCATCTGCCTTATGGGTTCTGTGCTCGTTCAGCCTTGTGTCCAATGCACAGCGAGTGTTTCTCCCTGCCCATTTGACATTACATGATGGGCAGATTAAACATGTACACTTGTCTCCGACTGTGACATGAGAGAAGGTGAGTAATCTTACTGACCGGACACAGAGGTAGTAATTGGTAGTTTAGATCTGATTTCTGAGAAGACTGTCTGGTTTTGACAGTCATTCAGTCCTCAGTTTTGGTCCCTAGTTGCAGTGATGTGTTACCTTCTTGTCCACAGCTATAAACATGCATCTTTTGAGAGAGGGAAGAGAACTGTGGAATACATATCTTATTCTAATCCCTAGATGATATTTCCAGTGCTAAAATAATGTAAAAATTAAAACATAATTTCTTAAATTCATGCTGGTCCTTTCAAAAATTACTTCTAATGTGAACAGTTGTTTTTATTGTACTGTGGAGACTGTATTTCTTCAAAACACCCTGTCTTTCTTAGAAACTTCCTAGTATACTCTTGGAAGTATACTTCCTAGTATAGTCTTGAATTTGATACAAATAATGCCAAAAGGTTTTGACTCAATTTTTCCACTATTATAATATTGTCTGTCCTAATATGATTATTTCTATGTCATTATACTGCTAATTGATTTTGTTTGTGGAACAAGTGCAGCTCTTCTCTATAGTAAAATTTTATAATACTTAGATTTCAAGAAAAATGAAAGAAAAGTGCTCATATAAATTGTTTCGGAACGGCACATTTTATTTTTTTAAAGGTATGTTTGATTTCATTCCTCTGAAATGTTTATTATCCTTTTACTATCCAGCAAAGTGATTTTTTGAAAATAAACAACACAAATGAATTTATATTACCAAGGAATATTTTAAGCTCTATAGCTTTTAATTTTTTTTTTGTCCATTTTATATGGAAATACATTCCTTCATCTTCCTTCTTCTGCTGTATTTTGATTCATATAACATTCATCAAGGAGAGTTGAGTGGAATAATAACGACAAAAGAAAGTTACAACTTGTTTGTTTTTCAGATTTTTAAGTGTAATTCTTGGCTTGCATATACCCTTAAGATCTGAAAACCTGTAGCCTTGACAGAACATAGCTTATGGCAATTCCTGTCCCATGTTCTTGAGCAAGATTAGCACCTTGATACTCCCTGGCTTCTTGAAGATTCTTTATCTTTTGGTTTGTATGAAGTTTCAGTAGAATTTAAAAATATTTAAAATATTTAAAAATATTCTAGTAAATGATACTAGTTAACATTGACAAACAGGGGTTCTCATCTAAGCTTAAACAGAGCAGAGGGCAGATCAGGTAGCTCCAATAAGCAGTGTCACAATAAATAACAAAGGTCATACTGTTTCATAAGGGTATGAGTAACGTTGTCAACTTCTCACATCTTTCTCCTTCCTTGGGATAAGGAGTCTGTTACTGAATATGTGAGGTGGTATGCTTCCCAATTTACGTTAGGCATCCTAGACCTGTAAATCTGACATTCTCACCTTGTAGTGCACTGACAGTTAATAGAGAGAAACATGCACCTGACCTCTCAAAACCACTTAACCAGATAAAATAAATTACTCACTTAATATTAGGAGTGTTGTGTCACCCCTGGTTCTTCCCTGATGGGCTCTAAATCTTCATAAAATATTTCCCTTATTAAAGTGGTTAACTAATCTAGTATTATGTGAAAGAAATAGGTCTGGTTTATGTTTGATGTTAATCAGTGTTGAATCAGATGTGACTGTGAATATCTCTTTTACTGTCATCTAAAATTGTTCTGTAAGCACTGAATGAGAAAGCACGAAGCGGTGTTGTTGGTAATTGTTCTTAGGGCCCAAGGATGGATGACTGTGTTGGAGTGCTGTCCATTTCCACACACAGATTAGAGGCAGATTTAGCTAAGGTCTCTTCAAATGAAGGTTCCCCCTGTAGTCTTTACAAATATGGAGAAATGAGATATGAACAACAAGAAAAACAAATACATTCAAAATTTTCTGTGAACTAAGTGACTTCCATGCTGTAGATACCTTCATAAAGCATTTCTCTCTATCAGAATTCCCTACATCAGGCCAGAATCAGGATGATGAGTTATGATGATTGTTTTCCTGCTGTTAAACAATTCTTTGTGGGTTGTTAATTTCTAAGCTGTGAGTTCTGCTGACTCCATAAAACCCAAATCTGAGGGCAAGGGAAAAGCCAGTACCAACCTACTTTTCAAAATAAAAGTCCAAATTATATTCCTTGACACAAATTTATCTTTAACAGCTGTTGCATGTGACTGCAAGATTGATTCCAGAAGTAAAATACTGAAGTAAGCTAATGCTGACTCCAGATCAAGTTCTCACCAACTTGTAGAGAGAAATTAATTTAAATATAAGTGTAAGTCTTGCTTAATCAAGTATAGCCTTTTGGGTCTGGAAAATCATGTCTTTAGAACCCCCTATTTTATTGTTTCTTAAAAACTTAATTCCTGGCTGTGGAGTCTTGACACTGAGGCAAGAAACATTTTAGCCATTCAGCTACCTGAGGCAGCACCACCCCACATAATGATTAGCTGTTCTTATTTCTGGAAACTGAGAATTATCTTGGAACCACACCTGTAGTTCATATACTTCCATATAAAACTCAGAATTATTGCTGCTAAGTTGGAAAAATGTTTTCTTGAAATGTCTAGTGGAAATACATGCATAGCAAAACTAAAGTATGGAGTTGAAATGCTGTTTTCATTCACAGAGATTAAGATTTCATTTCTTGTAGCATTTGAAGTCTTCCAACATATGTGGACCAATTGGTTCCAAGTTACAGTTGTTTGTGTTACTTCAAGTTTGTGTTACTTCAGTGTAATGTCAGGAGAAGTGATGGCATTTGAGGGCCCGTGTGAAATGCCAGGTCTGGAATAATAAGTAGGTGACAAAGACAGAAATTCTCAGCACAATAAATATACTTCAAAATCCATCATTTCAACAGCCACATTCAAGGTTGTTGACTTTGTTTCATTGGGCTATTCAGAATCAGTCATATAGGATCTCTTTAAATTCGTAAACTGCAGTTTTAATCTAGCCTTCATCTTTACTCCTGATTGCATTTTCTAATAGTTCAACTCAGAGGAAAAGAGGAAAACAAGATGTTTTGCAGCTCCCTTAATTAGTGCCTCTGAGTACCAGCTAGGGATTGAGTATTAGATCAATACTTTGTATCACTCTTGATTAATGGTGGTATAGATTTACTGTTTTAATAAATGAGGCCTCATCTGAATTATTTCGGCAGACGCCATAGTAACTCCCATTCACTGTCAGGCAAATTTTGGTGATGGTTCACTAGCAATTGATTTAGATATGGTTTCCTACAGAAGTTGTTTGGTTTCTTTTGACAGAAATACTGTCTCAATGGGCCAAAGTAGCTGTGCCTTTTTTAGAGAAAACAGAAGGTGTCATGGTTTGACACCGGTCAAGGGCCAGTGCACCCATGAAAATATATTTTTCTCAATTTCTGCTGTAAGATAGGACCAAAAAAGGAGCACAACCACCCAAACTTAAAGTATAGAGAAGAAACTTTATTATCTAACACTAAAGGAAGAAAAAAACCAAACCAAAAACCAGAATTAAACTTTCAAAACATCCATCCTCCCCCCACCGACTGTTCACTCTCCCACTGACAACATGAAAAGACAAAACCTAGGATTTTCAGTCAATCCACCCCTTGAACAATCATTTCCCCAAACCATCAGGAAGAGCAGGAGTCTCTCCTGCCTGGCCATAGAACCTCCACAAGAATACCAGTCCTCTTGTGGCCACACAGTTCACAAATGCTCGCCCGTGGATTTGCCATTGTGAAACATCCCCTGCCATGGGACAGTCCTCTCACAACTGCCCATGGGCTGTATCAGCTTTTAGGGTGCAATTTAAGAATGTCTTTTTCCTAGTCCAAAACAGAAACTCTTCTCATCAGCTCCATCTTCATCCCAAGGAAGTTATCTCTCATCCCTGGGGCTGGGGATATCATTACATCAGTGCTTCAGCACTCCCCATTTCTGTCTGTCCCTGGGGCCAGGGACATCAACCATCAGTGCTCCAGCATTCCCCATCTCTGGTCGTCCCTGGGGTCAAGAATGTCAAAATTCACTGGTTCACTAGAACCCCCCAAAGGACTAGGACATGCCCCTAAAAAGCATTCTACATGTTATAGAAGCAATCCAGTCCAGTTCTATGGCTTTGCAAGAGAAGTCCATGCCAAACCTGGCCCACTCCTTCATTCTTCCTTCCCACTTTGGATTCTTTCCTGTCTTTTCCTTGACATCAGGTCTCAAGCCCTGTCTCTTCATCTCCTTCAAGCTGCTCCCCTTTCAGTTGAGTGGGATGCATGCCTTAAAAAGGTCCATCTGGGCAAGAAGCAGTTAAAACCTCATTTTCTGGGACTTCTGCCAGTATCTTGTCCCTTCCGATAAGATGACCTTGGAACCACAGCTGGGAGAGACGGGAGATTCTCCACGCCGGGAAGAGGGGAAGAAATTCTTCTCTGCCAGCCTGGGGCCAGCCCGTCCCTCCGTTCCTCCGCTCCCTACTGCTCCCTGCCGGGATGGTTCCCTCCGGGGGTGGTGGGGGCTCTCTCTCTTCCGGCCTGGCCCGGCACGACCCAATCCTCCCCCCCACTGGACGCTGGGGGAAGACTGGGCCAGGGCACGGGGCATCGCTCTTCCTTTCCATCCTCCCCACCACCTGCCAGGACAGCTCCCTCGGGAGGGGCTCCCAGCACAGCCTGGCGCAGCCCATCCTCCCCCTCCCGCAGGCCTCTGTGGCCATGGGTGGGAAGCTGGGCCAAGGACACAGCCCGGGTCTTTACCTGTTCAAGGCCGGAAGGAAAAGAGGGCGATTCTCAGGCAGTCCTTTGCCAAATGTATATCCTACTGAGATGCATTTCACTTTTGATTGGCTCATTTCCCTGTCTGTCTTTAAATCTGGCCCACAATTGGTGTTGCACTGGGCTCATGGGAAATCCACAGGCACACCTCACTTTCAGGGGAGGCTATTTCCTGCCCAGCAAAATGTCAGTCAATCTCAAACCAGCACAGAAGGTTACAATTATTTTAAGGTAGCCATCATTCATTCAAAGTGCTGTACATCGCTCCCTATGTTCTGTGACATATCACAGCATTGATATCTGCTTTATGTGGAGAAACATATTTCAGCTAACATTTGCATGTGTTTGTAACAGGAAGAATCAAAGCAATTCCTGCAACTAAGCGCACTAGAAGTCAATTCTGCTTTTGTAGTATGTATCTCTTTTGCATCTGATCCTGTTACATAGCTAAAGGTAGTAAAGCAAATTGCGCAGCACATTCCTGGGAAGCGTTGGTGCTGTGAGAGCATTTTAAAAGATAGAAATACCTGCTGAGAGTTAGGGAAGAAGTTGAAGACTCCAGCATGTACTAAATACCAACCCTTTAGATCTGCCTGCAAAGTTTTTAATGCAAAGGGAGGGTCCTGCTCTAGTCATATCACAGCTAAATTTGCCTATATTATGTCTGGTACTGCTTAATAATTATAGCAGTCATTGTTTTATCTTGTAAATTTCATTAACTCTATTCTTAGCCACACCCAGAATAAACTGTCAGGAAGACTTGACTCTGGTTTCAAGGGAGTGACAGTTATTTTTAGCTAATGGTTGTTAACTCATTGTGTTTTTACCACATAGTCTTAGTCTCGGAGTTCAAGCTGGTCTCTGAAGTCAGCCTGGTATGGATGCATCCTTGTTGCAGTGCAGCTTCCAGGGGCTGCTGTGTAATGAGAGAGGAAGGGAGTAGTCTCTGAAATTTGTTTAGGGAGCTTTAATTGAACCAGGTGTGAATTATGCTTCAACAAATACTTGAGTTTGAGGTTAAACAAGGCGAGGAGTTCATGAGTGGAGTTTACTGAAGGCTTCTTTGCAACTTCAAGTACTGGAGACAGAGCTAAGAGCTACAAATATGGCTTGAGGAATCTCTGTTGGCGGGGCAGGGGGAAGTCTTTGTACTGCCTCAAAACCTGTAGGATCCTTTGGAGGCCCTGTCCTCTCACAGCAAGCATACATCCATTCCCTGGGACTTCATCTCATTTTCATAGGCCTTTTTCTTCCCCACAGCTGCCTGATCAGCCCCAGTCTCTACCTCCCTCAACTGTCCTCTCAAAGCAAGCAGCTTTTTTGACCCCTTACCCCGGAACCCAATTACTTTCTTTCTGTGGGTCTGACAGGACTAATGTGGAGAGCAAAAGATCCTTCTGCTACATTGGTTAAGGTAGCAAAAACAAGGGACTCTGGGAAGCTGGAGGTGCTGATCTAAACACCTTGACTTTCCTAACATGAGCAAAGGGTATATGAATGAAGGCATAAACCAACTTTTCTAGTTATAAAAGACAATACTGTTGCCTGGTCACTGCTCCTCCTGCTGTTTTGACCTGACTGCACCATTGCTTCTCAGAAATGATCCTACTTTTGAGCTTATCTGATTGCTGTTGACCAGGATTGTGGTCTAGGAGCTGTGTAGTCTTTGTGCATGTATGCTCTGTCTGCTCAAGAGTCATAGTAGATTAGCACCTTCCTATCTGGCTAGCAGTGTGTTTTCCTCTACCCAGAAATCAAGCAATAACTGACAGGAAAGCCTGTGTTATGACTAAGGCACAAGGACTGAAGAGACCTGGGATGCTGCTTCTGTTGTGTCCTTCCAAGGTGATCTTAGTAAAATAATTTGTTTGCATCTTCTTCCTCTCTGCAAAGTGGAGATAAGAGAATAGGTGAGGGTTTAAGAGAATTTTAGAGAATATTTTTAGTATAAATATGTTTATTGGGAATTGCTTTTAGAAGAGGAATATCCAATTCTATAGATATTCCGGCAGACAAAATTTGGATTGTATGTGTGTGTTCTCAGGATCAGAATCCTGTGCTATCCATGTGACTTTCTAGCTTTTAAACACATATTTCACTTAGCTGACTGATAGGCAAATTGTAAACATTAGACCAGGCAGACAGGGAGTAATGAAAAAGCATTGTGCATAATAATAAACTAACTCAATTTTGATTCAGCTCAAACATGCTCTCATAGATACCATCACCTGTTGACAACTTAATGAATAGAAGAGCTGTTTCATTCTACCCTTCCCAACAAAAATCACCAAGAAAGAAAATAAATAACATTTATAATAATTGAGTCATCTGAAATTGATGCCTATTAGCCCCTGAAATACATTCAAATTTTTTATTTAATTTAACTCTCTGAATTACCTACCTCCAAAAACTGTGGTTTCATGATGATGCAATGACATGACAGACCTTACTGTAGAGCCTTAATTTTTAGCAATAAGATTATTCTTTTTCTTCTTGTATTACTTCTTTTTAATTAATTTTTTTCATATGGGGAAGAAGAGGAAATGAGAGATTGTGATCTACAGTTTGAAGGAGGTTTTTTTTTTTACAAGCATAGAGGGGTTTAGATTTGAGGTTTTCTTCTGTTTTCAACAGGGGTAATTCAAATTAATATTAATCTTTGCTTATGTGGCATCTCTAAAACTGTGGAAGATAATTTAAGCCACATAATACTCTGATAATTGCATTAATTTGAACTATTCTTTGTAGGATGATTCAAATGCTCTTGTGTGGAGTTGAATGTCACTTGAAGAGTCCTTAAATATTTTGCATGTAAGAAAACATAATAAGAAGCAGGCTTCACTTAAAACTGTCTTACTCTCTGAATCTTTTAATGTTGGAGAGATTGAAAGCTAATTAACTGTAGTTCTTAAAATGATCCTGTAAGCCAAAACTTGCTGTATTCATCAAAAAGCAGATATGCATTCCTCTTGTTTTTATGTGGAAGTCCATAGCTGGTACAGATCCTAATACCTCCAAGTCACTGGCATCTTAGAAAAATAGTCCTTATGTGGTACTTTTATAACTTCAGCTCAGTTCTGGGAGGGAAGATTATTCTTTGATACTGGAGATCACAGGGCCTTTTTTACAAATTGTCTGTATTGAATGTATAAAACATTCTTTCTGAAGCCTCTATGGTTGAACATGGATGTCAGTCATCTTAAGTTTTTAATCTTTGACTTCTAGCCTTGCAGGAGTTGAAGGGGAAATCTGTGATTACAAGAGTTACTTTCCCAGTTGTATAGGTCACCTTGCCCAAAGCTTTTTAGACATGTCAGGGTTCAACATATATGTTTTTATTCAGCTATCAAGGAATTTCTGTTAAAGCACTGTGGGAAAGAATATCCTTAATACATTGGTAGAAACACCAGTCCTTGACAGGTCCTGAAAAAAAAGGCACATACAGTTATATGTGGATGTTCATTGATGCCAAATTTATCTGTGAGTTATTCTAATCCACACGCTTGACTATTAAGGTAAAAGAATGAATCAATTGTTAAGAATCCTAACTTACTTAAAACTGTCTCTAGGAGTTAATGAGTATGGTCTAATTATTCATATATTGCACATACACAGAACCAGAACTGATGTTAATCTGAGTTGCACATCTGTGTTCTGAAGAGCTGTGTTTTACTCCTTCAAAATTACCCAGATAAAAAGCTTGTCATGTTTTACACGTTTCTAAGAAATAGATGAGGCAGGGTGAATTTTAAACCAGCAGCAAGTAAATCACCTCATTTTCATTGTTTCTATAATGCAGACCAGTTTGCTGCCATCTTAGATTTTCTAATTTTGATTTAAATACATGACTTATAATGTCTTTGTTGGGTTGTGGGACTAAAGGATTTATGGTGCCCTTGTATGTGGGACTCTCATCGCTGTACAGCAGCCCTGTCGTTTTTGTGACAGAGTCTGTTTGACTAGAGCTGGATTTATGATAGAAGTAATTCAGAACAGAGTAATAATTTTCCCTTGGCAATTACACTACCATTTGGTACTTTGTCCCTAAGGGGAAAATGAATGTGCTGGGATCTGTCCATAAGTTCGGTGGCTCAGTGTAAAGAACAAATCAAGGTCAGAATGCAGTTGAATACACACTGGTGTTTCATAATATAATCTAGTTCTGCTTTTATCTGACTCACTAAAATCTCATGTAATTTAAATATTATTTTTGATTGCCATGAGATTTTTATTGGGAATTCTTTGTGAGGGATATTTCATTACCATATTCAGTACTTTCTTTTTCTGTTCATGGCCTCTTTTCTCTGTAGTAAAGACATTGTAGCAACTTCTTCAGTGTAAGCAGGATAGTACCTTGCTAAGCATTGGTGCTTATGTTATTATATATGATATCATAAACCACATTATACTTATATATAACTTCTGGAAAATCATTTTCCACCTCTGTCCTTTCATAAAAATGATAGATCACATTTTCAATACAGTTTGTCAGCAGTCTCCTTCAGAATGAAAAACCTGCTGAACCAGGATGTTTGTCTGGAGGTAATTTGTCTAATAACTACACCAGATCTTTTTGCCAGTCCATGTTGCTGTTCTCCTCTTCAGTTTGACAGGCTACTGTGAAGTCAGGAACATAGGTAGTAAGACATAACTCATGTGATGCTGTGTTTCTAACACATGCTCTCGTGTGTAGTGGTGGCTGCAGAATTATTGACATGGTAATAAACTGTTACGGGTTATGGATGGGTTAGGACAGTTACATAAAAATTGATAAAGCAATGAAGCATCTCAAATGTGATCTTTTTGGTTAAATTTTGCTTTTGTAGTCATATATTTCAAATGACTCAGTATGGGGAAAGTTGGTTTAGAGAGGTCTTGTAGAGGCTGTTTTAAGTCTAGGCTGCTTTCTGTATGACCTGTGATGTCAAGTCAAAACTCTCTAATCCGAAATACTATAAAGAGGGATGTCTGCTTTTTTGTAGTTTATACTGAAGATATGTAAACAACAGCTTATTTTATATATAACATGAAATGTATCTGTTGGAAATAGAAATATTGTTCTATGAATATTTACAGGGCAGAAGATCAGAGTTATGGTATTCTTATCTCCTCTTGTCAGAGCAGTACTGAAACAGTAGTGTTCCTGGGATAGCCATTGGTAGAGGCCTATATAAACAAAACAAATGTCAGGAATGGCACTGGTATGAATCTGCTTTGGGTTGGGAGACACTAGATGAGTTCTTAAGGGTCTTTTAATTCTAGATACTATGGCTGAAGTTTTGTAAACTTTTTTAACCTTGCCCTTGAGAAATGTTTTATCTGAACATCAAGATGCTTTCAGTCACTGTTTATGTATCAACACTGTTTGATTTAACTATTTTCTCTGTTATGATACCTGCCAAAACTGTCCCAGGTTCCTCTATGGAATCTTTTAAGGAAGAGATACATGCTTGCTAAGATTCTCAGGTAGCTACTGGAGACATACCTAGAGAATTCGGCGCCTGTTTCAGACTAGACATAAGATCGGACATCACAGTATTACTGTGGTGTTTATGCTTGTTACCTGGTTTCTGAAGAGCTCATAATCAGTTCTTCCCCTAGTGACAGCCAATATTTCAATTTTCCTCCAAGACGGCTAGGCTAGAAAAGAACCTTGTCTCTTAGCCCTGACTCTCGTGCATTTGGACTTTGACAGGCAATATCTGACAGTAATTTTGCTGGACTTAAAGATAGCAATATGATTGATGGCTAGAAAGACACAAGAAAAATAAGGATTTTTGTCACTGACCTTCCAGTGACTTTCTTGAAAGAGAGAGTAATAAGTCAAGTGTAAAGTATGTGCTAAACTTACGCTCTGTAGTACCTTTGAATGAACATTTCTAGACAATTATGTGGAAGGGAAATTATTTTACAGTTTTGCTTTTGATTTAGTCCCATCAAAGAGGATATTTTTAGTTTTTTTATTGTTGTTGTAATAATTGTGAAACATTTCTGTTCAACATTTTCACAGATCTGTGTTTCTCCAATAGATTTCACAGAGATACTCAGAACAGTGTATTTAAGTTATATCTCTGCTTAAGTTCTCTCAGAGGTTCATCTTAGCATCTGTACTGCCCAGCATGTGGTGAGAAGAGGTTAACATTAATTGTCACAGCCATAACCACTTTTCCTCTAAATCATGATCTGATGTGATAAATTTGTTGTAATTTATATAACAATGACAAGAATCTCCCTTCATCCCCAAGAATCCTTTGTCTCCCTTCATCTGCATGAATCTCTCTTCATCCCCTTCCCTTATCTTGGGATGGATTGGTTGATGTGTGGTTGAGGGGGTGATTCTGATGATACTGGGCATAAGCTCTTCTTGGGTCATATCCAGAAAGAGAAGGAGGGTCAGGAGTAAACAGGAAAAAATCTGATTTTGCCACAATCTTTTTGTGTAAACTCTACAATACTCTTAGGGAAACAATAGGAAAAGTGAGAGTCAGGGGGTGAGATAGGCATAATTGAATAGTCTGATAAATTTTGAAGTTAGAATCAGTGAATAATTAGAGTAACAGCTGTTGTGGACAGAATGAGTGAGTATCATCATTCAAGAACCATTATTTTGAAACTCACCAGGAAGCTCTGAGCTCAGGAATAAGAGATTGGTCTCTAAGTTCACTTCTTATGTCTCTTTAGGAGAAGTTAAGCTTAAAAAGAAAAATTCTGTTTCGGTGTTGATTTACTTTTTGTACTTAGTATAGGGAGATTTAATTTCAAACCATGAACTTACATGTCCATTAGTGCAGATATAATTAACATTAATCTGTTTATGCCTTAAGCAGTATATTTCCTAGATCTATTCCTCTTGTTCCTTACTCTACAGTTTTTCATGTCAATCAAATTACCAGTAAAAATAATCTCAAATTCTATTAGAAACTAGTGATGTATATGCAACTTTAAGCTAGTTTACCTCTTTGCTAACATTATCTCCAAGAGTTTTAACTGCAGTTAGTCCAGCATGCTTCTGGCTCCATTAATTACATTTAGAAATTTTTACAAAGTATTAAGACGTCTTAATGCATTTTAATGTATCTTAATGATACTCTGCTGATTCAGAAACAAGACCTATAAAATGCAGTAACCTTCTGTCTTGAGATGCATTGGACTTTGTCCACTGCCTACTCTAAAAGCTTTACCCCTTTCATTTCATATTTGTTCAGTTGGCACACTGGGCTCCCCAAGTGACCTTATTTTTTGTGCTTGAGTATATGCTAGAACCAAAGCTGAAAGCACAGCTGATAAAATGTGGACAAAAATGCCATGAAGCAGACAGGAGGGTGGGATAGATACTTTTGAAATCTGTTACATGAACTCACATCTTTCCTGAGAACATGAAGGGAACAGAGTGTAATTCTTCCAATAGAGAGTGTAAAAAAACGAAGGTCTGCAAGATGTGGTGCACATTGCAAGGAAAGAAACTATTTCAAGCAAAGAGGCAGTTTTTACATGCTATTACAGCAGAGATAAAAATTTATATTGACATATGGTAAACAATGGTTAATTTCTGTACTAATGTGTGCAATTTTATTTGTTTGGTATATGTTTGCATTTCTTCCACACTGATGGAAATTAAAGGAATATATGCAATGAAGGAGAAAAAGTAGTCTATGAAACTATGTCATACTGTAGCCTATTAAATTGAACTTTGTGGAATCTTCCTTGCTGATCTTAACTGTTTAATGAAAAAGAGAATCATTATCTCCTCTCTAGGCAGATAGTTAACTCCTTTTGGATTTGAACACCTGCATCAGGAGAAGAGTAGACAATGTGTTTCTGGAAAGTTCACAGCCACAGAGTTGCATTTTGTTTCTGTAATCTGGATAGTTAAGAAAAAGTGCTGTTCTGAAAAAGAAAATGAAAGCAAAAGCTAAAGCTTGGCATTTTCTGTATTTGGTTTTTAAAGTAACTTTGAAATGCTTGTATTTGTATTGCATTTTACATGTAATGCTATTATTTAAGAACCATTCCTCTACTCCCCCTACACTCTGTCATGCAGGGGGAGGTCTTTTATGACTGAGAAAAATGGGACAAAATTTTACCTAGTTGATTTATAAACACCTGAAAAAAAATCCACAATTTATGTGCAATAATTTAAGTGCTGGAACATCGAGATCCAAAGTGATGTCACTGGATAAGTCCTTCCAAAGTGGCTTAAGGTGTATAGAAGACAAGGCAGTTCTAGAGGAGTGAGAAAACAGTGAGGAGAATAATTGTAAAACTAAAGCTTCTTCTTCAGCACTAGTTCTTTTCAATTGCTGATGGTCAATAGAAATATTTTCTCAAACAAAATGCCTTGGGTTGTTGATTTTATGCAGATAGCTTTCTATCTTAAGAATCAACAAACCAACACCCTCGTTTTCTTTTGGATATTTGTTTCATTAAAGGCAGTTACTTCTTCATTCATGTCTTTCATAGCCACAGGAATCTGTTCAAAGCAGGGATAGCTTGTCTGGTTTTCTTTCATGTATGTTCATGCCTAACTTCATCAAGTCAGTATGCTTCTATGCGTTGGGAGAGACTACAAGTTGCTGGTTTTTTATAAGGTTGATTTTTATGTCATTAAAGTGTGATGAGTTTATCATGTTTTTCTGCATTTTAATTTCATTTGGGAAAAAAAGAAGTTGTTTATGCCCCATAATGAATATCTTCTGAAAACCAATTTAATATTAACTTCTTTTATTGTGCAGAGCTGGTTATTTGCCTCAGAATATTCCTTTGGAGATTATGAGGTACCTTTCAAAAGAAAAAGATTTTCTGCCTTGGCATGCTGCCAGCCAAGCTCTTTATCCTCTAGATAAATTGCTGGACCGTACAGAAAGCTACAATATCTTCAATGTAAGAGATAGTCTTCCTCTCTTTCTTCCTCTAGTTCTTCCTTTATATCTCCCGCTTACTCTCTCCATCTGTCTGTCCTTACCTCCCTTTCTTTCTTTTGCCTCTTACTCTCTCATATTATTGCCAAGATTTGAACTGTTCCCCAGTCAGATACTGTAAATGACCTAGGGATATTAACTTTCTTCCTAATTACACTGTATTTAAGCATAGCAGTTATCAAGCTTTGGTTCATTTGCATTTGAACAGTGATAACTGTTGTTTGAGGCATATATGACTAGAAAAAGGAAAGGTAATTATCCCTCATGTAAAATGTTATGACAGTTAAAGTATTTCACTTAAAAGAGTCAGAGCCCCATGGTGATATTTAGGTAAGTGCCCAAGAACAGCAAATATAGGCGCAACTGAACAGAATACATGCACCTGAAGCAAAGATTTGTAGTCATTATTTCATCCCAGAATCCATAGTGAATTCAATGCAATTACCCTAATTAACAAGAATTAGATCACCATTGAGTCAAAAGCCCATTCATAATTGTGTCCAAAGGGACAGCAGTATTAACTCGCAATATATAATTAAAATAGACATGCCAAATATTTTAACATTTACCTGTAGCTACACTGAAGCATGGTTTATGAAACACCCAGGATTTGACTGCAGCCAGTGACAATTAAAAACTCTTGAGGTTTTTATTCACTATGAATTTTATGCAGTCTACATATTTTCAATGGCCAGCATACAGTAGCTTTATGTGATGTTGTAAAGCCTTCAAATGAAGGAGCTTTTTAAAGCCTGAAATGCCTAAGCATGCTTTTTCCTTTGTATATTTGTTTGTGTGACCATAGACACCATGGTCAGCGAAGAGGAAAGTTAGAGGTGATTGTGTATATATATGTAGATGTTTATAGATATATAGATAGACGCACACGAGCACACACACACACACACACACACACCCCCCTATATACAGAGTTACCTGATGACATGGAAAATTTTTTTTATAGAACATATTCTAAGGCCTACGTGCAAACCAGAGCCAAAATGTAAAATGCAGTTGAAATAATTTGCATATTTAGTCTGTCCGCAAAGAAAAATTCTTAGGAGTCTGCCATTGCTATTTCACTTTCAAACGTGGTTGTATAAAGAAAGCACAATTTTAATAAATAAAACTGATAAAATTCACAGCTGGTTGTGTTTTATCACTACTGATGGGAGGTTTGAAAGCCAAGGTGAAAATAAAAAGTCTTTTTAGTCACAGAATAATGTGTCTGCTAGAGAAAGCTGCAGTATGAATCTTCTATTGGGTTGACATGTATACATGCCTATGCATCTGTAATAGTAAAATAGATGCTCTGCTATGCAGGTCTGTATATCTCAGTTCTCTTTTTCAAATTGGTGAATTCCATTGGAAAAAGATTATGCTGAATACAATGACAGTGGTTTTCTTCAAAACTGGTCAGAATATGTAAATATGTCCTCTGTGCAAAAAGTAGACGTTACTAAAATTTATCTTGTACTTGTTTTGTTCCTTAAGCCCACCAGGAGCCTAAACTTAAAACATGGTGTCATTAAGTGTACAAGGCTTATTTGCAGACACGTTGTTATGTATTCTGAAGTCAATTGACTATACCCACATAATGTTTTTTGCCGTGGCTATGGATATTAAAACAGTGGTTTTTTAAAAGTGCACATGCACAGTGTAGTCAAAATTGGCCACAAAATAGAAATTAATCTATTGACACTATTGTAATTTTACAGCTGTGCATTGTGAATTCAAAGTAGCATATGATAAACTTTCGAAATTCATTTTATAAGAATAAATTGTCTTATACTAGGCATCTAATCAAGTAGCATGTCTAGAGATTGATTCTTACTATAGCAATGAAGGAAGATTATAAGTGGACGAGTAGCTTTGCTAAGTCTTTGGAATTGGACATTATTTGATGGTAAAAAGAGAATAAACCTCACTAGTCAGCAATATTTCAATTTCAAGTAAAATAAATTAATTTTAACATTAAATATACTTTTGTTTTTCTCCTCAGGAGTATATTTTAAGACAAGTGGCATCAATCTATCTGAAGCTTGGATGGCCAACAAACAATTTAAACAAATCACTTGTCCAAGCATCGTACCAACATGAGTACTGTTATGTTTATATTTTTATTGTTTATGTGTGAAATATAATTATATAAATGCACCCTCCTAAAATTTAGTCTTGTTTATCATAAATCAGTCATAATTTCTTAGCGCTGTCACTCTTCTGTTTTTTCCTTTCTGGGTTACAAGGAGAGCAGAAAGATGCTGTGAGATGAGTTCTTCTTTCTTAAGTTGGGAGAACATGATTTCCTAAGCCCTAACTTAATATCTGACTACACTGGGTTTCTATGAACTTGTATTCATGTGACCACAGAGGTTGGGAAGAGTGCCTAAGTGTAAATGGGGGCTGGTTTTGATCCATGACCTTTCTTTAGTCGTTGCAGGAATTAAACTGACACTGAGATTTGTAAAGCCAGATTGTCTTTGGTATGTTGTCCAACTATTGGTTGCTGTCACTGTTAAAAGAAACAGATTTTTGTAAACAGTCAAACACATTTGTTAATGTAGCCTTATTGCTTTCTTTAATTTGAACAGAGAGTTGCGTCGGGAAGTCATCATGTTGGCCTGTAGTTTTGGGAACAAACACTGTCACCAGCAGGCTGCAACACTAATCTCTGACTGGATTTCTAGCAATAGGAACCGGTAAGTGGAGCTGAAATGTGTATCTCACTTTTCTCCTACCGAGAGACAGTACAGCTCTTCTTTTCTTCCCTGCCCTCTTTTCCAAAGGGTTTTTTTTACAGGAGGAAGCAGAGGTTGCTGGCTGTCATTTAAAAATATCTGTGGGGTTTCAGAATGAATTATTTGACTTTGCATATATGAGTGGGTGGAGGGGATTCTGCCCACTCCTGATAAATTAATCTTGAATAATTCTATGCTAGAAGATGAGAAGATGGGTTTTAAGGATGGATTTAAAGAAAGATGAGTGAACACCATGTTGTCAGGCAAAAGTGAAACGTGTTGGGGTAAGAGAGCAGAAGGTGCTAAACATTTAAAGTGAGAGAGGTTAGAGACAGGAGGGCTGAGAGGTAAGGAAGGAAATGTGTTGGAGGGAAATGTTGCAAGGTATTTAAGGGTGAAGAACTGAAAATTAATGTGATTCAGAAATACATGAAAAAGCTCATGTAAGATTTCAAAGAGCAGATAATGTTAGAGCTGATGCCTTGAACTTTAGCAGCACTGTAGTAGTTTGACAGCAAATATGTAAGTTAGGCTGTCAAGACAGGTTTATTCAGCTGAGGCAAAGGAACAAGGGGCATGGATATTGTACGAAGTTTATCTTTTAAAGGCAATCTAAGAAATGTTAAATAAATAAAATTTCAAATATTTAAGTATCTAGTCATCTATGGACAATGAGATGAGTGCAGAGTATAGGTTAAGACTGCAACTTCTTTAGAAAGAATAGTGGATTTTCTGATTACGTGAAATATTTGGACTGTAAACATTTGTATGATATTTTGGTTTAAAAGAGAATATTTTGCTTTCAAATACAAAAGATAAGAGAAAAAGTTTCTCATTTTTAATCTCAGTCTTGCATTAGTTCAGCAAAAGGATCAGATCTCTCTAACCATACAGGCAAGCAGGATTTTTCAGAGATTTCTTGGACTTCTCAGTGTTTGTTTGCAATTAATTTATCTCTGTCTTTGCAATCTTTAAAAATCCTTTACAGGCATATCCAGTTACAAGTATCCAAATGTCGTTAAAACCAGCCGTGAAGAGAAATTACCTTACTATATGACTTTGAAACTTCTGATAAAAAATAGCTTGAAACTATGACTGCGTACCTTTAAGTAAGACGTGTGAGGTGGAGGGTTTTCTTCTGTAAGGTGATACCAGATATATTTACTATGAAATATATACCCCCGGGTTTTATATGAATTCTTATCATAAGCAGCAACAATCAGTATGAAGCTATTCAAAGATGCAATTAAAGAGAAAGAATCATTGGAAACAGTCTGCAAAAGTAATTTACTTAGATATTCATTTGCAAAATTAGTTAATCAAACCTAGTATTACCTATTAGCATGCACAGCAGTAGTGTTAAAAAAGCAATCACCCTGCAAAGCTACCTGCCTGTTTCTTTTCAATAGGATTAAGAAAGGAGGTATCAGAAAAGAAAAATATAATGAAACACAAGCTTATTGCTTTACTGACAGTAGCAAGAGAGAAAAGGAACAAATTTAAGGAGTGGGCTGAAGATTCATCTTAGCTATTCAATGGGCCATTTTTGGTAGCAGAAGATTGTTGTTGCCAGCATATGATGAGTATTATGATAAAAATACCACAGCAGGGCAGAGGAGAATAGCTACTAAGTTAAAGCAATGTGTTTCTCAGAGGAAGTGCACACTTTTGAAAAATGGCTGCAGCAAATAATGTAATAACAGAATAGAGATTGACAGTCAGCTGATAAATAGGGTCACAACTGGCAAAGAAGATAGACACACTTTTATTTATTTTTTTAAGGCTATAGGATTTGTTCAGTCCTGCGCTCCAGAATTTCCCAGTTTTTTCAGAGCAGTCTCACATCCTGAATGTAACTAATATATGAGCAAAAACTCATATAATTTCCTATCTACTTACATTGAAACAGCATTTCAAAGACTACTAGTAATAGCAGCTCGGTAAACATAAAATTAGCTTGTGTTTCACAATAACAGCATTTGTAGGCTGTCAGTTTTCTCTTAGTAATGTTCAGATCCTGTTGAATCAGAGCTACCCCACAGCACCTTTACTCAGTTTAAGCTAACTCCGACTGAAACCTGAAATTAAGGCAAGGGCTCTTTTTCCTGCTTTTTCCTGATGATTCACAATCAGAATTTAATTAGCATGGTGTTTGAGTCATGCTGTTGCCTGTTTTAGCACTTCAGAGACAAATACTAGCTCAAGTGCAAAGGGCAAGCAGATAAGTACAAGATATATGTAGAGAGTACATCTAAGAGGTGCCATTTTGCATTCTTTCTCATCAATCAAGTGTTTTGCTCAGTTTGATGCCCTTAAGGGCTGTTTGTGAATTTGCTGCAAATAGTCTCCTCAGAACCTGGAAGAGTCCCTCAGAGCTTGTTTCCTCACAAAGAATGGGAAACTCATGCTGCTCCTCTTTCTCCAGACCTCTCTGACAACTGGTGAGAAAAGTTGGTGTCAGATACAGAAACTCTATGTATCCTTGCATATTCCATTCCTTATCAGCAATTACCTACCATAAATGTTCTTGGGTTTGTCATTCCCTCTTCTGAAACAGAACCATGTAATTGACTGGTGGTTGCAGAAAGCCTAGTTTTGGTGGATTTGCATAGCCAGAGCACAAAAACAGAGTTCCAAAGAACTCAGAGATACTTTATTATAGATATAATTTGGGTGTCACTGTGACAGTAAANGAAACTTTATTCTGGAAGGTGACACAAGTTTTCCAACACAGTACAGACAATGGAATTAGGTTTGTATCTCAATATTTTAATACACTGAAAATTAAGTCAGTATTAAATTAAAATGTGATATTAAATATCACATAAATGCACAGTCAGTAAATCATATAAGGGAGGTTTTTGATTCCCTGGCAGTTAGTGCAGTTAAAGTTGAAATAACTATAACAGAAAATGTGCTATTAATAATACTGAAGAAATGCTAACATTCATAACTTTTTTTAGCCACATTTTTAATCTATGACTTTTTAGATGTTCTTTTGAATTGTTTTTTCTGTTTTACTTGTAATATTTAATATTTGGATGAAGTGTCAGGTAGTACAGTAACATCTAACTCTGTTTTACTGGCATATGCTTACAATTCCTGTGTTTTTAGTAATTACATTTAATCTGCTAGGTCCAGAAATGAATTACCATCTTCACAGTAAGAAAGGGAAGTAATCATGATATCAGATACTGTTCATGTTTTTGTAATTATATACTCTTTATTGTGCAAATAATTTGCCATTCACCAG
This sequence comes from Bombycilla garrulus, assembly GCA_013400315.1. Taxonomy (NCBI): domain Eukaryota; kingdom Metazoa; phylum Chordata; class Aves; order Passeriformes; family Bombycillidae; genus Bombycilla; species Bombycilla garrulus. The sequence goes on along the minus strand of VXBU01004455.1, from coordinate 23,714 downwards.
GTAAAATAATGGTCATTCTTAGCACAAGGCCAGAGGTCCTCCAGTACTGTTTGAAAAAGCCATTAGATTTTCAACTATAGAGCTGCAGATTTTCTTCTGGAATTAGTGATAAAACCCAGTTTATATGTGATCTACAACACTAGCCTCTATGCATGAAAGTGGAAGTCAGCTGAGAGGCTGTGAAGACTCAAATTTCTAAAGTGACTTGGGTATTGTTTCATTTCTGGATGCCTGGCTCATAGGGCAGAATCAGACACTCAGAGTTATACGTCCTATAGGGGGATTTAAGGACCTCTAAAAAATGCAGCTGGCAGCAGCCACTGTGCTGTGAAGGGCCTCTTAGCATGAGATTCTGAAGCATGAAGCACTACAGGTAGTAGGAAAAATACCTATATCAAATGAATACAAAAATGGCAATCATAGCTTATGGGGTCCTTGCAAAAGATGCCTTTCAATATTGTCATTAAACAGAAAAAAGGACTGCTCCTTTTCTTTTCCAACACAGTGGGCAGAGAAGCTGCTCTTCAACACCATTTCAAACAGTAGTGCTGAGGTTCCAGCAGTTTGCTTTCAGTTTGCTGTGTCTTGGCCCTGTGTCTGCCAATGCAGAAAGCAAGCCTTATGACCTGTCTATGAGGTGCTTGGGACAGTATTAAGATGTTGCAACACACTTTCCTCCCCTAGCTTCAGCTCAGCCACTGGAATTTATTTCATTAGCAAGAGAAATGATACAGCTCTCCAGTCTAAAGATGAGAGAGCATTCATCTGCAGGAAAAGGGCTTCAGTACCTGAAATACCAGAAACACTTAATGTGCAAGGGGCTTTAGGTGGTATTGCTCATGACCACTTTTTCAGGGCAAAATGCAGTGGAAATAAAAGAAGCATAGCTGAGAAAGAAAATTGTTTGTACAGGGTGAAAACCAAGCACATAGCATTAAAAGCAGAAGAGACTTTAAGGAGACATCTTGTTTTGCTGGTTTAGGAATTGATATACTTTAATCCTTGCAGTTGTTAAAAAAAGGTCATTATTTCTTTCTATTGAGGATCTGAGGTTATATCTCAAAGTAGGTCTTGCAGTTTCAATCAATGAATTTTAAGTAATTTTACTCTTTTTTAAACAACTGATTGCTTGAAGGGTTATATTTACTTCTGATTTGATGGTGATACTAAAACAGTCATTTTCACTCTCTTAAATTGGGATGTATGCTACTCCGGTACTGGAACAATGGAAACCCTTGAAACCGTCATGTTGATGTTCAGAAGAATACAGTGTAGAAAACATATAACCAGGTTGAAATTTCCCTTGTAGTTTGAGAACATAAAGTTACTGGGATTCAACAGCAGAATGTTGTACAAGAGACCTACTGTTGGCTGAAAATAAAGATGTTTGCTAATACCTTCATTTAACTGAGCTCATCCCTGTGAAGCTTTCATGTGTGAAGAAATACATTATTCACACTCCTTAGATATAACAGCATTGCACTTCAGCCTAAAAAATTAACAAAATTACCATTCAATGTCTGCCTGAGCTTAATAAACAGCCTTGTTAACCCCTTTAACCTTCACTGCATCTATTCTGGAAGAAAAACATGTTTCTAAGAGGATTAGCATTCTCAGACTTCTTACCTTGGATAGGTTGAGTAAACATGTATTTCTGAAGTTCAGGAAAGGATGCATGGAGAACTGCAATATGTAAACTCCTGACAGGTGATAACAAGGTGTAATATTCAAATACACACCATGATGACTCGAAGCATAACTTACCCATAGACATGAGCATGACCCATCTCTGTGGGTGCAAGCACAGTTATCTTCCAGCTACTCTTGCCGTATATCAGCTACAGATTGCCAAGTATACATTTCTGCTGGCAAAGCTGACTGTGGATGTATGCTTGCTTGGGGCAGAATTAAACAGGATGATGTAAATGTGACTATGTGAGAGAGCTGCTTTGATTTGAGACAGCTGATTTTTCCTTCAGCAGAAAAAGGAGTACTTGTATTCTGATTCTGTTAGTAGAGCTGTGGTGATGCTGTTCTTCTCTGATATGCAGCACTGAACAGTGGGAGATGATAGTATTGCATGAGACACAGTTATGTGCAGATGTTCTGTGAGATGTTACTGGACCTGTTGGAAGCTCCCAGCTAGTCATAGCTACTTTTCTTTGCTGTGATGTTTAACTGCTTTAGAAGTATAACCATTGCCATTTGTTGCTATCTTTTACATAAAACAAAGTACCTTAATTAATTGCCTTAATACCCCTAGAAAACTTAGAGTAAATGCATTTTACTGATGCTGATGCCATATCACTTTGGGGTGATTTTAGCTTTAATGCAGTTTTTACTATTTCTACTATTCTGTCACAAGCAGTCTGATCAGTTTTGATGATGTTTACAGTGGGAAATGCAGACTGCTGCACTGAATTAGGCTGATCCAGCATCTGTTCCATAACCCATGGGTTAATGGAGTTTGCATTTGTCTGTCTTTGTGAGTGAGGAGAACTAGAGACTGATGTACGATTCTGAATGCAAATAGATATTTTAAAACTGTTCTGGTCTAATCATCAAGATTGTTCTGAGAAATTTTGGAATGTTGAGGTGGGGCCATGTCACAGGACCAGTGGGAGCTTCGGACAACTACTGTTTTAGCCTCAGATTTTGGCAACAGTTTCAATTTAAGAAGTCATTCTGGCCCTCAAATACTAAGGATGGCAGATCAGGTCTATTTTAATAAAACTAATTATTTATTAAACAGGCGGGAGATAACAGACAAAAGATCTTAATCAGAGTTACTTACTACACAGTATAAAACTAAAAGGAACTACTAGTAGATTACAGCATGAGATAAGCCTGTGCACAACATTGAGGTACCTATATTAAAGTTAGCAAAAGAAATAATATTGATTAGGAATCAAAAGTAACTTACCATCAAGATGATGACAATATACACAGATTCCTTCACTCAATCTCCATGGGCATAATCAGGAAGCAAGCATACCTGCTCATGGGTAAAACTCCACACATTTCCATGGAGTGTGTGCAGGGTTTTTGCTTTGTGAGACTTTTGTGTAGTTTTTACAGTTTGTAAAGCGAAGTGTCTGTCAGTGAGAAATCCAGCTTATCTTCCAGATCTCGCAGCGAAGTTAAAAAGAACTCATTACAACACAGCTATTCCTGTGTAAGTTATCTGACTGTAACAAGCAACAGATAAGCTTGTGGGGGGAGGGAAGATGGCCTGCTAGAGGCCAGAGATCACAGAAAAGAGAGTAAGAGATGAACTTCCCTGTTCTGTCTGTGGATTTCAAATCAGAACACATTTGTGCATTGTTTGCATTACAAATGAATGACTTTTGGTTACTAAGTAATGAAATCAGGATCTTACCTCTCTGCACACTAATATGAAACAATCTCATTGAATCTTTTAAAGTGTAATAATGTAGATATGGGCTTTTTCAGTGACTTTTGTTTGCCATTTCACTTCTGTCATGCTGCTGTGATGGTTAGGAACATTGGTTGATTCTTTATCATCTTAAGAAAGGTGTAAATAATGAAGTAAATGTCTTCCATCATAGAGTTTGAAGGACAGTGATAACCAACAAGGCAAATTCGTCAGTCGTGAACCTCCACACTTGTTCATGCGGTTTTGATTTTCCTCTACAAGGAATAATGGATTCATGTCCATCCACCTGCCTGAGTTGGCAGTATGCTTACTTGGCTGCATCTTTAACAACTCAGTGGAAATGCCACCAGAAAAACAATAGCAGGCATGTATAGGAGTGGGTTGCATGTCTTCAAGCTCTCCATAGATCTGAGAGAGTTGTAAAACAACAGATTACCTTATATTAAATGAAGTAATTTCAATGAAGTGTGGCTTAGGTGATAGAAGATCAAAAGAATATCAAACAAGCTATTTTTCTTTCCTTTCACATAGACACAGTAGTGCTACCGCCTTGTACTTAAGTTTAACCGCCTACACAAGTGTTTGTGAGAACATGGCCAACATGTTAATTACTTTTGTTAGTTTCTTGGAAGAGGCACTGGATTCTTTCAAGGGATTGATGCCTAGCAGCTATTTCTGTAAATTGTTAACAGCAAACATGAAAAAAGGAGAGTTGTTCTATTTTTTTTTCACACACAAGTCTCTGATAAATGTAAAAAAAATAAAGTGAATCCCTTCTGTGTTTGCAACCCGTAGAAGTTTTAATTACTGAAAAAAATCAGGCATTTTGAAATGTTTCTGGAACTTTGCCAGCTAATGTGAGCCAATGTTGCTGAAGTGATTTACTAATTAATGAGTTGTTACACCATTTGAGTAGAATTTTGTAATCAACTCAATAAAACATAAGGAGGAATGCAACCCTGTTGAGTGCATGAGTTCATCAGGGACTCGGCATGCTGAAAGACCATCTGGGTCAAAATAGAGAGAGGACTTCATCTTGTAGAAGATAAAACTGGGCGTTATGAGGCAGCTGGTTCAGGCAGTGTTTTTACCTTCTGACTTCTGTGTGTCACTGCAGTAAAATGACCCTATGTATAGTGATTGTGGATTACCAGTAATTAATTTGAAATCCTTAGAATTTAGATAGAATAGTCTCCAATTTCCTCACTCAGGGATGATCTCTCCATGAATTTGCAAAACAATTGATCAGAAATGACCATATTTTTGGTGCAAAAACTGTCCGGAAGGGACAAAGCCATATCTGTTTACTCAGGCATCAGTGCCACAAACAAGTACTTAACTCATCATTCAGACATTAAAATCAGTGTTGAAGAGCTTGACTATGCTGGTTGCATGTTCACTTGTAGGGGATCTGCAGTAGGAATGGAAAGGAGCAATAGCAGTAAACATCACTTGAGGGATGATGTATTCTCTGCCTGCCTCTGTCAGATCCATGTGCTGCCTGAAACTTGTGAGCACAGGACAGGGACTGTGCATAGTTTTGCCCCAGACACCTTGAGTAGCCACATCCTCAGTTAATGTCCCCTGAATTCAAGATGTGACAGGTGCCTGAATGTCTAGCCCATCACAGCTCTGTGCCTCACTTTTCAAGGGGAAGTTCTGCCGTCCTTCTTTAGAGTAGGTATGTGCTATGTCAGAGGATCATCCCTTCCTCTTTCTGCACAATGGTGCCAGCAGCATGACTCCTGGAGTTTGTATTAGAGAATGGAAGTATAAAATTTGGGATGAAGTTTTTAAACATAAGCTGTATAGTGTTCTTCTTTATAATAGAATCTGTATTACAGATCTGCTAACAAAGTACTGATACTTCATTTTTGTTTCCTATCTGAGCCTTGTAACCCATTAAACAAGATTATAAATATAGTCATCAAGAAAAATAGGCTTAAGTTAAATTTTAAATAGTTGCAAAAATTAGAATAATACTCCTGATTAATTTTCTTTGTCAAATAGTACCCTAAATGGTGTTGAAACTTGTTACTTAATCAAAGAACTGTCTAAACTGCATCCATTTACATTTTAAATATTAGAACAAAATTTCCCCTGAAGATAAATAATGGTGGTCCAATTTTATAAGTGTATCTTCAATTGTTAGAACATACTTTAAATAGGAGCAAATATGTAGCAATTAATTATAACATAGAACATTATTCTTAGCTCATTGCAGAGCTTTATAATTCACTCTTGAAAAAAAGGAATCCCTGTAAAAGCACAGCACGATTTTAATTAATTTTTTTCTAACTTTAATTTTTAACTTTTTTCTCCCAAAGTGTTTAATTTTTAAATGATCTCAGCTAGCTACATATTTCATTCTCACCATCATATCTCTAATGCAAGAAAAATAAAGTTAAATAAATTGGATCAGTATTTAAATTAAAGCCATTTAAAGTGATGCTCTTAAATGTTTACTTTTATTCTTCTGAAGTATCCATCAATCATATTAGGTCTTTAAAAATGAGAGCAGCCTTGAAGGCACAGATGAGGTTTCACTAACAACAGGATGTGTTCTGCAGTGCTACAACCCAAGCAGTACCAAAATAAGGGTAATTTTATCCACTTGATTCAGTTAATACAAGGGGCAAACATCCACATGCTGATCTAGTGCCTTGGAACTGTAATTTTCCAGAAACCTGTAATACTAAAAAAACTGTAGATTGGAGAGATTTCAGATATTTAGATAATTATAGAATACATACCCAAAATAACTGGACAACTGAGAAAGCAAAAATCCCCACAAATTGACAAAATTCAATTCGAGGATTCTCTGTAGGGGTAATAGTTAAAGACAAATTACTTTGGGGATGTTTGCATTTTCATAAGCAACTTTCATTTCCACAAGAGAAGCTCCCTTGTCTACAGTGCTGATTACAGACCTCTCACAGGAGTAGTGTTTCATAACTCTACATTTTGTAGTTGCTGAAGGTAAGCCTTTTAAAAGCAGTATTTGTGTTCAGTGTCTTGGTTTGTAGGGGCTGATTTTTTTTCACATTGTCCTAATTACTTAGGTTATAGGTACAGATCTAAAATCTTCCCTGGAGCAGTTGATTGGATGATATTGATCAGATCTGATGCAGCACTGCCAGTATACTACTACTGATTTGGTGGCAGTCGAGTTTTCCTAGCAAGGAAAATGATGACATCTAGGCTATGGTCATGGGATCAGCTCCATCACTTGTCTTCAGATCTCCTTCCTTCCCAGAGATGCAAATGATCCTGTGCTTACTGACTACACTGCTGCTAAAATTGCTGTTGTTGGCCCTTAGAATGTAAAAAAAAACGGATTAGCTAGGAAAGCCCACTGAACTGATATGTTTTACTGTAAATTTTTAAAGTGAGGAGTGCTATCCATTCTGGGGTTAGACATCCACTTGTAGGTACATCTGCTGCTGTGTCTGTACTAACCAAACACAGAGTGACAGTCCTTCCAGCCCACAGTTCCTACCTGAATTAATGGGACAATGGTACAAATGTTTCAGCTTCTATTCCTGAAACATAAGCCAAGTAGGAAACTGAAAGCCCGTCTGAGACCTTTTTAGAATACTGTACATATGCACATGTGGTAACTCGGTCTGAATTTGGTAATTTAAGTGTAGTTTGAGTTGAGATTAATTTAGCAGTAATCACAGTTCTCAACCATCCTATGGCACAGCTGGCTTTGTACTGGTATTATATGCTGGGAAAAAAACCCCAAAAAACAAACAGAACTTTCTGTTTTCTTCACTCCTGACAGTATCATGTTTAAGTATCATTGTCACAGCACATCCTTTCTTACTTGTGTGTTTTACTGTATGAAGATGAAGCGCTTTCCAGCACAAGCAAAGGTTTCTGGTTATAAAACAGTGCAAAGGACAAGAAGAACAGATTTGACATAGAGCCCAGCAACAGATCCCATACTAATTTGGAGAGCTTATGTTACCTGTAAGGTTATGTGGCACATTATGAGTTGATGAACTACATGACCATATTTTATAGTCTCCTGACAATGTGACAGCATTATGAAGAAAATGGCAAGCATGTGCTACCCTTTAGAAAGCCCATTAGGATGGCCTGGAAAATATTGGTGGCAGTAAAGAAAAGCAAATGTAATTTTCAAAAAAACCCCATTCCTGTTGGACAATAATTTTGAAGTCTCATAAATGGTCTTCCTTTGTATCCAATATCAGGAGGCTGCTTGTTTACCAAAATGCTAATACTGATTTCTCTTGTAGAATCCCTCTCAATGTGAGAGACATTGTCTACTGTACAGGAGTTTCACTGATGGATGAAGATGTATGGGAGTTCATTTGGATGAAATTTCATTCTACCACAGCAGTGTCCGAGAAGAAGATACTGTTAGAAGCCTTAACTTGCAGTGATGACAGAAACTTACTCAACAGGTAAAAAATGTTCTGTATTTGAATATGTTACTAATAATCACTTAAACAGTTATAGATCATCACTTGAGCTTTCATCTAAAGGAAAGAAATTTTCTTTTCAAGTACAGGCTTACTGTCAATTTAAACCATCTTACACTTTTTCATTAATGCATATGAAAATTGACACATATTAACTTGTCAGTTCCAGATTTTCCTTTTTCATTGAAAATGTTTAAAATCCTGTAATAATTATTGGTAATTTTTTGTTACCATGTCCTTTGTTTACCATATCTTGACCAATCTCAAATTATAGATTTTATAAAAGGGCACACATAAAATTGCACTCAGCTTTTATTGAAATCTTTTTGCTTCAAGGTATGTGCCCAGTCTTTGGAATCATAGAAATAAACCACTGAACTCACTTGGAGACTTTAACAATTCAGCAGTGATCTTTTTTTTCCAAGAGTTTTTGGATTGACTGATGTTAGACAATATGTTTGTGAAACTAAATGATCCTGTTTCTTCCACTAGACTTTTGAATTTGTCCCTCAACTCAGAAGTTGTCCTGGATCAGGATGCAATTGATGTGATAATCCATGTAGCTCGAAATCCACATGGAAGGGATCTTGCTTGGAAGTTTTTCAGAGAAAAATGGAAAATACTAAATGCTAGGTAAAGATAAAAATTCTTAATTTATTTTCATTTTCTTATCTTGCTATAATTTGGGTAAGTATTGTATAGGTGTGTATTTATGTAACTTCCAGAATCTAGTCCATTTTCTTTTAATCCATAAATAGAGACATCTCTAAATATGATATACTTACATATGAGTCATAAATGCTTTTATTCGTGGATTGTCACACACACGTATAGAGACATTTGTCTTTTAGCAATCATCTGTATATATATTAGTGTATTGTGTCTGTGCTTATGATAATGAATTCTATCTATATGTCAAGTGCTGCAGTCCTATTTTTACATAGATAAAAACCAGAGGTTCTCAAAGGAATTTTTATGATTTAAAGTCTGATAAAAAAATCTTTTCAAAAATACTATTTCGGCTGTGGAAAAAATGCACATTTTGAAACATTTCCCTTTTCAGAAGGATGTTAATACAGTGTCATTCCCTTTCTTTCCACTCCGTGTTTCAAGTGAGTTTCAAGTAATAGAGGTGCAACATATTGAATTAAAAATAGATGAACAGAAAGTAGACAAAGGTTGCTCCTTACACCTGTTTCTCTTTCTCCTTGAACAAGTGGTACATGCTCCTACTCTGAAGCCCAGTCAACATTTTAAAATCCTTTTTGATGAAGATTTTGATATTAATTCAGTGAATGACAAATTTCTGTAGTTCTTTAGGGACAACCTCAGGGCCTGAAAGATGGCACAGCAGCTCATCTGATACTGAGAGATTAAGAAGGACCGCAACTTGGATGAGGTTTGGATTCTCAAAGGCAGGTGTCCAAGTTTTTATGGCATCCCATGCCTGGTCACACCTTTGGTGTTGGCAGGAAAGGCATTGAAGATATGTTCTATTCTAATAGTTGTGAGGAGCCAGCTATTGTACCACAAAATATTTGAAATGGTATATTTAAGATGCTGTATTTAAGCAACTAAATCCCAGTCCCTGACCAATACAGGTGCAAACTTCCTATTGGTTTCACAGCATCAAAGTAAGGGTCAAAGAAACTCAGACACTGAGTTTTAGTTTTCCAAAAATTCAGAAAATTGTTCATGCTGTTTTGGATAATACTTATTAGTATAGCGGGATTTTAGAAGAAGTTCATCTGGGAAAATAGGTTTGAGCTGGAATTGGTTTTGGAAATTTATATTGCAGGAGCATACTTTTTGAAAGTCGTTTCCAAAACAGCTCTGAGAGTGCTGAAGAGTTTGAAAATTAAGAATTCTCTGCTTTTGGTGTGATTATTCCAGGAACTGGACTTTTACACAGAAAGTGGACGGCATATGTATTACTATTACACAATGCAAATAGCAAATAATTTTTCAGGTTCCTCCAGGGATTTATCCAGAGTTTAGACATAAAGGCATCACAATCTGTATTGCTATGAACACATATGCTGTTGTTGTGTCATGCCTTATAAGTATATTTATCAACCTGGCTAACACCTGTGATTTTAGATGAGGACAATATTAAGCAGTGTAGACAAATAGAAAATGTTTACCAAACAATGCTACATGCCAAATCTTTTGGGTGTTATAATTTAAAATAGCGTAACTTCACCTAGAATTTGAATTGTGTTTATTTCACTTGCATGGGATGCATCACTGTGTAATCTGAGTTCATAACAGTCAGTAAGGCCTCATTAAAGACCTGTTATTGTCCTTTTTTTAAAATGAAAATAACAGAGAGTTTGTCTTTTTGCGCAACACTCTCTTTGTGTTACCTTCATTCAATTTAATCTCTAAACACAAGTCAGAGCCACCAAAAAGATTGTAGCAGTTGATTTTTCTGAACGTGACATCCGGTTGAGGTTCTTTTGATCATCAAAAGATTCAGTGCAGTGAAATGAAATAGTTACTGCAAGCTGTACATATGTGTTATGTATATTGAAAATAACGTTGTTTTGTAATCATAGATTAGAACATTTTAGGGTAGACTTTGAGAGAGTAGAATCAGTAATTAATACCTTGCCCCTTAACTGTTCAGTGAAATGGTGACACAATAGCATGCAAGGTCTTACACCTGGGTCTTGGCGATCCCAGGCACACCGACAGGTTGGGCAGAGAAGTGATTTGACAGCAGCCATTGAGAGAAGGACTTGGGGGTGTTGGTTGATGAAAATCTCAACATGACCTGGCAATGTGCACTTATAGCCCAGAAAGCAAACCCTGGGCCGCATCAAAAGCAGTGTGGTCAGCAGGTCAAGGGAGGGAATCCTGCCCCTCCACTTCGCTCAGGTGAAACTCCATCTGCAGTGCTGTGTGCTGTTCAAGTGTCCCCAGAGTATGAAGAACATGGAACTGTTGCAGCGAGTCCAGAGGAAGGCCGTTAAGTTGGTAAAAGGACTGGAGCACCTACTCTACAAAGACAGGCTGAGGAACTTGATATTGTTCAGCCCAGAGAAGAGAAGGTCCCATGGAGACCTAATAGCAACATTCCAGTATCTGGAGGAGGCCTGCCACAAAGCCAGAGGGGAAGTCTTCATCAGGAACTGTAGTGATAGGACAGTAGGGATACGACAAGGAGGAATGAGTACAAACAGAACAAATAAGTTAGCTATTAGGAAGAAACTGTAAGGGTGGTGAGACACTGGAACTGGTTGTCAAGGGGGGTTGTGAATACCCCATCCCTTGGCAGAGTACAAAGCCAGGTTGGATAAGGCCTTGAGCAGCCTGGTCTAGCAGGAGGATATCCCTGTGCATGGAGGGGTGGGGGTTGGGATTGGATGATCTTTAAGGTTAATTCTAATCCCTTAATGTTCTGTGATTCTGATTAGGCTTCTGATTTGAGCTCACCACACTACTGCATTTTTAAAACATAAGGTTTATAGTGGAATTATGGTTCAAAAAGAACATGAACTTCTTGGAGCAAGTACCAAGGACAGTCTCAAAGGTGATATGATGGCTGGAGTATCAGACCTATGAAGACAGGCTGAGAGAGTTGGGAATGTACAGCCCAGGAAGAGAAGGCTCTGGGGAGTCCTTATAGCACCTTCTAGTACCTAAAGGGTCATTACAGGAAAGCTGAAGAGGGACTTTTTACAAGGGCATGTAGTGATTAAGACAAGGGGAAAAGGCTACAAAGTGAAGGAGGGCAGGTTTAGGTTAGATAATAGTAAGAATTGCTTTACTGTGAGGGTAGTGAGGTATTGTTGGATAGGACTTCGGACAACCTGGTCTAGTGAAAGGTGTCCCAGCCTATAGCAAGGGGGATTGGAACTGTATGATATTTCCAACCCCAACCATTCTAGGATTCTATGATTCAAGTAGACTTTGTCCCAAGGCATCCTTTTTCTACAATTATAATTTATTATTTAATTTAATTCAGAATTAAAATACTTTGTATGAAGCATTAATTTAACAAAGTAATATCTCAGTGGTATTTTCCATTTAATTTACTATAAAAAGTTGATGTTTCAGATAGTAAAGTGAAATAGCTAAGGGGAATTAAATTATAACTCTATTTCCCCTTACTTTTAAACATAGCATGTCAAGGAGTTCAAATTGCCACAAAATATTGTTAATCCTTCATATTTTTACTGTATGCATGTATTCTCATTGCCCAGAACATACTGTTGTTGTATAAAGTCCTCAAAGTCACTCATATAATTTACATAGGTGACTTAAAAGTTGAGGTGCCTAACAAGTCTTTAGTAAGAAATCTGTGGGACTAAGACTGCTACAACTCTGAAAAACTGAATTGAAAATAACATGCTTGACTTCATGTTCCCTAAGCATGCACTACCTTGTCTCCTAAAGCGTTTTCATCCTGTGAGCATCCTGTGTCTGTGTGTGAAAATTTAATACATCAGCTGCCTGTAAGAATTCCTTAATTCTCAGGTGCTGAATCATTTGTCAGCATTTGGGAGCTTGACAGTGTTTGGGAAGGCATTCATATCTGTCCAAAGTAAATGGACTCTGTTCCCTCTAGAGATTGCACAAGTGCAAAGCCTGTACAAATGTGGGGCACTGGAGGGTTTACATCCACAGAAGGAAAGGTGCAGTGGAGAGTCTGTGTCTCTAGAATGTTTCCAGGCAGTTCAGGTGTGTAAGGCCCTGGTTCTCATGTGCCACTGTCTTTCATGTGAAGGGTGAGAAGATTGACACTTGTAAGAACAAATGTTTTTCCTATTTATTCTCATGTTTCACACCTGAAAAGTACTGTTTTGGAAGGTGACTTTTCTAGCTTTTTTGCCATGAGAGCTTCTGTAGAAATTGCTGTAAATGGCTGACTTTCTACCAAGTATACCTAATGGGCAGTAATCAGCACAGGTATGCATGAAGGTATCATTTTTAGTGGAAGGAATTCTGTTACTTCTTGTTTGCACCGTGGTAGCTACAGTAGACTGTAAGAAAAATGAAATCCCTGCAGCTGTTTCTATGAGGTTGCTTGTCTAAAGTGGATTGGTAACCTTGTCAAAATACCCCATCAAAAGTAGCTTCCAGTTTTTTTATGTCTGAGACTGTAGTAATAAAGGGCTTTGTTAGAAAGCCTAAATGTGCTTAAAATACCATGAAATCCCTGCTTCCCATAGTTTGCTTCTTGATGTCTGTATATGCCGGTGTGACTGAAATTTTGGGGAAAAAAGACGTACTTGCAGAAATAGCCATGAATAATTCATTTATTAGTGGTCAGGGAGTAGGATATTTGATACCTCTAACAGTGTTTCTCCTCACAAGAGCTCCAGATAACAAGCAATAAAGTAAACCTTCCCTAAAACAGAATCTTCTCAAAGAGATCCTAGTTCTCTTCTCTCCCCATCTTTCTATACATATTGCTTTGGCTGTCCTTCTCTTTCCTTTTCCTCTTTGAAAGAACTGTAGCTTAGAGTACCTAAGCATTTAAGGGTAATCAATTTGGGATTAACAGAAGCAGAACAGGAAGCTGTGACTGTGCTAGTTCGTTTCACTTCAAATTTTGAACTCTGTCTATAAATCAGTCTGTAAAAGTGGACAATGAATTAAATTGTTCCCCCAGATGAACATAATTTCAGTAAAGTCTATTGGTAATACTTACATATGTATGAGAGGAGACCTGGACTCCCTGTCTTATAACCAGTCATGTTCAGAATAGCTAGATACTGCTTTGGACGTACGTGCAGATATATAGATAAAGATAACTATTTGTCAAGTGCCTTTTACTATGCTGAATGACATCTAACTTGACTTCTGGTTTCTAGTGGAATTATACTCTTCATGCTGGAGACTGAAAAAAACCCTAGACCCCAAAACAGCAAATACCAAAAACTATTCCAACATGAAGTATAAAACTTAGGAGCAATATGGTCAGTAGTGATGTAGTGATTCATTTGGAGGATTGAAAAAACTTGAGGCAAAACAAGTGAACAGGAATATTTGAATGGCCAGTTTCAAAGAAACTGCCTGCCAAAGGTCATTGCTGATTGCTTCTGCATATCCTTTACATATTCCTTGCCCAAGCTTTCAAATTTTCATTCCAGGTTGTTTCTTTGAAATGCTGTGTTGTGGCCCAGGGGATTATTTTAGTAGTATTATTCCTATCAGCATTATTTATTTTAATTATCAGGTACTGGAACAAGAAAATTTGACTCAGTTCGGTTTCTGAGAGGCCATTTGTAATGTAAATGAGGTGGATGAATACAAAATGCAGAGAAGGCAGCAGCACATCAAAAAGTCTGATTTAATAGCACAGCTTGAAGGGTTCCACAGAATAATTCTCCATAGTTGCTGCTTTGCTCCTTCATTGGCACCTGTATTTTGAGCTGTATTTTACAGAATCACAGAATAAGCTGAGTTGGAAGGGATCCACAAGAATCATTGAGTTCAACTCAGACAGGCTTGGTGCTGTGACGACTTCCCTAGGGAGTCTGTTCCAGTGCCCTGCCACCCTCTGGATGACAAACCTTTTCCTAATACCTAACCTAAACCTTCCATGACACAACTTCTGGCCATTCCCTCAGGGCCTGTCACTGGTCACTAGAGAGAAGAGATCAATGCCTGCCCCTCCTCTTACCATCACAAGGAAGTTGTTGACTGCATTGAGGTCCCCCCTCAGTTTCTTCTGTTTCCTTAAGTGTGAGGTGGTTTGGTCCTCTCTTCCTCCGGAGCACTCATCTGTGCCTGTAGTTAAATCCATTCTGCTTAATAGCATCTGACTTAATAACTACAAACATTTCAGCCTAGAAGAAGGTCTCAGTCTGGTTTTTAACCTGAAATATCAGTACCCAGTTCCAGTGCTATTCCCTTGATCCCTCAAAATCAGTCCTATGCCTTCTCCCTTGATTACTTTACAAGATTACTTTCTAATTTTCAGTTAACCTTGCTCTTGCAGTAACTCTCTGTGCATCTTCTTTTTGCCCTTGCAGGTATGGAGAAGCATTATTTATGAATTCAAAGCTTGTCAGTGGGGTCACGGAATTCCTCAATACTGAAGGAGAACTAAGAGAGGTAATTTTAAAATTACTTTTATCATGTGAGGCTGTATTCATTGCAAGCAGGGAGCAGGGCAGGAACAATAATACGGTTGTCCAGAAACTGTTTTCTCTGCTGCGGTTGAAGGCCCAACTGCCTGTGCAGCGTCAATCTGTTAGGCAGCACAGGATGAGGAGCAGATCGCAAAAGCACACAAGTGTGTAGAGGTGGTGTCAGGAGGGGGATTGTGCAGGCAGTTCTTTATGCTTGGCTGGATATGAAGGTTTGTCTTTTTCTCTTTACTATTGGTTGAGAAACTGAAGATGAGATGTTTCTGTCTTATTAGCTTATACTGCAGAGGGCAGTCCTTGAAAACATCAGTGTTGAAAGTAGAAGTTGCCCATATGTTCTCTGTTTTTCTCTTTCTCATTGTAAGAAAATATATTTTCCATGTGAGAAAATCTGCTAATCGAATATGCTGGTCAAATGACACCACAATAATTCGTACTTCTTATTTAGATGGGAAAGATTTCTCATTTTAACTTAACATCTGTCCTGACTCAGGTAGTTGTGCAGTTGGGCTACACCCTATTTAGCATCTACTCAATGCTGCTCCACATGGCTACAGTGATTCTTAAGCAGTACAACCACCATTACTTGAACTCTGATTGTGTTCTGAGGTTTTGATCCAACTATTTGTCTGCACTCAAGTCTAGTGGCCTCAGTAGCTTAGGGAGGAGCCACAGGTGGTTTCCTCCCCCTGGGTGGGAGTGGCACTGTTGGTCAGTTTTGAGCATCTGCCCTGCACAAGGAAGCCTTCTGTACTCTCCGTTTCATGATAGGATTGGTAAGCTGCCTGGTTATACTTCCCCAAAAGAAACCGATATTGTAAACATTTTGGTATAAAAAGTACAGAGACCAGATAAGGTCTGATTTTGATAGTTTCCAGGTCCCTTTCATGCTTTTAATTTTGATGGGAACAAGACAGTTGCAGAATCAACCTTTACAGTTTTGAGCCCAGGCACAAAGATGTTGCTGGAAGTCAGAATTTAGAAACTGAGGTGAATTTGGTATCACTGGAAAAAAAAAATTAAATAGTTATTTGTAAGTGTTGCTAAAACCATCTAATTTTGTACAAGTCAGCATAACCTGCAATCTGTTTTGCAGATAAGCCTTGCAATTCTCACTTGAAAAAACCAACAATAATTGAAAATCCACTAGCGTTATTGGTTATAATAATCCAGGTGCTGATGCTATACTTTGAGAATACACAAGAACAGCAGGAGCCTTTTCAGTCTGCAGAAAAAAAGATGGAAGTTTTCTCATAATGGAAGGAGTATGTTTCAGGCATTCAAAGATTGTCAAAAGCAAACCTACTTTCTATTTTGCCATTCTTTTCTCACTGTAACCATCCCTTCCTTTCTTCAGCAGCTGACCTGTGTTACATAACCAAAACGGATCTGCACATCAAAATAAAATTAATGTGTTTTGAAGCTTGATAAAACCAAAGGGCATCAGGGCTGCCTTCTGCCAATATTTGCATATAAACCTTAATTAGAAGCAATTCCAGTGTCCCCAGTTTGGTTTCTTAGGTATAAATAAAAGTTTTGAGCAGCCATCTACACTGTGCAGCAGTTGAGTGCAGAAGGGAAGGAGGTAATTATATTCATGTGATGCTGCACTGACATATCAGTATCTTCCAGTGCAATGTGAAGCAATTGCTTCACTTCTAATTGACAGTTTGCTGTCTTAATAATTTCCTATTAAATCTTTCTACCTGATACTGCATTTACTTCTACATTGGTTGTGGAGGTTTGTCCTAAATGGCTGACTTATTTGTGTGCACTGGAGATACTTGCTTTCTTTAGTTGCTGCAAATTTAACTTGTTAACTTGTATTTCCAGCTAAAGAACTTTATAAAGAGTTATGAAGGGGGAGCTGCTGTCTCTTTCTCTCGTGCTGTGGAAACAGTGGAAGCCAATGTGCGGTGGCAAAGGCTTTATAAGGAAGAACTATTCCAGTGGCTAAGAAAATCCTTGACACAGTAATCTGTCTTTGTAGCCAATCATTTAACATGACTCACTGCAAGAGGAAGAGGAGACATTTTAAAAGCATTGAACATGAAAATCATGGGGACAAGATCAGATTGCAGGGATAAGGTTTTTTGTTTAATTGTTTTTTTCGTTGTGGATTTTTCTTTTTACACTGAACTCTTGTGAAATTATCAAGAAGAGTTTCAGAAGAGAAGATCATGAATGCTTGTGAAACCCAGTCCTCAATGTACACAACCAAACATTATATTAAGTGGTGCATGTAAATGTCGGGAAAAAACCAAAAAATCCTTCAAAGACTATTTTGTGCATGCTTGTACTGTCTCTGCCTGTATTTTAGCATGCTTATGTATAACAGCCACATTTTGTATGTGAGTTCTGGTTACGTTGGGCATTATACAAAGCACAAAGACTCTACGACAATCAGTATTTCAATGAGCAAAAGGAAAGCAAAGAAAAGGAAATGCAGAAAGCTTCCAGCTTGGGGCGGTATGAGATGTAAAATCAACTTTCCCACTTGCTGCCAGTTTGTCTGCCATTAAGATTGTCCCTTAATGATTACAAAGATGCCAGCTCATTTTTCGAGTTATCAGTTGTATCTGCAGTCTCCATATTCCTCTATTTAAATAAGCAGAATAGTGAGAGAAAAGAAAGAGAAAAGTGCCAGGGGCAGGGTTAGAGAGGCAAAATGGGAAGGACATCATTATTGCATTATAATCATATACATTTTTTCACTGCGGAGCGGTGGAACAGTGTAGTTTCAACTGTGAACGTGTGCTGGGGCAGGAGTTTTGCACTGATGTCACAGAATCCATGAACCACCTCTTCTCACCTACGTTACAAGGCACTGATACTCACAATGGATCACCCAGTCACCCAGCTTGTGCAATAGTAAGTTTTGTAGCTCATGGTGCACAAGTATTATCAATAAATGTAAGATTCAAATGGAAATTAAGAAAAAGGAGAATATCTTGCCTGCAAAGACTTAAAAGTACCCAAGAGGGCTGTCTTGCATGTGGTAGACCAGTCTCTCTATCATTTATTATGATAGACAGGTCAGATATTCTGTATGGGCAATACTTTTGCAAATGTGGAATGTACTATTTATGCCATCATTGAAAAGTGAAGTATGGAGAAAGTGAGGGGTTGTACATGTGTTTATTTGTAGTGACTAATACTGAGAATATGGTTTTCTTACCATTCCCTTGTACTTCACATAGACTTTTATTCATTAATGACATTTTTCTTAATCATATTTGTGTCTTCTCAATCTTTAATCTGAAGGATCAGTAACACAGTGGAATTTTACAATGACTATCTGCATTCTGGAGCTAAATGCTGAGTATAAAACTGGTGGGGGGCAAATACTCTCTCCTGTCTACATGTGGAGGAAAAAGCCGCAAGAATACAGTTTTCAGGAGTCAGATTGCAGCGGCTTCAGAGGTAGAATGTAGATATGGGGCAGTGTTTCTTTATCCTGTCCCAGCCTCTCCCAACCGTCTGACCACACCATGGCTGTGTACATTGGGAACACATGGCCCACCAGAGTAGAGATCAGCCATTCTACCTGGTTATTGCCCTCACAAGCCATGGAAGTTACAACACACTTTACACTTGCATTTGCTTATTCCCAGTAAGTTGTGAATTGAAATATTAGTGTGAAAAGAACCAAACCCAAGCACCTTTCAAACCCAAGATCTTTTCAGAGTTGTATGGAGACAGTATTGTTTCCCGGGCTCTCATTCCCAAGGTATTCTGCTCCTCAAAACCTATCAGATTCATTCCATAACTAAGCTGTTGTATGGATCTTGCACCTGTCATTGTCTGTCCTTTACTTTTGGAGGGCATTTGTGGATTGGATGCATGAAATCCTTGTGTTGGCATTTGTTCAGCTGTTTGGTGCTGTGTAGCACATTTGCTTGATTCACATGTAACCAAAAGAAGGAATACCTGTGCTCTTGTACTGTTAACTCTTTGCCTTACAGTAAGCCCTAAACCTTTTTGCCATGTTGCAGTGCTACTGAACCTGCTGCCCAGAGACATTATCATGTTGAAGCTGAGTGAAATCCTCCTCTCCTTTGTATTTTACCTACCTCACAGCAGTGTTGTGAGGCTTAACTAATGTTAGCAAAGCACTTGAATTTCTTCTTATGAAAGGCATTTAAAAGTGAAAAGTATTATTTTATGCGGTTGACCAAACTCAACCTCAATGCCAGTATGTAGCGTCACATTTTTAATTTCTACTGAGAAAAATCACATGCAGATTTTTTATGATAAAAAAGCAAGCCAAATACTATTTAATATAACCTCTACCCTGTAATGAAGGCCAAAATTGTGATATCCAAAGACTGCAGAAAGCCAAGCCCTCAAATATGAATTGCTTGAAGGATTTCAGAGAACAGAAGAGTGTGAAATGGTCTGTCCCTTTACAGTTTTATTCAGTATTGTCTTGGATGACTTTTCTTTTCCAGAACCACAGATTAAACCACATACCTTGCAAGAGGCACATAAAGGTTTCTGGTCTTCCCACTAATAACAGTATATTCCAAAGTCAAAAGTTCATTACAGCCTGTGTGTTTTGCACAGTGCACAGAAATTTCCGCTCTTGCTCATTTGGATTGAAGTTCTTGCACATTTAGCTGGTGTTGGATGTAAATTGATATTTTTGTGGTCTTGAGCAACTGGTCTACCACAGATATCAAGTCCCAAGTGTATATATTATACATACCTATTGATGTGTTGCTTATAATTGTTATATTCTAATAATGTTAGTATTATTGCTCTAAGGTTGAACTGGCCTTTCCATTATAATTCTCTATTATTTTATTATTTATGTTTTGTATTTTGCTGTTTCGCGCTGAGTCAGGATTAAATTTAAATTGATTAAATCTAAAAAAACCATAACTGTTTTCTGCAATATTCAAACACCCTGCATTTTATTGTATGTCTTTAGAAACCTTTTTAAAGAAGTTTCACACAGCTGTGTGTTAAAGAATAGTCAATTCCTCATGGAAAGTTCTAATACAATCTGCTTAGAAAAATCTATTTATCACATTGATTTTCTTTCTCTTTTACCAGTCCTTTTCTTCCCTTGTCCATATCTAAAGATGGTCCTCATATTTATGATGTTGATTGATTAGGAAGCAAAATATTCCATACTTATCAGCATTTTTTAATCCAGTGTTTGACTTGGTCCTTTCTAGTGAGAGGAGATCTTGCAAAATGTGAATGCAGTATGGACATGGACATGGGTGTCATTTTATGAGATTTGATGAGGGTAGAATCTCTAATCAGTCTGTGTATGACTCAGGATCCTTTGTAGTTATTAACTGATATGGCTTCATATATAGGAAGACATACAAATAGACATGATTCTATGCCAGCATAACAAAATAGCTATTGTATTTTTATAAAATTGTCCACTACAATTATCTGGCCTATTACTTTGTAGCTGGTAGAATTATTCATGTGTCCACTGCTAATAGCTGTTAAAATGGTAGTAGCTACTAATTGTGACAAGGGCAGAACACTGTGAAAGCATTAGTCTGTAACGACATGTTGTTTTGGCTATTACTGGGAGTACTTGGACATTTATTATGATACAAAAACTTCATGTCTTCACAAGTGCATCTAAATTTGTGACCTTTGATTATCTCTTCAGTGAATATAGCAAGAATTCTGATAATACATTGCAAACTGAAGGTGAATTTTGTGCCATTTTTGGGCTGTTGCAGATATTTCACTGATCTTTAGAGTGCCAAAGGAAATATGCCCTGATGCAAAAGGGTGCTTTCACAGGAAAGATCCTGAAGCATACAATTAAGTCTTTAGTAGTAAGTAATAAAAAATGAAAAGTGTGTTTGACTCTGTGTGCGTGTTTGACTCTGTGTGTGTGTGTGTGTGTGTAAATCCTCCATAGAGATACATTTCCCATAAAAATCTAATTATATATATGGAATAAAGTGAAGGTAATATTTGCAGGGGAGGGTGCCTTTATTTAGATACTGCATAAAAAGGTTTTGGTTTTCCACGTGATTATAAATGATACTGAAAATAGACTTTGAGTCAAATGTACAATTTTCTCTTTGAAGAAAATGGATGTGGGTTTTAAAACGGCTAACGTATAAAATCAGCTTGACATCACTCTTGCTGTGAGTACTCACCATATCAGCTGCCTGCCCTAAGTAGGATATATAATGTCAGTATGAGCATGAAAGAGTAAAAGGACCATCCAGCTGTGGAACCGCCTGAAGAGTGTCTGCTCAGCTATGGATGGAGCAGTCAAAAAACTGCTGTCTGTATTGCCTGCCACTGCTGCCAGACCACCTGGGTTAGGAAGGCAGCTGGGAACCACTGAAATGCAGAAGGGCTCCATCCAACTTTCTTCCAGCTGTATGAAAGAGACAGAAGGTTCCTTGGCTGAGTATGGGTTGTGGGTGGTCTTCAGAGATGAATGTCATTGCCTTACCCTAGCAGAAAACAGAGGTCCAGCTAAGGAACCTGCAGTGCTCAGAAAAAACCATAAGCCCTGAGTTCTGGCCACTCCAGCCGAAAAGCACTGAACAAAATGTTTGTAAAGGTCTAGAATATTATAGTGTCCCTTCTTCAGAAGTATTTTTGACCAGTTAAATATTTAATTTTCAAGTATGAATAGGAACACAGAGACTCTTTATATTTATGATATTTTTGTTAATATTGGAAAATGTACCAGGAATTTCTTCGGCTTTTTTCTAACAAGTGGGTTGGAAGGATGTACTACAAATTATTTGTGGTAATAATTCTAGTAGTAGTAGTAACTGTACTCATACCATAAAAAACCCAAAAAACCCCAGTCAGATACCTGCATAAACCTGTATGTCTCCAGTGACTGTGCAGCACCCCTTTTGCATACAAAAATATTAAAAATTGGCCACCTTGTTTCTCATATGACTGTGCAAGGCTCTGCCAATCTTAATACGAGTTCTAAAACTCAGTGAAACCACCCTGACTTGAGAAAGTCTCCATGCTGATATGAGTAATTTTGTTTTCAGTGGAAGGAAGGGGAGAAAGGATTTCTCACCAAAGGCCCATGCCCTCATTGGGCAGAATTTTAAAATCAAGTGTATTTTGAGGCATCTGGTTAAACTCGGCTCTGCCTTTTGTCATTGCTGATGGTGGAGGGGCATTCTGAGCTTGATCTCAGAATATGGTAACACAGTGGAGGGCTGGAATTTTTGAAGACATATGGAGCCAATTTCAGGGAGATGTGTTTAAGGAGAATGACCCACACGAGAAGGGCTGTGAGTCAGACCAAATGTAATTTCTTAGAAGAAAAAGGCTTTTATATTTGGCTGATTTGTAACTAGTGAAGTTTGTGTGACCTTGCCAAACAGAATTTCAGAATGCTTTGCTAACTTCATGTGTCCCATTTCATAAAAACATCAAAGCAGTGTTGGTAGAGAACACAGATGAGCAGCTTTGCGAGAGCAGAGGGACTGTGCTGCAGCAGATGGTCATGAGCCAGGAGGCTCTTGCCAGAGTGTCCCAGCATTTTCTGGGCAGTGTCACCTGGATTTGCTTGATCAGAATAGCTGTGATACAATGGACCAGGCCAGCTGCCAAGATGCAGTCACAGGTCTTTGTGATACGTTTCATTCCACTTAATATGTTGGTTTCTGTAATTTCAAAATAATCTGCAGACAAACTGGTGGAGCATGTGTGGCCTCAGAGCCTCTGTTGGTGCCCAGTGAGGTAGATCTGTTGAAGTGACTGATGTGAATTTTAGCTGAGGATCTACCCCAGTGCTCCCAAAACAGCCCTGGAGATGGCAGGTCGGCTGCTGTACAGGATGTTTTGCGTATTTGTATCTAGATTTCAGTAGCACATATTGGATGACAAATGTTTTTCATTTTCCTCTGGATTTTCATTAGAATAATATTTTGTGATTGGTTCCACTGTAATAAAGCTTTATAATATTTTTGGAGAGCTGTAGAATACTGTATTGTGAAGAGTATGGCTACTACCCTCTCTTTTTCCTGCAATCAGTAGATTTCAGCAGAGATGGACTTTTCTGGACTCAGACACTTGGTGAAGAAAAGACAAACTCTGACAGTTTCTAATGGAAAAATCATTGTAATTACTGTATAACTACCCTATATAAAGATAGCTTTATTATATGTGTAAATGTAATTTTGCTATGCTGTTGTTATGTTTGAGGCACAATAGGCTTTGGTGCGGGTGAAACATACAGCCTTATAAAAACAGAGATTCTATCTCCCTGTCTGTTGTTTTACTGAACCATGTTCAGTTGCTGTATTTTTGCAGAAGATAAATATAAACTGATTCTCTGAAAACTAACTACACACACATCGATAACATAAATGGATCATATTATTGAAAATGAAGGATTGATGATAAATTTCATTATTTTTCCAAAAGACTCCAAATGTAAGGTCTTTCGACACCATAAGAAGAAAGAAGTCATCCTGCAGCTGTTAATGCTGGTTATAATGGATGAGTCCCTCTGTTAATTCTCAACCTTAGATTAATTCTGAATACTGTAATTAGAAGAACATATTTTTCCATCAGTTCTCAAATCTGTGCTCTTTGGAATTCAGCTTTTTGTCATGTAAGAGTGTCATGTAAACTGACTATGTTTACATTCAGTTCACCAATGTTTTCACATAAATTTCTGCTTGCCAGATCAGAATGCCATTTTTCATATGGAGAAAATACAGATGATTGCATAATACTACATTTCTCTTTCTGTGTAGCATGTGTACGTGTGTGCTGGTTTGAAAGCAA
>VXBU01004453.1:5062-28965 GCA_013400315.1 Bombycilla garrulus | reverse complement strand
TCCTTCCTTCCTTCCTTCCATTTTCCCTCTCCCTCAGGATTTTCCACGCTGCTGAACCAGAATTATTTCCTCACTCCAGTAACCAACGCTGTCATCCCACAGGGACCCAGGAGAACCACTTAGAGCTCGCTCACCGCAAACACTTCAAATTAATCACACGCTTAAATGTTTTGCACGTTTAAAAGAGGATAACTGTGATTTGGGAGGGGAATTCTGACCTGGGAATTGGCGCCATATGGAAGTGCATTTGAGCGTCGGCACGGAGCAGCGCTGGCAACACGAGGCTCCCTCCCAGGTGTTTGCTGCTATCTCTGTTCAAAACAATGCACATTTCAGGGCTGCACCTCGGTTACTTAAATGCTGTAGTGAGGTTTATTGAATGGGAAGGAGGGACGAGAAAATCAGAGAAACGCCTCTGACAGACAAAGATGGTCCTACTCAGGGGAAGTTCAGCAGCCTGCATCCGGCATCATGGGTGAAAGAGCTGGAGGTGGATCAAGGGTTTGCAAAATGTGTTTGTTTTCGCAAACCCCCAATTTACTCTAATAGGCATATTATGTTCAAGCATGAACAACTAAACCTTATGTGAAATAAATGAAAATGCTCAGAATACGTGGTACGGAGAGCCTGTAAATGTCTAGGCCTTGGCTTCTGTCTGTTTAAGCTCACAGTAGAGCCAAGTTTCACTCAGCTGTTTTCTGTTTAAGCGCAGATTTGTAATGTCTGGAGTTCAGCCCTCTGAAAATGGAGGTAAGAACCTCATCTTCTCACCTGGATTCCTTGTTCGCCAGTGGAGACAAGGGGCAGATCACCCCTTGGAAGGCGGGTAAGAGACTTCTGGGGCACGAGGCCACCTTTTCCCCTTGACTAAGGGGGCAAACTCAGTTTGCTGTTTAGCAAACTCAGCTTCCATCCAGCTTGAATGGCACGAGGTGGATATAACCACAGCCTCGCAGAGTCACAGACTGGTTTGGGTTAAAGCCCATCCCATCCCATGGGCAGGGACATTTCCACTGTTCCAGGCTGCTCCAAGCCCTGCCCAACCTGGCCTTGGGCCCTGCCAGGGATGGGACAGCCACCGATCCCCAGGGTGGGAGATACCACCTGGGATATCAATTCGGCTTTTATTTATCATCTTTCCTCACTTCCCTTTGTCTCCACTGGCATCCAGGCCCACAGCAGCTGCTGCCATCCTGCCCGTGCTGGTCGCTCAAAGCACGGTTTGTTCCCGCAACACGAAATGCCAAAATCAACAAGAGCGGTGCAAGAAACAATTCCACACAGGAGGAGGAGGAGGAGGAGGAGCTGGCAGTGGAGCACAAGCTTTGGATCTCCCCGACAACCAGGTCTTGGCTGTGTTATAAAGGATGCAGACCAGGGCTGGCCAAGCAGCAGCCACAGTGGTATCAAGGAGTGGTAGCTGGCTCTGTGAACTTAGATGGATTTGCTAGTTACTAGCTAATTCCACTTTCAAGGACTGTAATAATTAATTTTGTTTTGGGTTTTTTTCCCCCTCCCCTCTGGTGATGGGACTCCTTTGATCATCGCTTCTCTCTCTCCCTAATCATCCAGTTGGCATAAATGCCACTAATTTTTACCATCTGGTCCTGGGTTGAAAGCCCTTGCCTGCTACTGTTCACATGTATCTACCTTGACAGTAAATGATGGCAGTGTTTTCAGCGTGAGCTCAAACGGCTATTCCAGCTTTGCTAGCTGTAAGATTCAGGTCTTTTTCCTGGTTGTGGAAAAGAGAGTGGGCACTTCTGGCTCTGTCTAGACATGTCTCTCTCAAGTGCATGTGTGATCATATGAGTTACTCACTCCGGTAATATTAATAAATGGGGCTGAGCCAAGCAAAAGACAGTTCCATTAAATGCTCTGAGCTCATAGGGTGGTTATAAAGTCAGCATGCTGTGCTATGTTAACATCTGACCAGTGAAATAGTTGTTTCCTGATCCCAGGTTTGGCTTCCAGCCACAAAAAACACAAGACAGATGCTGTGCTTCAGCAGGGTCAGGGTTATCGAGGAGATGTGATTAATAGCTGGTTACTGTGCTTTCGTGACGCTTCTGCTTTGTTGATTACAAAGGACTCCCAGCCACGATTTTTTCATTGATTTGGTGATCCCCACAGCAGAATCTGAGCTTTCCCTGGAAAAATACAGGCACGTGCAGTGTTTGGACCTCTAGTTTACTCTGAGGTTGTTTGATGCGGATGCTACTGACAGTGGCATCTCAGAGGGCAAAGGGGACAAAGCCTCCTCACAGAGGCACCAGCTGGAAATGCAAACAAGGTGTTCTGAGCTATTTAATGATTTCCCATCAGGCAAAAACGCTGGAGAATTGACTTTAAAAGTGCATCAAAGTAATTTGTTAGCCTTTGAAGTAGGAGGTAATTTATAATGGAGGGTGTTCTCTGATGGAGTGATAGGCTTGTGCTGTGTGTGAGCAGCCCTGAGCTGGGACGGGGTTTGTAAAAAGATATCACAGTGTTATAGCAGGAGTTTGGGAGTGCTTCATTCCCTGAAACACGGCTGTTCTGCACCTTTACTTTTGGTTCTGGTTCAGTCTGCCCCCTTTCCCAAGCACCAGCACAAGCCAGACTGAGTGTAGTGTGTGAAAAATAAAACCCTGAGAAGGACAAGTCTCTCCCTCCCAGACCAGGGATGAGCAGGGGTGGCACCCCTCCAGGTGCAAGGCTGGTGAGTGACTGAAAGCAGAGACTTCAAACCTCAGCGCATGTGACTCAGGTGAGATAAATCACCTGTGAGCTGTCACGAGGCTCTTTAAAATTCTCCCAATAACTGGATGAGGCAGAATTTGGCGCTCGTGTGCCAGGTCCTGCTGGCTGCAAGAAACTGCTGGCTCACTTTCTGATACCTACCATATGCCAGGAGGGCTTTTCTTTCCCTATTTCTCTCACTTTTACCTGTTTCACGCTTTTTCTCTCCTTTACGTTTTAACACGGCAAAACATTTTGATCGTGACTGAGTTTACGGCAACCATTCAGGCACATCATGGGATAGGGTTTTTCCCTGACCCAAGGTCAGGAAACTGCTTCTGGGACACCTCTTTGCCTCCACCAGTTGCCATAAGTGGCTGAATCATTGGTGCAAAAACAGGGAGTGAGGAACACAATGTCCTACGCTGGGTTTTATCAGCCATTCCCATTTTTTATCTTCTTCTGGTGGTGTGGTACACCCTAAGCTTATGCTTCAAATCCATCACCTTTTCCCCAGAGTTTTCCTTATCTATGTTTTCAGGTAATGCATAATTCCATGTTACAGCACAAGGAACCTGGTCCAGGAAATAGAGGGATAGAATCACTTTAGTGACTTTTATTTTATTTTTTTTTCAGATTATGTACATGTATTTCTGTTGTCTTCCTGGCTTTGATAAATGAAAATATTAGTTCAGCAATGTTTGTGCACCTAATTAAATTTGTCTGCTTGGTAAATTTCAGCTGAGCATTTGAACACACTCTCCATCTATTTTTTCTATTACTTCCTGTGTTTGTTTGCTTTTTATTTCTGTAAAGCAGATTACAAATGTGCAGAATCTTTACTTCAAAGTAAAAAACTGCGCCTTTCTTGGCAATTGCCGGAGTTGCAACATGTTTGTTGCTGTTCCTAATTGCCGATTCTCTTGATGCTGGTCAGCACTGTTTTGGTTCAAACATCCCAAGAATGAGTCACAAGAACAACAACAGAAGTCAACTTCGTTGTAAGGCTGCTTGGAAAGAATAGCCGACATAATTACTCTGCCCTATTGCTCTTTTCCCCTGACTTCAGTCAGATAAAATCTTCTTTTGTCAGAAAGGTTGAGTAACAGGTTCATTTGGATGTCAGGAGGAGCAGTTTCCAAGCCTTCTGATTTGATCCCTGAGTGACTGCCTGATTGCTGATCTCTCCAGTTCCCCCAAGTGACATTCAATAAAATGTGGTTACACGAAGTAGCTGGGAACTTAGATGTGAACGAACCCTTGGTGGTTTTTATTTTTTTCTTCTTCTCTGAAATGTAAAAGAAAGTTGAAAATAAGGAGAAATTCCTTTCATATAACATTGGGAAAAAAACGGTAAAGAATGACAAAACTGGAGTGTAAATATTGACTATAAAAAGTGAGTGTTAAAAAAAACCTAACAAACTTCAGGAAATGTTAGCGCACATTCTGTGCTTTTGTGATATTGCTGAAAGCGTCTGTTGTGGAATTGAGATTAAATATGAACAGAAAGCGGCGAGAGGAACCACCTGAGGAAAGAAGGTTACCTGGGCAAAATTTGCCTGTGTTCAGGAGGAAAGTGCTGCAAGGACAGAAAACACCTATTTTGCTGTGCTCAGAACAGGTGCAGGGGTTGCTGCAGGAGGCAGGGAGGTGTTTGGCACTGCTGTCCTTTCCTCTCGAGGGTCTCAGCCTCAGGACAGCCTCCTGTGCTGACAGGAAAAGGGTGCTGGGAGTGTCCAGCCCCAGCTTTGCGCTGGCTCCTCCAGGACAAATACCCGTTGCTTCTGCTGAATGTTTGGAAAAGTTTGTGTTTCTGCCCACTTCAGAATTAAAAAACCCCACATTTCCGGAATGCTGCTGTATTTGTTGTCTGCACTGTGATTTTATCTGACTCCAGCAACCTGAAGTCTGAGAGGAAAGGGAGCCCAGTATTTCTTTTGGTGGAAAGAGCTATTCTTCTCAGCATGTTCTTCTGCCTTCCTAAATTACTCCATAAAGTTATTTTAAATTCAGTGGGTTTTTTTGGATTTATACTCCTGTTAATGAAGTGGGTTTTTTGCATGGCTTTTTTAATTAACAATGGCACCAGGTAAAGGGTCACACTTGGGTCCTGCTTTTTCAGATGTAAAGTGCAGATTTAGTTGTGGTCAGCTGATCTTTGGGAACTTGCAGGTTGCAAGGGAGCCAGCACTCAGGTAGTCCTGTTCATCTATTATGTATTACATATATATGCACATATGTATTTCATATATANACAAAATAAAAAATGCAAATACATAGATAAATAAAACATAATATACCCTGAGCTTTGTGATTCCATTTCTAGGGGCAGCCCAATACAAGTGCAGGTGGTAACATAACACTGCTGCCTTCTGAGGGATTTTTAGGATTTCTTCAAAGTAAGAAATGAGAGATCATCGATCTCATAAAGGGAAGGTGGCAGGAGGAATCTCTCCTCATTTTTTTTGGGACACTTGCTGGACACCTCAGCTGGAAAAGGTTGCACTGTGCCCATGCACTGCTGGGGAACGCAAAACCCTAAAAAGTTACAAGTGACCTCAAAAACTGCTGGGAAATATTAGAGGAAGCTCTCCAGGTCTGCCAGCTGCACACTTTTTGAAATAAATTGACAAGGCATTAGGAGAGAAGTTTTATAGCTTTGCTCAGCATTAGCCATCAAGTGGAACGTCCTGGACTTGTAAAATAGCAATTGGGCCGCTAATTTACTCGAGGGAAAGAGTAATCTTCAATTGGTCTGCCAATTTATCTGTTTTCCAATTTGTTTGTCAGGTGCTGATTAGCATACCCTACAAGACAAATTGCCTGCTGCAAGATAAGTTTTGGGACTTCTCTGAGGAGCACTGAACCTTCCCTCTTTCCCCACTGCTGTTTGCTAGTCCTGGCTCTGCATTTGGTGATTATTCTTCGGGAAATGTAACAAACAACTTACAAACCAAGAGCACAAAGCCTGTTTCTCCCCAGCGAGCCATGTCAGAGTTTCACTGAGGTTTTTTTACATCCAGCTTTAGCTGCTAGGACACTCTCCAAAGAGCACAGCACTGGGAAAATTATGATGTCATTGTAGATGTCTTGCTTATTTCCCCAGAATAAATGAACATCATCACGAAACTCCAGGAGGAAAACTTGGCTGTGCTGGAGTTATGGAGCTATTAAAGCAGCTGAGACCAAGGTTTGCATTTAAGTCAGGGGTTATTTGGAGGTCACCATCATGCACTTTTTATTTGGAGTTCCACACACAGGTTTAAGTGCCACACTTAAATAATTCTGTCCGTAATGAGGCTGGTTTGGCCTCTCGTCTCTGAAAGGCTGTAGAGCAAACGTTTTGCAGAATCACCGCAAATTCTTTTGAAATTCTAAAGCTGTGAGAAGAGTAATTTCTTTCATAATTCTTCAGATGCCTATTTCACAGCCTGCCTTAAATGAAAGCTGCAGCACGAAATCACAAAGATTAGTGGTGTGCTGAAGCTAGCTGTCTCTTCTTTCAAAGAACGAGCTGTCATTTCTCCCTTAGGATGATTTACCCTTCTGCGCTCAGCAATTGTGCATCCTCCGAAGCACAGCAGGAGAGGGAGGGCCCGTATCAAAAGGAAGATAATTTCCGAAATGCTCCTCACAATTACAGTAATAGTGGCCCATTCCTGCAATTTCCACGCTGAAGGGACGACGAGCTCACGTGCGCTCGGTTGCTTGGAGCAGCCCTCAGTGCCTGTGGTAACTTTATCATGACCCTCTCAGCCTCACGGTGTGGTTTCTGGGGTGTCCCTGTGAAGGGCCAGGGGTTGGACTTCAGGGATTCTTGTGGATTCCTCCGAACTCAGGATATTCTGAGGTTCCATGATTCCGAAGACCTGCTCTAGGCAAACCCCATCTACTTTTGTCCAGAACTGTATCCACAGTGCCTCCACAGATGTGTTCAGTCTCAAATTATATTCAGTGTTTTCCTGATGCATTACTTGGAGATAAGTTTTCCTTCCTTACAATAAAAAGCATTATTTGTGTTTCATTTTCTCGATTTAAAACCACAGCACCCCCTTTTCACTCCTGTGTCCTGTTTTTCTTTGGTGAAGAACCGTGGCTCCTCAGAGTTCCCCCTGCAGAAAGTGATTGTGAATTTCTTTTGCCAGCGAGGAACATCATTCTTCATGGTGCTTTTGTTTCTTTCACCACTCTTTGGTATTTTTTTTCCACAACTTCTGGTTTCTTTCTGATCTGAACAGCCATTGAAGATTTTATTTTAGATGATAGTATCACTGATCAAGGGTCTCTCTCATTTCACGGCTGGGCCAAAATGTCACATTAAATTTTTATTGGTCGAGTAAAGTTAATTCTGAAGACAGGATCATCTTGTGAACATGTGTGGCTTCAGCTAAGTTCTTTCCTCTGGTTATTAATCAGCAGGAAAAACCTCAGTGCTTTATTCTGCCTCTTCTCCTACATGCCAACAACCAGAGTTTTAATTTTCTTTTTGAAAATGTGTTCAGCTACAACAACTCTTTCAGCTCTGAAGTGTCCTAACACACAGAATTTATTCCCCAGTAATGAACCACAGTTTCTTCCAACTGTTCCCGAGCTGGTGATGCAGGGGGAGCAGATTGATTCCAGGACTCTGGGTTTCTGAGCCTTTGGGCAGCTCTTCATGCAGTGTTTTCCAGCCATGTTGGTGGATGTTACACTGATTAGTTAAATGCTGGATGCTTTTTCTGTTCCTGTTTGGGGAAAAGCCAGAAAATTGCAGTCTGGAATCACAAATCTGGAAGCATTCATAAGCATTAAGTTCACCTTAAGAAAAAGCAAAGGAGGAAAGAAAAAAAAAAAAAGGAAAGGGAAGAAAAGGATCTTGCAGAATGATAGATTATGTTTGTACATCTCAGTATTTGTTTCAGCATTATTAGCATGTAGGGTCTGATTGAAACCCCACTTATTATTTTACCTGGATGGGATCCAACGTGCAGCGAGTCAGTTGTTCACTGCCAAGGTTAACAATTCATAGGACAGAGAATGGGACTTACAGACTCTGCTTTTTGCATGAGTTCTGCACTTTTTCTTTTCAAAGTCTTTCGTTCTTGTCCATCTTTCTACTCCCAAGCCACAGTTTACAGATTTTCCAACTACCCGGCTTTTCTTTTTTTCCCACTGCCTATACCAACCTGGTTTTTACTTTTATTTTTGGAGTTGTTTTAGAAAATAAGTGGGTGCGAATGTAAGAGACTAAGTACAAAAAGTATACAAGTATTTTCTGGCCTTTTTTTTTTCCCCATTGGTGTATCAAATATCAAAATAATGACTGCAAAAGCAGTTTAAAAGTACTCCATGTCATTCTGGAACAGGGAATTG
Organism: Bombycilla garrulus; assembly: GCA_013400315.1. NCBI lineage: Eukaryota > Metazoa > Chordata > Aves > Passeriformes > Bombycillidae > Bombycilla > Bombycilla garrulus. Next base: position 20,889 of record VXBU01004453.1, on the reverse strand, counting down.
GTGGAGCCTCTGTCCCTGAAATTGTTCAAAAAATGAGTAGATGTGCCATGGGCACCATTAGTGGAATGGGGGTGTTCAGGTGAAGCTTGGACCTCCTGGTTTTGGAAGACCTGAATGATTATTTTTTTTTCCCAACCTTAATGATTCCATGATTAAGTGATTTTAAGTGTCACTGAATAACATCAGTGAGCAGCTTCCCTCATGGCACTGCCCCTCCCCTGAAAAACCTGACCCAGGAAAAGCTCAGAAGTTGTAGACTCAGGGCTGTCTGCTGTTCCGGAGATCCTCGAAAAGCTCACTTCTAGTTTTTAGTTTGTAGCAAAGTGAGGAGGAACATCCCTGGGAGACCTCAGACCTGCCTCAGGACAGGGCAGTCAGTGTGCAAGAGGAGTAAAGAGAAGGGCACTCGGTGGGAGGGAGCTGATGTGGTGATGGATGCCTTAGGATTTTGGATTTTAGCTTTTATATTTGTCATGTATTTATAATCCTGCAGTTCTCTGGCTTGTAACTCCAAACTCCATATTCGGTGTGAGCTGCTGCTTCCCCATTTGGTCAGACACAACAATTCCTCTCCAGGCCTGGAATCAAGGACCCCTCACTGCCTCAGGCCTGAGAGATGTGAACAAAAGTGATTTTGGGGGAGCAAACTTGGGGTAAATGACTTCATCACCTGAGCTGTAAATGTAACATTAACCCCCAATATGGAAATGGACCAAACTTATAAAAGTGTGAAAAACTTGTGACCTGTCATCAATTTTTGGGCACTTTTGCCCTGGCTGCTCTTTCAGCAGTTAAACAGGAGAGGACTTGGATGGCAAAAGGCTTGGATAATCCCTCAACACATGCACTGCTCCACAGCTACATCAGAGAAAAATTAATTTTACACCCCAGTCATGTTTTGTTCGCCTCCAATCCACACAGTTATCCTGTTCACCTCCTTCTGGCACAGACAGCCCTTGCATCAGAGAGCTGAGTATGGGTATTTTTATTTTTTTTTTAGCAGGTTTACAATCCCATATTAACATCTGGTTCCTCTGCTGCCTCAGTGATTATTGCCCATTTCCTGAGTGTATAATTCTTTCCCCTCAGCTGCTTGCTGCAGTTACCACAAAGTGTTTTATTGCAGAGGTGACTATTTGATAACTACAACAGTGAAAATGGTAGATCTGGGGGTAAAAGCGCATCAGCTGCTCAGCAAAGGGTGCCATGTGGTTCCTAAATTTTTTGTAATCCCTGCTCTACCCTTCGTTACAATAATATGGGAATTGTGATTGTGCTGGGATGTGTTGTAAGGCATAATAGCTACTGGGTATGGTGAGAAAAATTGCAGCATTGGTCTATTTTCAAACACCTTGACAGTTTTATTGCTTTGTGGTTACCATGGGCTACTTTTCTTGTCATTCTTAAAATGGATTCTCCTCTGCTTTGTGTCTCTGTGGCACCCAACGTTACCCATTGTGCAGAAATTTGGATGCTGCTTTCGGCTCCTCTACCACATCACAGGGCTGAGGAGCAGAAGCCTGGGCAGTCCTGATCTCAGGGAGGGCTCACCCAAACATCAAGGACACAGCAGCCTGTTAGCTCCAGGGCTCTTCTTTTGGGGCTCTGAAAACAGAATCACAGACTCACTGAGGTTGGGAAAGACTTCCAAGATCACTGAGCCCAAGCTTTGAGAGATCCCCACCTTTTGTCATCCAACCCAGGGCCATGTCCAGCTGATGAGTTAAGTTTTAGCTTTTATGTTTTTTCGGACTCTGTGCTTCTCTAATGTTCTGGGTTTCACATTCAGGGTTGGTGAGCTCCCTTCACAGGGCAGGGAAACAAAACAATTCCTTTCCAGCTGGCACCAAAGACAAATTTGAGGCCCAAGAGTGGAAACAGCAGTGAAGGCAGAGAGGGAACAAGGAGGATGGAGCTTCATCACCTGGAGCTGGAATTGGACAATGAACTCCAATGTGCTGATGGACTCAAACCTATCAAAGTGTGAGGCCTGGTGCCCAGGATCCATTTTGTGCCCATTTGTGGGTTTGACTTGGGTGCAGCCCCAAGGGGTTCCTGCACTGCCCAAGCTGGATCCTTTCCATAAATCCCTTTTTATTATTTCACTCTGCCTAGTCTCTGTTTCCAGCTCAGCCTCTCTGGGCACCACAGCCATTCCTTGAACACTTTCTTTACTGCCACCACCTCCCCGGGCAGCCCCTTCCAATGCCTTTCAGTGATGAAATTCCTCCTGATGTCCAACCTGACTCTCCCCTGGCGCAGTCTGGGGCCATTTCCCCTTGTCCTCTTGATGAAACAGGCACACAAACACACTTCATCCTTTGAGGAGGCTGTCAGTCGCTCATCCTAGCCTGCCATTCACATAGGCCCAACCTTGAGCCTGCCACGGCCTTACAGCTCCACATTTATCTGAATGGCTGCACCTCTTCCCATGACCTTTGGGCTGTTCTAATACGAAGTTTATAGAGAACAAGCTGAGCTACACCCTCATTTTGGTGTTTTGTGTTGCTTCTCCTGCTGCTGGGTCGCAGGAAGCTTTTCCTGAAGGATGCAGGTTGTGGTCTGCACTCTGAAAAAAGCTCCTGGTGCACGTGGAGTCCTGTGTCCAGCTGAGTTCCCTGTCAGTCCCACCCTGCTGCCCCACACTTCATCTCAGTTTCATGTCTCCTGGTTTGTGACGTTCTCCAGCCCTGACCTTGCCCTGCTTTCACTGACCACAAGTGGACAGCGAGGCAGCACTTCTCTGGCGGTGGAAAATGAGTCAGCTGGCTTCCCCAGGTCCTTGTTTCTCCCTCCCCTGCCACCAGTGAACACCTAGGTGTGTGGTTTTGCTCTTTATTCTTCCAGGCACTACCAGTTTTTAGGAGCCTGCACTTTAAGTAGCTTGGATTTGGAGATGTCTTTTATGGCTTAGTGCTGGAAATCCTGCTCTGAGGCAGTTTGACTACTGAAGTCCTTAAATAGTTATCAGGCAAAACTGCAGGGCACCTGTCAGGCTGCTGTGCAATGAAGAAAAAAAAGTGAGTTTTTTTTCTTTTACTAGTGAAACAGCCCCACAAAATACCCAAAGTGTGCTTGTAGCCACTGATTTGTTCCTATGGCGAGCAGGGGAAGATCCTGTTCCTCTTTTTCTTCCTGCACAGAGGAACTGCACAGCACTAAGCACTCGGTGCTGTCTGTGATGAGATCAATACAGGATTTCTCATAGTAACTCTGATATATATATATTTTATATGTTTTTATATAACTATAACCATATATATATTTTATATATATACATATTGCTATGTTCAAATATGCAAGTGACTACATATATTAATGTACATAGAGTATGCACATAAATTTGCACATGTTGTAGTCGATACAGTACGTTCATCCAACTTTTTCAGGAAAACCTTCAAGAGTTTCATCTTCCAGGAGCTGGAAGGGTGCAAAACCCAGCATGGGCCAGCCAGCCTGTCAGTATTCATTATTTTAGTGAATCCTTGGGGGATTTTCTCTTAAGACTTCTGGTTCTGCAAAGGGGGAATTAGAAAATGTCCATTTGGGATGGTAAAGGATGCTTCATAAAATTATAGTGGCAAAACCCCCCAAGTACATGGAGTGTACATTTGAAAAAAACATGCTCTACAGTAGTACAGTATATTAGCTTTAAAAATAACTTTCAGTGTGTATTCGTGTTAGAAACATTCACACAGGGTACCTTATCAGAGTTTAAAGCATTTTTTTTGTTGCCTTTTCGGTCAGATTAAGTAACTAATGTAACCATTTGAATAAATCAGCCCCTGGACTCCTTTCATGTACGATAAATGGTATCTCTTGCCAGAACTGTAACATGATTTAACAGTTGTGCTTCATATTATACATCTCTGCAAGCTGGAAATCTGGATGATAAATGGTGTGATAAACATTGGAGAGGCACCAAATTCCAAGGAGATTACTATTGCCTCCGTTAAATAAAACTAAATGGGAAAAAGCTACTTTATGTTAACTTTCCTTTGAAACTGACAGCTAGGGAAATAGTGAAAGGAGGTTGGATTGCAGTCAGACTTTCTCTCTCTCACTTGTTTCACTTTGTCCCTTGTCACAGCCACTCTAAATGTGTTTCCTCCACAAGAAACCCTTGTGAAACCACAGCAGGGCGTGGGATGCCCTGTTCACACCGAGTTTGTTTCAGAAAATCCACCACTTTTCCAGACATGTGCTCACACTCTCCTCCACCCATTAAAACAATGCTGTCATTAATTTTCTCCCCTTTCCAAAGGTGATGGCTTCGAGATCTGCAGTTGCAGTTCCCTTTTTTCTGCTGGCAGCAGATCTGTTGTTTTTATATCAGTCTGGCTTGTTCAATCTCCTGCCTGGGATGACTTTTTTTTTTTTTAATAAGGAGTAAATATTTGTGAGAACCAGCAGTGAGGTATTGTTACTTTAAGTGATGCTGACTTTTCCTGGAGGATTTCAACACCAGGATGCTCATTGGCTACCAGACTAATTTCTTTACACTGCAAACGATGCCCAGGGGTGAAATAACATGAATACTGAGGCAAATTTTCCAACATGTGTTCTTTAAAACTCCCCCCTGAGCTGGAAGAACGACCTTTGGTGAACAAATGTTCTTTCACCTTCAGTGTTCAAAACTAATAATGTTTTAGTATGCTTACATGATTAATTCATAGGCTTTCTTTTCAACACAGCAGTTTCTGCTCTCTGCCTTTCTTGTGGCCTCAGATTTGAGGCAATTTGTTTTCCGAGTCTGTCAATGCTTTATTCAGTTGTTTGCGATTTTGGTGCACTACTTAGGTAGGGCTTACACATAAATTTTATAGCACTTACAGGGAACTTGTTCAGCACAAGCAGCTCACCAGTAGCAGCTAACTTTGCCCAAGCCTAGGGCTGCAGGCAGCGAACTTTCACCCAGTTACGCTGAACTTTTACCTAGAAAATAAAAAGGCCCCAGAGCCGCTCAGGCCAGAGGATGAGGAAGCCACGTTCACTAAGAGGAGCTGCCACCTTGGAGATAAAAGAATAAACCACCCAAACAGAGGCAAAGGAAGGGCCCAATGAAGGATGGGAGGAGTCCAGACTCGATTAGCAGCTCTGGTCGAAACCGTCGTGGAAGGTGTGGAGAAATTGTTTTGTAGGGATATGAGTGTCCAGGGATTTCTTTGTTTGAGATCCCTCCTTGGAGGCACACAGCCCAAGTATTTTGTAGAGGAGCCTCTCTTTCAGGTATCTTTAATCTGTCCTAACAATTCAGCAGAGATCTGGAGTTGAGCCCTGTGGTGGTGGTGGTTGTGTGTGATTTCCAGAGCACAGTGCAGCTGTGTTTGATCAGATCATAAATAGTTACAGGATGAGAGTTGTTCTCAGTGACCTCAGCTTTAGCCCTTCAAGACATGAGCCTTTTAGCCCTGTTTTTCGGTAACGCTGGCCCTTACAGCTCACCAAAGGGTTTGTAGGCCTGGAAGATCCCTTGATAACATCCTGAATTTCCCAGCAGCGTGCCTTGTTTATGGCTTTTCATGGCAATGAGCACCCTCTACCACAAACCTTTCCCTCACCTTGAAAGTATTTGATCTTCCCAACCTTAATGACTCTATGACTCCATCTAAAGCCCTGGTAGGAGGAAAGCTGCAGGTTTTCCCCTTTTCCTTTGATACTTTTTGTCCTCTTAAAGCAGAAGAATAGCAGAGGTGACACATATCCCTGGGTGTGAGTCCTGTGGGCGAAAGGCTTCCCTGATTCTCTTCAGGTCACGGAGGAGCCCTGATTCCTGCTCCCATCTACCAGCATGTGTTAAATTTAAAGTCTGCCTCAGGTGAAGTGGCAATTACATTCCTGTGCTGAACCTCATTTGCTTTTTTGCTAATTGTGCCATCATTTACTGCCCGGTAAGTATGGCAGCTGGAGAAATGTGTGTATTTCTGTGTCCTTTCACTTCTGAGCTACTCTAGACTCTCTGATAGAAGGTTTCCACTTGCTCAGGTTTCATTACAGCTTTTGCTCAGCACTCGTGGGATTCCTCTTTGAAGGGCTTGAAGCACAGCTCAGAAAAAACCTCACAGGCTCAGCCAAGACATTTTCCTGGATGACTTTTGTGTTGCTAATAATTCACGTCTAGTTTTTGACCGAGATGGTTCTCTCTCTCTAAGGTTAACTAAATGAATTGTGTTATTCTGAATAATTATTTATCTTTTTTTTTTTTTTTTTGGTATCGCCTTTGTTTGCTTAGTGTGTGCTTACTGAAGAGGAAACCTGCTCAGTTAGACTTTGACTTTACAGGTCCATGTGTGTTTCTCTCCTGCATTTTACAGGACACTTGGAGATTTTTGTAAATGTGATGCCAACTACCTCCTATAAATTTACTGTATTTATATCTCCCAAACCAAACCCAGTGATGGCTGCATCTGGTGCTACAGAGTCAGATGGCGTTTAATGTGTCTGGTCTGTGGGAAATTAAAAGAAAAAGAGCTCTGTGTTGCCATAAACCTTTACAGCTTCTCTTGGATGGAACATTTCCTTCCACCTGTTTTCAAAACAACATCGATGCGCCACAAGGCCCCTCAGCCTGGCCACAGGTACCTGGACGGTTTTTGCTGTGCAATCAGGGGGTTTTGGCTGCAAAACTCCAGAGTGGAGAAGCCCTGAGCCCCGTGGCTTCTGTCCTGGCTGTCTGTAGGGTGAGCTGCTGGGCCAGCTGGGAAACTGGCCCACAACCAGGCAGCTGCTTTCCTCCAAAGCACTGGATGAAGTCAAAACATTCTGAGGGAGCATGCTGATCCCATGGAATTGACATTTTTTTCTAAAGGAAAAAGTCAGGTCAGAAAATTTCCTGCTCCAATTGGAGTGCCCGGCTCCAGAACACGGCTTTAGACTTTTCCTGTGGGAAGTTATGGGAGCTCCATCCCTGGCAATGAGTGCAGTATCGAAATAAGGGGAGATAAAGTCTTTGCACACGTGTTGCACTCTACTTATCCAGCCCTCTCCTTCTTAGACTGTGACGGACAATCCTTATCCGTGCAGGTGGCTTCAGAATTTACTGAAATTAACACTTCACTGGAATCTCTGTGACTGCAGAGGTCATTCCTTACTCCACTTAACCATTTCAGATTATTCAGCAGCCATCCTAAAGCTGGTGCCCGTGTCTCACTCCGGAGCAGGATACAAGCAAGGAGTGAACTGTTCCGTGGGTCTAACAGGTGATTTTGAGATCTGGGGTGAACATCATGTGGATAAGGAGAAGGGAACACAAATTCTCGTGACAGCTGTGCTCACTCTTCCTGCTTCTGCTGCGTGCAGATGACTCAGAAATGCCGCAGCAGGGTTAGGGTGGGAGAGAGTCCGACCTGGTCGTTGGTCTGGGTTCATAAAGAGGATTATTGTCTGCATCAATAAAGCAGTGGTTGATTTAGGAAAGATCATTTGATATGAGGAAACAGAGATTTTTTTTTCTCTTGGGAGTAGCTCAGCTTGGATGAATCCCACTGCATGGAATGTTTCGGGGAGGAGGAGAAAAAATTGAAAATTTGTGAGACATTGCATTTAGTCATTGTTGTTTGAAAACATGTCAGGGGCAGAGTGATTGAAGTTAAAAGAGTGGTGAACAATATATATGTTTCTACTCACCTGGAAAGTATTTTGCAGCTCTTTTTTTGAGAACAGTGAAAATCAAACTCTTCTGCCTGAATAAAGAAGATAAAAACGCCCCAAATTCTAATGTTGCTGTGTGAGATAAAGGTGGGGTTTCTTTTGTGTGATAAGCTGTAAATTATGTCTTCTTCCAAGGAAGAGTACCAGGAGGGGTCGTGTATTTATGTTTATGACTCTGTGGCTGAGAAAGAGGAAAGAAAATAGTTTTTGAAGCAGGGAAATTTCAGCAAAAATCCCGAACAAGAAGAGCTGCTTAAAGATGTTCCTTCTCAAAGCAGATGTTCCTTTTGTGTATATGCTAGTGAAATAAAAAAGAGAAAAAATTAAATAAACATAAATAATAGGTAAAAATAAAAAGCAGTGAGTGACTTTCCCCCCCCCCAGCTACTAGCTGTAACTGTTTTCTGTTCTTTTGTTTTGTCTCCTGTGGTTCAGGAATCACAGAGCCTATTTTTGGTAGTTAGGCTCCAGAAACCAAAAACACTCGAGTCTGAAAAGAGGGAGGGATTTCTTTTCCAACTACTCTCTGGCAGCTCTTGCCCTGGGTGAAAGGGCAGCTGCAGGTGCCTCTTTCCTTGCTCTGGTAGCCCAGCAGAGCTCTGAGGGGGCCAGAATCCTCAGAGAGCACTGAAATCGGGTCTCTCGTGGCCATCCTGCATCGCTTGAGGCTGTCCTGCTGCGAAGACAGTGGCTGACACTCAGAGGGTCATTGGAGGGAGAGGAAAATGCAGTTTGGAGAATCAGGAGCTATGAAAGAATTTGGGTGAATTTTGCGCAGTACATATGCGCAGAATTTTAGATAAAGATTTAAAAAATGACTTCTACTTGCTGGAAGCATCTCGTTGAAGAGAACCACGGGCATTTATACCCCTCTCCCTCTTCGTTCCCCCTAAAAATCAGTCAGCATCGCATATAGCTAAAGAGGAGAAGAATTCACACATGGATGGTGCCAGAATGTAACTGCATTTTATGGAATATAATTATGTGCAATGTCTAGAAGCTGGTAAGTGTTCGCACAGAACTTCATTCGTCAAGAGAAAACCGGTCCAGCCTCATAATGCTGAGGATCCCATTTAGTGCAACTCCTATTTAAACTTCTTACACTTGTCCTGTTCTCTTCCTGCACGGCAGCAATTCTTATTCCCTAAGCCCAGAGAGGCTTGTTTCTTCCGGCTGTTGTGCTGCTGAGGAGAGGAGGGAACAGTTTCCACCCACTGTTTTTTGCATTTGAAGTTTTTCTGCTAACAGAGTCCACGTCAAGCAGCCAGAGTCCCCGATCCCAAGTGCAGAAAATATTGACTGAGCCCAAAGGATGGCTGTGCAATTCCAACCTGATCTTTAGAAAATAAAACTTTGATAGCCACTATTAGATGTAGCGGGATGCTTTATTATCAAGAATTTGGACAGCTTAGGCTTCATGAACCTAATTAGTCTAGCTGCGGCCTACTAGAGGCCTGCAGGGGCCTGTAAAGGCCTGAAACTGTGACGCAGGTAAAAATAGTCTAATTTCTGTTTATCTAAGTTCTACCAATTATAGAACGCTTTATAGAAAAGTTTAGGAGAACGTAACCAATTAGCTAAATTCTTCTTCAAGAATGGAATGTCAACTAATTTATCTTATATAAGGAAGTGCACAACACAATAAATGGACTTCGCCATTTTAACTGCATCAGTGAAGGTGTCTTTATTCTAATCCAGCTCCTCGTTAAGGACCCTGTTTCAATTAGAAATTTCAGTCTCAGGAGTCTGGGAAGATGAGTCTGTTCCGTAACTGCTGTGTGTTCCAGGGACACAAGAGAGCCATGGGTATAGACTTGGAGTAGTGTTAAAAAACCACAAACGAAATCGCACATCAGTGTCTTAGCAGCAGCTGAAACAGGGCACAGCTGAAGAGGGGGCACATTCCTGAAAGACCCTCTTTCTCCTTGTGGAAGAATTCACATTTCAGAAATGTGATGTCCCAGGCTTCGGGTGTGCCTTACAAAATTTAAAAGAGAGGGCTCGGGCTCTGCAGCACCTCACTGCGGGCACAGCCTGCGGGATCACAGGGGAAGCTGACAGGAATGGACCTGAGCATCTCCACACACCCCTTCCAACCCCAAAAATCCTGGGATTCTGTGCCTTTGAAAGATTTCTTAGTTCATCATCATGAGTCTAAATCCCTCCATACAGCAACAGCAGGGCAGTGCTCTCTAATTTTTTATGACTTATTAAGTAAGGAGGAATAACTTTTGCTCCATAAATGCCTTAATCTAATTAATATATTGTGGTAACTGCCCAATTAAGCAGTTCATTAAAACCTCAAGGAACTTGACTCTATGCACAGGAAAAAGCTGTAAACAATTTCTGAAAAGCTGTATTTGGGATTTGCCTGTAGGGCAAAAATATATTCATTATTTCCCTGTAGGGCTTTTATACAGTTGGCTTTGTATCAGTGTGTGGAAAATGTGGAATTGTGATAATTGTTCACCTTCTTCCCAACAGCATAGTTGCTTAATTTCATGGGGGTTAACCTCTGAATAGAAGCACGTGTAAAAAAAGCAGCAATTTTATTAAAATAAAACTTCTAGGAGTCTATAAGCTTATTGCAAAAGGCACATAAAAACTCGGTCTCTAGAGGCGAATCGAGACCTTGAGTATCAGCTTTTTTTACACATCACTCTAGAGATGTAAATCCACCAGGAGGTGCACACAAAACTGACAATTTTGGAGCTGTGTTTTAATGACCTCTTGCTTGGAAGGCTCTGGTGCCACTGACACCTCCTTGCCTTTTCCAGGTAATGCAGGGAGAGCAAAGCTGGAGCAGCCAAACCTCAGAGACACAATGCAGGATTGTCTGGGGCTGGGCATGGGGAACCTTGGATCTTCCCAGGGGCAGGAGCTCCCCACCTGCTATTCCCACACTCTTCCTCAGTTTCCCTTCAGGATTTTCATGCTGGACCCCGGGAATACTGCTCCAGATGTGTTTTCCAGGCAGTCTGACTGCTTTATCACAATATTCCACAGAATTAGCAGTGCTCCTAGGTGTCTAATTCTGATCAGAAAACTCCCTGTAAAGCATGTGCAAAATAAATACTATTGCTGTTATTACAAAATGTACTTATTCTAGGTTTTTCTTTCTACTTCATTGTTTAATTCTTTATTAATCTTTGTTCCAGTGTTCATAGATGAGAGGCAGACTGGGCTGCTAGATTTGCTCTAAGCTGTCTTAAAAAAGACTTTTGAGTGAATATGTCCCACAGGGTGTGATAAAATAAAACCTAATGTGCTTTAGGCCAATATAAACACTGCAAAATTGAAACCTTTCGTCTTGTTGGAATCATCACCGGAGAAGCTTTCCAAAAGTGCCAGGAAATAATTTTGCGTGTCTGATTAACCCTGTCCGAGCAGCAAAACCATTAGCAGCTGATTAGATAAGATGATCTACACTTTGGACTTGTCTATTTATTTACTTATTTTGTTTTTTTGACCCGTTTTCATAGCAGTGTTCCAGTGTACTAAAATTAATTCCTGTAAGCACCAGTGTTTCTGGTTGAATCAGAGGATTCTCTGTGAGTAGGAGCATGCCTGGCTGTGTTTGCAATTACCCTGCCTTCACAGCCTGGGTTTTTTTGTTTGCCTCTGGAGTATCTCTGCGCCTGGGCTCACCGGGGGAGAGTGCAGAAATATGGAATATTTTCATTTATTTGGCTTCTCCTTTTATCAGAGAATTTGGATTCTTTCCTTTTCCTTTTTTATTTTTTTTAAAGAGTTAAACTTCTAGCATGAATTGCAGCTCCCTACAGCCAGTTGTTGCTACAACTGAAGCTACCCATGAGATAAAAATGAAACAGAAAAGACATGAAATGGGATTGTGGTGGAACATTACTGATGATTTTCCTCCCCAAAAGGACAGGCTGTATCATCCCTGTATTGTACAGTCTCACGTTTTAGAAGCAGCATTACCTCTCCCATCTTTTGCCACCAGCTGTGGGCTCCTTTTGCTGCAGTTCAGTAGTCTCAGATGATTTCTTGCTGGACAAACTGTAATTTTAGATGGGTTGTGGTTTTATTTTAAATGCTACAAAAATGTTATTCTGCTGTGGTTGGAGGACAGACTAATTAAAATTATTGTTCCAACTCCTTTATAAGGAAATAAGACCATAAGTGCCTTCTTTGAGTGGAGATGGAAACAGATATCAGAGGCTATTGTTACTGTATTTTGATTTTTCTTTTTGGGCGCTTCTCCTTTGGAAGTGTTTTGACTGGTGAGCTGAAGCATCCTGCTTTTTTTGTGGCTGAGAGAGCGGGAGTGGAGGTTTTAATTTGGCAATTATATCCCCTTCCTAAGGGCGCCTTGCTGAGTTTTGAAGTTTTCTCTCACCTGGGAAGTTGGTGACTGCACTGACACAACTGCCAGTTTATAAGCCCAAAGCACGAGGCATCAATAAGAAGAACGAGCTATTTCAACTTGAAAGCTGCCATTTTTCTCTCCTCCCATGCAGTTGGTGTTGAATATTTGGTTCTGATTAAAATGTAGCCTGAGGTTTGATGTCTGCGTGGAGCAACGCTCTGTATCTGGCACATTATTTAATCTACTCAGCATACAAATTGGTATGTTCAGTACAGCAGGCTTTTAAACCAAGTCAATTTTTTCTTTTTTATAAATTTACAAATTCCTCACTATGAGAGAGCATCAACAAAATGTTGCAGCAGTTGCTGCCTGGAAGAGCTGTGCATGCCTGCTATCAGATTGTTGGTGTGTGGATGCCTGTAATGACAACATGTAAAAGTGAGCGAGACCAGAGGGAGAGAGAAACAACAAACTTCAGAGTATCTGTAACAAAGTTCCAGCCCCATCCTTTTTATCCCATAAATAACAATCAAACTGTTAATTCTGCAGGGCATTACAAATCTGACTGCACTTTTTTCCCCTCTCTTTTTGGCTCGCTCTTTATGAATTTATTGAAAATGTTTACTGAAAAGGTCCCTTCTGTTGCTGGCAGTTGGTTGCCAGCTCTTGTTTTTGCTGCCCTTGCCAAGTGGTCCCTCTGCTTTGCAGAACATCACCTGGGTTTCTCTGAGCTGAGGGGATGGGAAATGCTGGGAAATTTGGAAAAGAGTTTTTGATCTGCTGTCAAGGGTGACAAAACATTGACTGGAAGTACTGTGAGCAAATTGTTTGTAAAATTTACCAGGGAAAAGTAAGAAATGTCAATGAAATTATGAACTGATAAAGTGTTGAAGGACTATTTTAAAATTACATTTGTTGCAAAGCTAGTGTGAGATGAGACAGAATTGTATGCTCCTGTTAGGAAAATGAGGACAGCCATGCAAATAATGTTGGCCAAGACAGGTTCCATGGCTGATTTGATTCCCACCAGATTCCCCACCTGGGCTGCCAGGAGGATGGGTCTCTCTCTGTGTTATTGAGCACACAGTGATGCCTTAAGTTTTAGCTTTTATATTTTTTCAGACTCTGTGCCGGTTCAGTGTGCAGTTCTGGTTTCATATTCAGGGTTGCTGAGCTCTCTGCACAGAGCAGGGACACAAAACAATTCCTTTCCAGCTGGCACCAAGGACAAATTTGAGGCTCAAGAGTGGAAACAGCAGTGAAGGCAGAGAGGGAACAAGGAGGATGGAGCTTCATCAGCTGGAGCTGGAATTGGACAATGAACTCCAATGTGCTGATGGACCCAAACCTATCAAAGTGTGAGGCCTGGTGCCCAGGATCCATTTTGGGACCATTTGTGGGTGTATAATATTTATTATTTCTATATTTCTGTGTATCTAATATGTCCATATCAAAGTGTGAGGCCTCCCCCTCATGACCGGCGGCCATTTTGTGCCATTTGTGGGTTTGCCTTGGGTGCAGCCCCAAGGGGTTCCTGCACTGCCCAAGCTGGATCCTTTCCATAAATCCCTTTTAATCCTTTTTTTTTCCCCAGTCTCTGTTTCCAGGCCAGCCTTTCAGGCATCAACAGTGAAATGTTGGTGTAGGAACACTCCCCTGAGGAGGCTGAGCTTGACTATGAGCAGCAGTCCTGCTGTGGGGGTGCGGAGCTTGGTGCAACACACATTTTGCAAAGTATTTTTGTAAAGTCTGTTAGTCTAGCTTCCCCCACCTCCCTAAATAACCGCTTTTCATTTTGTAGTGATTCCTGTTCACAGTTCTAACACATACCCAGTCCAAGCTGTTGCATACTATAATCTGCTAAATTTTCTGGCAAAACTTGGCACTGCCCTTTTTATTTTTTCCCCGTTTATTGACAGCACTAATGCTGTGTAGAGGAACAGCGCAATTTGTGAGGGTCAAATTTGACTTTGGATGGGAACACACAGTTCCTGTTGAAGTCCACTGAAGCCTGGGGAGAAGTCTGATGGCAGAATTTCATTCCTTAGCAGAAAGATGTTACACAAGCCATTGATTTGGCCTTGTGGAAGAAATCTGATGTGATCTAGACCCTAGCTGGAGAGCACAAGGCCTCATTTTGTCTGTTGTATGGGGTGCCACAACATTTTGTCTTCTTGTTGCTAAGTCCTTGATAACAAAATAGCAGCAAACCTCCTAAACTGGTGGGTGTTATATACAGAGCTCCACAATTCTCCCAGCACAGCCAGAAATCGTGAAGCTAGCATAACTCACTTAAATGGTGACAATTTTGTCATTTTTCAGCATTTATGTGTTACTGGATTTACTAGCCCGGCTGTACCTCTCACTCTTAAAAGTGTTGTAAATCCGTGGTAACGAGTTTGGAAGAAAGCCAGAGGCATTTACAAGTCAAAGAGGGGAGCTGGCCCCCGATTAGCTGCTCACTCCCCGGGCAATCTTCATTAACCACAAGACGTCAAAAACAACGTCCTGTCACTTTCTGAAGGGGGAAAAGTTATTCCGTTTTGAAAAAAATGGAATAATTTTCCAGGGGACAAAAGGAACAGCCTGGTCGGTAATATTAGTTTTGCTGCTGAAAATTAAGGCAAAATGTGTTGGAGTCGCTGTGAGTAGCAGAGTTGAACATCCTGGCAGCTGTAGGAAAGACCTTAGAGGGGGTGTGGAAACCTCTGAGAACACCCTGGAGATGACTAAAAGGTAAACTTTTAGTTGCAGATGACGTGGAGAAAAAAAAACCTGAAGGTAGAGAGCACCCCAGGAACAAAGATAAGGGAAGATTTGTTGACCTGGTTCAATCTTCATTGTCTTGGGAAGATCAGTGACCTTCTGAAAAGAAAAAAAGGGCGAAGAGAGATACTAACAAAGCTGGACCATTTATTGTTACAATCATGTGACTTAGGAACTGAGGAATGATCAGGAGCTGGTGAGGGTGAGGAACAGTGGGCCAGCATGCAGACTGAGAGGAAACAGGAAGAAAATAAAATCTATTTAGACTGATGTCCTGCGTTCTGAACTGTAGAAGGCTGGAATGAGAAGGAGGAATATCTGGACCTGGCACTCAGTGAGACAAAGTGAGATTGGTCAAACACTGCGCTTCATGACTGGAACAGGTCTGTTCCAATCTAAAAAGTTTTGTGACTTCACTGTAGAAATCAAAGAACCTTTTAAAATTAGATTTAATTGTTAACTATATTTTCTGCATATTGCCAAGCTGGGTTTATTAATTGATTTTGCTGGTGCTAAACTTTATTTCTATTCTGAAAAAAAAAAATCAAGGAGAAATTGTTCTTAAAAAAATCTATTAACCTCTATTAGTACTGGAAAGCAAATAGAATCAGTGAGGCTACTCGAAATAGATCTGTGCACCTCAAATCAAATTGTGGTTCCCTGCACTGCTGACACATTTGGCAACAGGCACTGGGGGTCTTTCCTCAGTAATGTTGGGGACAGCCACAAATTTGATGGAACCTGGTCAAAATACATCCTCACCGGCCTCTTTTCCTCTAAAAGTTTCAGACTGAATTGGTCACAGGTTTTCTTCTCTTCTACTGCTACATAGAACACCTTGAGCCAGCAGCCCAAACAGCAGAGACTGAGAACAGCCTCTTCCTTTGCTGGCACTACTGCAAAAGATTTTGCAAGTTATTTGCACTTTTTTAACCATGCTGTATGGTTTGATGATTTCAAACCGCATAATTTAATAAATTTTTATGGAGAGTTTTATATTTTGCAGTCCCCCTATTAGTGAGCAACCAGGATGCAAATTATCTTTGGAAATGCATGGAGCGCACAGAAATAATTTCTT